>OZ037998.1:2870034-2885034 GCA_964035705.1 Porites rus | reverse complement strand
TACCTGTGCTTAAATTTCTCCAGAGGCTTTCGTTAGATTTTCCATATATTTGTCTGTAATTTTCCCGGGACTTTCTTACAGACAAATGTATAGAAAATTTTAAAAAGTCGTTCTAGGTCTTCTAGTGCATGTAACGCCCTCAATTTTTCTCAAGAGAATCCTTAGGAGTGAAGCTTTAGTTTACAAATCATATTTTTTTCAAAACAGCCGTTCTACGGAAATTATTCGACATCAGATTCTCATACAAACACTGTAATTTCTCACGCGTTTGCCTACTCGTCAAGATGGCGTCGAAAACCGGGACAAGGCCTTTTGATTGTGAAGTTTTGAGTAATGGTCCTGATAAGAAGGAAAGCACTAACCGCAATGAACAAGTCGGAATGCAAAAGAGTGCTAACTTTATTATTGTCTCTACTATGCTTCTGATTGGTTTAAACAGCAAATGTTATGAAGTCTTTGCAAAGCAGGATTGGTGCTTAGTTTTCGAACCAACTTCCTTATAACAAAATCTTGTCTGAGTCCATGCAACACAGAAATAGGTAAAATTGTAAACTTTTCTGGGCTGTTGTTTGCAACTCTTATGATTGGTCGGAATTTTTAATACGCACAAAAAAATACTCTTTTAAAATGGAGTTTAGATACATTTTATTCCTTAAACTGCCTTTTTGTAAGTTTATGCATTCTTTGTTTGAAAATGAAAACATTCCTATTTGAGGAAAGCGTATTGCGCTATAACGAAAGAAATTGCTTTCCGTCTTACCCGGATCATTACTTAATTATTCCAGCTTTTGAATTTTGTAAATGTCCATCAAAAACTCATTGTTCTGCATGCTTGTGGTCCAACATTGTGGTACATGTGTCTGATGTATGTCACTTGTGTTAATTCTTTAGGGTGTGCTATCTATGTAACCCATTTCCTTTGATACAGAGTTATTCGGCATTCTAAGGATTTGATAACCTACAATCATTGGGACAGTAATGCAATATTTATATTTTGCTGTCATTCTGGGTTCCCTCATAAACAGTGTATTCTTTTGGAAATTTTCTTGCAGTTCTTCCTCCGCCCACCCTGTACAAAGTTGAAACTCGGAAAAAAAAAGTTATTGATACGTGCGTCCAACATTGTTTGTGGGGTGAAGGGAAGGGTTGGGCCTGTGTGAACAACCTCGTTTCCCGGGTTCTCTCTCCTACCCGTCCTTACGGAGCGAGGGAGGAGAGAGAACCTGGGAACGAGGTAATTGTAGCTCAGAGAATAACTGAAATATCCTGTTAGTGTATATAATGTTTGCACCATCCATTCTTGGGCTACATGTTGAAAACCTTTTTGAGCTGGACATCATGTACAGTGGGACCTTTTCGGTACGGACAAACAAGGCATGGACTGAAGTGTTTGCATAATTTATACAGAGGTGTCTGAAATTTGATATTTTCATAAAAACCCGTTGATTAAGTTAACACCGTTTTATCATGCAGAAGCCGTGAGATTGTATGTCATAGCTCACTAGTTTTAAATTCACGTCCAATTTTGACCGAATCATCAATATAAGTAGTTCGACAATGTTTAGAAAATAATTGTGGGGGAAGTTTAAGGGTCTATGGGGTCTACTTAATGAAGTGTTCACTTTGAATATTTTGTCGCTTGATGTTCAAAAAAATCACACTATGAGTGAAACCAGGTTCTTCCGTTTTAGTTGCCTGATCATGCTCAAAACAGCTGTCCACGAGCTGTAATCCAGTGCCCTTACTATTACATTAGCTGCAATGTCGAGGTAAATACTTTAAATTTTTGCATTTTCCAGACCTTTCTCAAACACACACACACATTGCACACCAACAGCCACTCTCTTTTTTTCTCTCTATCTCTCTTGTACTCCGGGCAGTTCAAATTTCTTTTGAGATATTCCATGTTTGTAACATTTGTACATACACCACAACAGTGAAGAAAAATTATTTTATTATAGTGTATTTTTTTGTTTCTGAATAAAGGTGCAAAGAGACAAGGTTGATTTCCATTTGGAGTCTGCCGCCAAACTTCATTTTCACCTTGCTTGTGTGAAGCTAAATAAAAACAACGAAGAGTTCCAAGAAGTAACCAAAAGACTTGAAGCTAAAATTGATGCACTGGAGAAGCAAGTCGAAGAAAAATGGAATTTTCAGCAACAATCAATGAAAGATTTAAGTGTAAAGCTAAATAGGCAGAATAGTGAAGTTTTGAAATTAAAGGAGGAATCACCTCCTTTTGTATGGAAAATCAGTGGATTTAACGGGCTGCTTAAATCAGCAAAGAAAGGTTTAAAACCTGATGTAGAAATTAGCCCGCCTTTTTTTACCGGGCCCGTAGGATACAAGTTGTTTGAATATATTTACCCCAATGGGGACCGTGACGGAAGGAACACTCACTTGTCGGTTTATATTAGTCTACTGAAAGGGACATATGATGCAATACTACCTTGGCCTTTTAGGAAAACAATGACTTTTACCCTTATTGATCAGCAAGAAAATGAATTGAATGCGAATAATGTTGCTAGGATGTTTACCCCGGATCCTGCAAATCCTGGTTTTGCTCGGCCGTTAGATTCTAACAGTGGTCCCGGTTATGGATTTCCTCTCTTTATTTCTCACGAACAACTCCGAAGTAGGCGTTACATTGTAGATGACACACTATTTCTTAAAGTGCAGTGTAGTTCTCCAAATTAGCAACTTTTGTTATTCAGTGACACTCAAGTCGTTTACTGCTTTTGTTTCAGTTTCATCTTATTGACGAAATGAAATTTTTTTTCTCAGTGTTAGTATCACCAGAAAGCTCGAAAATCAGCTTGTTGAATTAGTGAACATTAAACATTTCAAGAATAATAATTTTCGAATTGAGATCGGCACGGCAGTAGCACCGCTGCTCAAGGCCGATAAGGAAAGCGGTATAGTGGTTTTCAATGGAATGTTTTGAAGCGAAAACCAAAGTGATTGTTGCGACCGATCCATCCTCGGAAACCCAGGGACAGTCGCTACGACGGAAGTTATAAAGCACGGACGGAAGAGGTTTCTGACTGCTCCTGGGTCTCCCAGAATGGATCGGTCATGGTACACGAAAGCTGTCAAATAACAATGTCAGGACCTGAAGTACTGATATACATGAGATACACATGTTAATTCCGGGAAATCTCCATTTCCTGGCCCTTTCAAAGAAAGGAAGACGCCTATGCGTAACGAGGAGAATGGTGCAGCGTGGTGACAATTACTTTGCTGAAAATTGTTTGTTTGGAATAGTTTGAAAAGTGTTACGAAATTTGGTCAACAAATCATAAGTTTTGTATTGCAATACCAGAACAGTGGCCAAATTATTTTAGACATTTAAATTGAAAACCGCGCTTTTATGATGTAATGTGTTAATGACATAACGCGCAAATTGTATGTCAGTTACTTTACTTTGAATACTACAGTCACGGAGAGTAGAAGTAAAATCATTGTTTGTACAAGATATTTTGTCACCGATTTTTGACTGCCAGAAAGGTAATTTGCTCCATTTATGAGTGTAGTTATACACAGTTTCACAGTGAGCGGTCAAATGTCAAATGTCTGAGGGAGTCTTTTTCTCTTTATTTCGTGAGATTTATTGAGATGAAAGAGAAACATATTCAAGGATGCGCAAAATAGTTTGTGAGTCTCGTATACCTTATACCGCTCTAGAATAGAGGTTTCCTTATTTCTGATTTTTTTACGTTTTGAATGCTCCATTTACGGGACCGTTTTAAAAATTTCCTGAAAAGACGCTTGAAAACAAATATAAAAGTGTAAAGTGAAGTTCCCGTTCACGCGTATCTGTTTGTACTTGAAAACGAATATGTTTTCTCTCCATTTCAAAAAAAAAAAATGTATAGTCTGACTCTCTTGCGCAACATAGCCATGAGAGAGTTGTATTCGCAAGCCAGGGTTTTAAAGAACATCAATAATCAACTCACTCCTCTATTGATTTAACCTGCCAACAAACTCCCTCAGCGTCAGATTCCCCAGGCCACGCGACTAAGAGCCGAGAGAGCGAGCTTACTCACAGGTTGTAAAGCTCATATCCTGATTAAAAGCTTTATTGATAAAACCACTTTACGAGTTACCCTTCGTAGCAAGCGTTTCCGCGCGAGTCGTCGAGAAATTTCGCGCAATTACTCGACTATACCTCTTGATCAGTTCTATATAAACCTTCCATATTTTTCTTCTCGAACCAAAACTGAATAGCAACCCTATTGCGATTATATACGATGACTCATTGATCGAGTTCAGGTAGAAATGAACTGACAAAAACGCATACTAGTAGGAGACATGGACATGACCTTACTTGTAGCAGAGATTTAATGGGGAATACCGTGGAGCGCTTATCCAGACCTTGAAATAAGGGGAGCTCGACGCTCAGGATAAAAAGTTGGTAACTGACCACCTACCCCTCCCCTAAGTCAACATTAACGCTTACTTCTCGCTTGGAGGAAAATTGTGACTTAGGGGAGCGATAGGTGTTCAGTTAGTACTTACCAAAAATCCTCACTTGATCTAAAAATTGCCACGGCCCTGCGGGCCTCCCTCTGGTCTAAAAAAAAAAAAACGAGGGTGGCGGCCCTCCCCACAACTGCATTAGCAATATCCCTTCAGGTTATCAACATTACTGTAACAGATATTTTTAAAATGTGCTCGTCCCTTTCCCTCCTAGGTTAATACAGAGTTGTTCTATTTGTGGGTCGAAGGTCCGAAATTTAAATAGTTGTTGCCGAGTTGGTTATCCCTCCCCCACCCCCCGGTATTGACCGTTCAGCTGGATCACTTCAGTCTCGGGCTTCAATCACTCTGACTCACCGTCTCCGCAAAGTAAGAAAAAAAAGGACTGAACATAGTCGAAAAAACTCCACCACTCTTCTAAATATTTGGTTAGCGGCCTAAATATTGTGAGAATGAGAAGGGGAAGGGAAGAAGGGAAGGGGGGGGGGGGGGGGGGGAGAAGGGAAAGGAACATGCCCACTACATAGTCGCAGATAAACCCGATCTTTCATTGAGGTAAAAATAGTTTCTTCAAGTTGCCTTCCAGCGTCCTCCATTCCCATAAAACGTTGTTTTGTAAACAGTAGTTTGGATCTTTTCCGTCTGCAAACGGTGGGACTACATGTATAAGTAAAGGCTGGGCCAGGGGTTTAGTGAGCTCTGAAAAGAGCTCCTGGTCCATGTCGTTTAATCTTGCATCGGCCATTTTGAAAACGATTTGTTGACGTAGCGATCACTACCCCGAAAGTGCGTCATGTCTTTTAAATTCGCGCGCGACTGGTTTTTTTGGCATTGTTGAGTGTTCATTAACAGCCTCATAAGGTGCAATTAGCATATGACTGGTTTTCCTGAATGGAGTGCTACTGCCTATTGTTTGTTCAGGGCAACCATTGTTTCGACAAGGACAATGACTTCACTCCGACTGCGCGCTAAGTTTAAACCTTATATTTTCAAACTTAAAAGTCTGCAATTTAATCGAATCAAATTTTCGAGAAAAAGCTATCCACGTGTAGGTAACGCATTTGTCTTAAAATATCCGCTCTATAATCTTAAGATTTTGTGATTATCTTTTTTCCAATTTGGACAAAGGTCGTTTTCCATTCTGAAAATACTGTAAAAAGCCTGATTTTCAATGTCAAAAGTCTGCACCTAATTTTCATTTATTTTACTTAAAATTTAGCTGCAATGATAGATTAATCCTTTAACTTTAGAATCCGCTCTATAATGTTAAAGAAGTCATCTTTTTAACAACCAAAATGACGATTTTAGTCACGCTGCTGCGCCGAAGTCGTCTATTTTCTCTGTTATTATGCCGCTTTCTTGGCGCATTCATGCCTGATTAGTCCGCCTCAATGGCTCATTGATATGCGTAAATGTCCGACCATTTCTCCCTTACTGGCAGTAAGAAAAAAAAGGATTGAACATAGTCGGAAAAACTTGCTAGACAACTGTTTTCTCAATTTTGGGCAACATGTTTGATGGAAACTACTGTCAGAAATATAAAGAAGAATATGCGGTATTCGCGCCCTCCAAACGCCTCTTGTCATCCAGTACTCTTAACGTTGCGATTCCTTTGACAATGGGAAAAAATAAAAAAATAAAAAACAGAGGGCTTTGAGCAGTCCCCTTTAGTTTCCAATGAAAGGAAGAAACCAAAGAACACCACAAGTTTCTTTATTGCAGTTGCCTAAGAAACAATGTAAAAGCAAAATTGCAATAGTTTCTATTTGTAAGACTTGAGTGTTAGGTCAATTACTGTAAAATAAATCACTTTTAAATTGCTCTTTAACAGTTCCGTAATCCAGCTGGGTTGTATCGAGTGCTGATAGTTCCATTAATTTGGTGGATGTACCTCGATTTGAAGCAGCAACGAATCGTTTACAATATATCGACGGGTCTTGAGGTTTTTGTGTGACACAAATCTGGCGAACCCAATGCTAGGCTTAACCACTTTTCCTGCAGACTTTGCGCAACTCGAAAGAGAAGGATCTGTGATAAAATCCATGACGATGTTTTTCTTTTCGTCTGTTCCTTCTTGCTGGTCAACAAGGATGAAAGTTATCCTCTGGTGGAAAGGCCAGGGCAGTAAGGAATCATATTCACCTTCCATTAAAACCAGGAATACTGAGAGATAATTATGTTTGTTTGTAACATCGCCGTTGGGATACACATACAATTTCAGTTTGTAGCCGTGATTTGCTGAATAGAAAGGCGAGCTCTCTAATATCGTACTGCTTTTCTCGCGCGCTCGGCTTAAAAGTTTTTCAACGTCATTTATCCGCCAAGACAATTGTGGTGGTTTTATATAAAACGCTGATATTTGCTTCGCTTGAGCAGCCACCTTATCAACAAGGAAATCATTTACTTTCTTGAGTTCCTTTAGCTGTTTTTCCAAGCTAGAAATCCTTCCATCGTGTAGCCTACAAAGCGAGTCCATTTTTTCTCCAAGTTCTTTGGTCTTCTCTCTAAACTCTTCCTGAGTGTTGAGTAACTTGACACAAGCCAGGTCAAGGTGACGGCTGGAGGATGATTGAAGGTGTGATTCAATCTGATTCCTAGGAATCTGCAAAAATTAAAAGCAATACTGATAACTACAACGAACATGCCTAGCTAGGTCAATGTTCAAAAGTTAGGTAGCTCTATCTACAGGATAAATCACTATCCAGCGAATAAGTGTTATGGAAACCAACAGAGTGTTTTCACTCACGTGGCCAGCATCTATGCAAATTTATTGGAACAAAAGAAAGCGTTTGCATAAGAAAAGAGCTCAACTCCCACAGGACCCGTTTGGGACACCAACATGGCCGCCGTTTCATTGTTTTGGGACACCAATATGGCCGCCGTGACGTCATGTGAAAACACTCTATTATGCTAAAAACTAGATAGATATTTATCCATAGCCAGATTCATGATGCAAAGCAGCATTAACACCTCCTCACTTCACTTCTCACACACACCGTTAATACATACTTTCTACGTCACTCCCGATTGTACATGACAAATCGGCCCGTTCCCAGTGTGTGGGAGCACTGCAGTGCCAATGCAGAGGCCAAAGCTCCGAAATTTTTTTTCGGGTTAATTTGCAATTACTGAAATTGTTATCACAACTGTAACGATCATACTTGTATCTTCATTGGGAAAAGTTTTCATTCAGTAGCCAACCCAAGATCGTGATCGTGTTTTTTTCCTGTGGTAACTATTTTTCTTTTCTTGCTAACCAGCAATAGGTGCCACCACTCTTCTAAATATTTGGGCAGCAGCCTAAATATTGTGAGAATGGGAAGGGGAAGGGGTGGGGGGGGGGGATGTCTGGAAAGGAACATGCCCACTGCATAGTCGCAGATAAATCCGATCTTTGATTGAGGTGACACTGACTTTGGTTATGATTAAATAAGTTTTGTTTGGTTAAAATGTTAGGACTGAGTTCGTCTTACATTATTTAAACACATTGTGCAAAACACTATTTGTGGTAGGCTTATAAAAAGCATGCAGTTTTTAAAACCACACAACTGAACTACCTTTACGTCACAGCCCATCACAGCAAAAGTACAAGAAACAGTGATCAGTGGGCAGTCGCTTTCTGTGTGTTCTATAACCTAGAAATACAAAAAATGAATGATAATAATAACTAAAAGTGTAAAATTAAAAATTTGGTTTATTTGTAGGACATAGTACAAGATTTGAAAAAATATGACACTTTTTTCAGACCTTCCTGGGTGTGATACAGGGTGGGAGGGGAATATTAAGACAGCTTATGATTGACGTACGTTTTGGAGGTCGTAGGCAAATTTTCAGTATTCAGAGATTAGAGAAATGCAGCCGCGGTTCAATTTTATCTTTCCTGTGTGACTCTTGCATGGAAACAAGATAAATTGGCGTAAGAGGGGAACAGACAAAATTGCAAACCTTTTCCCGAGGAACTTCCACTCCACAGGCAGCTGGACATTGCACAGGGTACTTCTTACACACATCAAGGTGTTCCTGAGATAGATTTTTTGGACTTCAAACCAAAGATTTATACATTTTTGTAGATAAGTTTAAGTTTTCTAATTAAGTGCTAGGCAATAATCATCTATAGCCAAACTGAAGCAAACTGGAGAGATTAAGCTGATATTTCTACAAAAAAACAGGAAATGCTCGTAGCAGTGAATTAAATATCAATAGAAACAACTAAAGGAATTCAAAAAGTTCAGATACAGGGACTCTCTTAGGTGAACATAAGTTTTATTATCCCGTATTATTGGCATATGTATACCTCCATTGAGGTTGGGACCCACAATACTTTAATGACAGTTAATTTTCATTGGAAAAAGTCAGTGCAACGTACAAAAAATGATGGCTACTGTCATTGTTGTGGGGGATCTAAAGCAAAATAATTGAATTGAAATTAATTTACTGTAGTATTTTCAGCAAAGTTATAATATCACCTCTCCCTGGCATGCGGGGTGTGGCTCGTTGCAGTAGCAACACTTCACCAATCTCCACTGACAAGCTATTGTTACATGTTTGTCCAGGTCTTTTCTTATCATCATTTCATTACAGTTATCATTGGTGCATGAAACTGTTAGTAACAAGCATGATTCCATGTGATTCTGTTGAGAAAAAAACTCCTACAGAAAATGAACTGATAAAAGGCTGCTGAACAGGTACACAACATAAAGGTGGAACAGGGGAATCAGGCATTCAAGAACCCACCTTTGTATCCTGCTTGCCCATTTCACCCCTTTTGCCACTCTTTTTTTAAAATCTTACATGCAGGCTAACTGGTTTACTCCGGTGTCTGAAGATTCCTACATAAGGGAACTATAAAATCATGATCTAAACCACCATATGTACACACTTTGGGGTCTGACAGTCTTTATTACAAACATAAACGCCTAAACTAGTACACTTTACTCATTCTAACTTATAATCAAAGTCCTAAAATAGGAACAGATACACGAAACATAGTACGTACACGATAAGAAGACTTTCCTTAGGACTCCCCGGTGGGAGGTGCAAAAGAAAATTTAACTTGAAAAACTAATGAAGCTTGCTAGATAACACGGTGCTTGCCGGCTTGAAAAGACTAAACGGCATTACCCTAGTTCTCCCATCACTAAGAATTGCTACGCTCTAAACTTGTTGCTTAATGATTGGTTACTAAAAATCTTGTGACTATAGCAGGGTTGTGGTAATTTTACTAAACTGGTGTACTTTTCCTATGACCAAGAAAACCCACCAGGCCCCCCTGTGCGAACGTCGGACGGTGGTCTAGGTTTATATTAATACAAGTATCAATATCCACCTCAAATTTAATTGCAACCTGGCAAGAACTAATACTAGGAATTTCAATTTGAAAGTAAGTACTGGCGTCAGAGCTGAAAGACAATACGGAGAATACAGTTTGAAACTAAATGAAGTGAAGAAAATGTAAATGACCTCAGGGAATCATAGGGTGGATAAGCCTTTTCAAAAGAAAAATATGTTATTTCCGTGTATGTATAAAAGGGGAAAGCCCTTTCGAGTAACTTTCCAGAGTGCAAGCAGATGATAAACGAGGCCTGAGTTTTTAGTAATTGCTTGTTTGTATTTTTTAGATCATTTTATTTGCCTATGGAAATAATTTTATCGAGGTCACGAACGGTTAAGGGATGAATCCCGAGGAAGACAAGACATTTTTATCTGTTTTACTGCTCTACTATGTCAACAATTTTTGCCGATTCACGAATGGAGGTGCGAAAGATATCGACGCATGGATATTAACGTGCTTAATGTCGTGCCTCAGAAGTTTTATCTTGACTTAAAGGTTTAAAAACAATTTGCCAGCGTGACCGTCAAATAATTTTACAGTTACAGTTACAGTACAGGGGCACCCAACGTCAATTTTCGGAAAATATCTGTTCGGAAGACGATTTGAGATCTAGAATTGTCCGATCATTTTTTGTAAAATTTCTTGCTTGCCTACCTCTCCTAGGATTTTCGCACATCTAAAAATTGGTGTAATTGCCCATTTTTACCGAATTTTTACGCTAAAAAGCTCACCTAGAATTTTCGGGAGCCTTTTTTCTGGCTGAAATTTTCGAAAAGGTAAGTTTTGATCCCTATGATTTTCGGATCTCGAGACTTTCAGCTAGGAACTCCGAACAGATAAAAAATTTTTAGTTGATAAAAATATGCCTATATCTACCGTTTGAATACTAAAACACGTTTAACAATGCTATGTTTAAGTGGTTTTGAACTATATTCTCGTTGGGTGCCCCTGACAGTAGCCAGGGGTTAGCTTCAAAGAGTGATACACATTTTGAGTCCATATGGTTCCAAGCTTGCTTTTCTTTCGCCTCAACGGACAAATGTGACTTATGATCAAATTATCAGCTGAATTATTTACCTCAACGGGCAGAGAGTTAGACACAACGATCAAATTTAACGCCTCAGGGGGCGAAGAATACTTTGATTTTATAAGCCACTTTACAGTTATGGAAATGTAGTTCCAGGCTTCAGAGGCTATACATCGCTTTATTTCTGCAGCTCAGTTCAGCTCTGTTTCGTATGTCAAGGCGACCACACTCATCAGGCAATTATAGCGAGTGATCGTTAATTTTACATGCTGACATCAGACAATTAGCCTGTTCCAGGCGTTCAGATAGTAGAGAGCGGCGGTCAGTGGGGAACGAGTTTTAACTTACAATTTAAAAATTGTACACCGGGAAAACGGGGTGTTGGGAGAAACGAGGGGGGGGGGGGGGGAAGAGCGAGTTCCCTTCCCCTTTCCCCCTCTAGTCTCCCCCTCATTCTTTTTTTCTTCGTAAATTTTTCTCCCGCGCTCTACTATCTGAACGCCTGGAACAGGCTAGCTGACAATACCGCTCTGGCAAATTACCGTTGACTTCAAATGGGCGATAATGTAAAAATGGTTGCTAGGTGGCGCACGCGGTTGGTTACGTTACGTTATTCTTCAGTTTCTGAGAGTAAATCTATTTCTGTGAGGGCATGAACTTGCTAATTTGTTTCTTTTCTTTAGGGTGAATAATATAAGTGCTCTTTGCAAATTATTAAAAATTCCTCTTGAGGGCACAGATTACATTCCTGAGTACCCTAAACAAAAGAAACGAATTATCACGTTCTCAGAAACTTTAGAAAAACGTAACATAACGTAACTGCACGTGGTACCTAGCAACATTTTTATATTATCGCCCATTTGAAGTCAATGACAATTTGCCAACGCAATATATTTTCAGCATGTAAACTTAACAATCACTCCCTGCAATCGCCTGATAAGTGTGGTGGCCTTTAGACCATATGAAACAGAGCTGTAGCGATGAAGCGATGTGTAGCCTCTGAGGCCAGGAACTACATTGCCATTATATCATTTATTGCTACTGAAAAGTTGAACACTCTAGAAAAATTATGCTAACCAGTCAGCTGACAAGTTCAGAAAATACTTTGAAATCTATATTTTTTTACTTCAGCAGCTGTACAAGTTACTGGAAAAACATGACCCAAGTCCCAAGTGTTTGATTGCCACAAAACGCTCTGTGTTAATGTGAGTTGGCAGGCGAAGTCTCGAGAGACAGAGCTTATGTACCCTTGTCAATCCGTGATGGTGCCGCAACGTCTTGTGTGGCTGTGTAGGCCCACGCGCGAGTTGCAGTCCCTATTGCACACGATGAAGCTTGAGGAGGGCAGGGTGGAGCTGTTTTTGCCGCGATCGCGCTTCTGTTCAGCTTTCTGGTGCCATTTCATGTCGGCTTTCTCGATTCCTTCTTTCACTGTCCGTCTCCACCGGGCACGATCACGCGCAGCATCTTCCCAGTTGTTTCAATTTCGCATGCTTTGAGGTCACGTTTGCATGCATAGCGGGGTGCTCGACCTTCCTGACTCCCGTAGGCAATTGACCGTATAGAACTTCCTAGGGGATGCGTCCATTATCCATGCGATGAACATGCCTGAGCCATCTCAGGCGGCCCTTACTGTGTAGGGAGTACACGCTGGGGGTTCCAGCACGTGACAGTATCTCATTGTTAGTGATGTGGTTTAGCCATTTGACGCAAAGGATGCGCCTGAAGCATCGCAGATGGAAAGAGTTCAAGCGGTGTTCCTGTCTCATGTAGGTGGTCCAAGTCTCACTGCCGTAGAGCAATGTGTTGAGAACGGATGCTTGGTAGATGTGCATTTTGGTTCTTTCAGTCACGTATTTGTTTTCCCACGCTCTCTTGGTCAAATTGGACATGATGCCGGTGGCTTTGCCGACTCTTTGGGAGATCTCTGAGTCAAGGCTCAAATTCATGGAGATAGTAGAGCCGAGGTAGGTGAATTTGTCTACTACCTCGAGAGTGTGGTCGCCGATTTTGATTTCAGGGGTATGGCTGACATCCCGGGTAATCACATTGGTTTTTTTGAGACTGTGGGCCAAAGTGCCACACGCGCTGGCGAATTTGTTGATGAGCCTCTACAATGCTGCCTCGGAATGCGTTGCGAGGGCAGCATCGTCAGCGAGGAGCATGTCACGCACCAGTACAGTATTGGCGTGGGGGTGAGCCACTTTGAAGAGTTTTCAGTCGGTACGGGTATGGAGGTACATACCGTCTGTGGAGGAGTCAAAGGCATAGGACAGGAGAAGAGAGAAGAAGGTTCCAGAGTGTCGGGGCTACTAAGACAAAGCCTTGTTCACGCTGCTCTTTATAGGGGAAGGATTTAAAGTAGGTCCTTCAACAGATACGTTGCCCCTCATGTTTTCGTGGTACCACGCCTCCGCCGCTTGGTGGCTCACTTGACGTCATGCTGCAAACTGCAAAGCCAACTCCTTGTTGGCGTGGTTCTTCTGGCTCCTTTCTTTTCCAGAATAAAATGTAGTTTTCCTCTCGTGGAGATCCGCTTGAGGAAAGCCTGGTTTCTTGAAGGGCTGCGACGCTGATATTGAGTTTAGAAAGTTAATTCTTTGTCGATGATAGCAGTCTTTCATGAGTCATCAATCTGTTGTAAGTCACTGGAAAGTCCTGGGCACATGGTGCGTACATTCCAGCTTGAGATTGATTTATTGCTTTTCTTTCTTGATATGTCTGGTGCAAGAGTGATCCACTTGTTATGCCGGCCGCGAAGCAATAAGTCCTGAGAACCCATCAAGGCAGGCGGATTTTTTTAATGTGAATCAGAACAAACCAGTATACATTATTTACCAACACTAGGCCCAGTCCAAGAAGACAAAAAGGGAAAAAATCTACCAGTAAACCAGTCATTCAGATCAAGGAGCGTGTCTAAGATCCGCATAATTTTTTATTTCATACACAAGTCGAGTTCATTCAAAATATTTCCCCCTTCAACGAAACAGAATTACTAGTGATCAACGTAACGTTTCCGTCTTCATAACATTTTCCTGTTCATTGACAGTTTCAGGTTATGACGAGATATCTATCCTCGCAGGCATTCCTCATTTGGCAGTTGTCATCCGTTGAGTGGCTGTTAGTTGCTTTCCTTGCTATGATTTTAGGCACTAGAAATACGGCTATTTCTTCTTTGTATAATGTGTGAAATCTTCCGCTTTTCTAATATCACAGCCCTGCCAAAACACCTGAGCCACCTTGCCGTTTGTCGTCCCATTTTCTGTTGACATCGGTACAATTTACATAAATTGTACTCATATCCGAAAATATCTTTCAAATATGGTCATCGTATCTGGTAATGAAGGATTAGTAGAGGGATTTATACCAACAAGAAACGGAGAAATCTTTTGAACATATAATAATGAACGAGAACACTGGTAATAGATTTTGCTTATTAGCACTGGATTCTTCTCATGTGAAGTACCGCATTTGCAATTGCAGTACATAATTTAATACTTGTCACGTTGGCTGAAACACTTGATGGGTTATCCCCTCTGCAATGTTGATTTACATATAACCTGTTTCCAGAAAATGTGGGAGCTATGACACCAGGGAATTAAGGAGAGAAGGAAGGAAGGCAGAGAAAAAAGAAAGAAGTGGGTAAGGAGCTTTTGACAAAATATGATGAATATAGACTTTTTTTGGCTTGCATGTTTTCTTTTCCCATTTCAGACCACGTGATTATACCCAAAGAGAACTGTTTCTTTCAAATGTCGTCCTATGCACGTGCATCCACGTACTTATGGAAGTACATAATTTATGAAAAGAAAAAGGCACATTCCCTGGCGAACATCACGTGGTCTGAATTGGGAGAGCAAAACATACAAGCTAAAACGGTCTATTCAGGGTAACTACTTTCAGAATACCGCATATTTGCATAGTGTGTAAATAAGTAGGTACTGATGAGAAATACAAATTCTTATTAAGTATAACAATGTTATGTTGTTTTATTTTAGTTGTTCTAAGCCTTACATCTTTTTCTCCAAGTGCACCTGTCCACTCACAGCCATGGTTTGGACATTGAATGGTAAATGACAGAATTTTTCGTTCGGTAGCCTTGTCAGGAAAAATATCCTACGAAGAGTAATGTTAGTCAAGAATACAGTATATAGAACATTAT
>OZ037998.1:2810034-2862534 GCA_964035705.1 Porites rus | reverse complement strand
CGTTATAAATGACTCAAATTATTCTTAAGTAGCGTCAGAATGCAGCTTCATATCATATTTTGATGCTAAGAAATTTTGGTGTACTTTGGTTCTTGCAGAATTTGGACTTTTAGCGCTTTCTTGTATATCTCCGAAACGACTTGAACGATTTTTTTTAAAATCTCTTCACATACTCTTCATAATGTATATAAAAGTGTCTGAAACTTTCATTGAGATTGATTCACTGCAACACCTTAAAATTTAAAGAGAAACTTATCCTACGAACCGGTCCAAAATCTGCGTTACAATATTCACTGTTTTGACGTTATGCTAATTTTTTCCAAATTAATGCGGACAATACACATATCCATGACTAGTACATTTCAGTGTGAGTATTGTCAATGTTTTACATTCAAAAGATGCAATAAATTCAAGCTAAAATGTACTAGTCGTGGAGGTATGCAAAATGCGCATTAGGGAAAGTGTATTTAGGTGGTTTAACTCATAAGAATAAAACCAACTTACTTCCTTCATTGAAAGAATCTTTATTTGGACTTTCCGCAAATCTTCTGAACAATAGCCGACTTACAGCAAAACTAAACTACACACTGTTATTTATGAGATTTTACATTTATTCCTGTAAACTTCATAACAAAGCACTGACTCTTTCAGACTTTGCCAAACAAATAGAATTTAAATACCAGTTAGAAAAATTGTGATTAATTAACTCTGTGTAGTTATATAGTCAATGTCAATTGTAAGTTACATTCTTCTCGTCCTTTTTTTTTTCAACTTTTTTCAATTCCTTAGTATCTAATTATGTGCCTCTTTGTAACTTTAACAGTGTGATTTAAATGAAATAAAATTATTGAAAAAAAAAATGATGCCATGCTTGATACACTTGTGCTTGTAATACAGTGTATTTTCTTTTTCTGAATAAAGGTGCCGAGAGAGAAGGTTGATTTTCATTTGGAATCCGCCGCCAAACTTCATCTTGACCTTGCATGTATGAAGCTGAATAAAAACAACGAGGAATTCCAAGAAGTAACCAAAAAACTTGAAGCTAAAATTGACGCCCTGGAAAAGCAAGTCGAAGACAAGTGGAATTTTCAACAAAAATTAACCAGAGATTTGAGTGTCAAGCTCAATAGGGAAGTTTTGAAATTAACGGAGGAATCACCCCCTTTTGTATGGAAAATTAGTGGATTTAACGGGCTGCTTAAGTCAGCAAAGAAAGGAATAAACACTGATGTAGAAAGTAGCCCCTTTTTTACCGGACCTGTAGGATATAAGTTATACGTTTATATGTACCCAAATGGGGACGCTGACGGAAAGAACACTCATTTGTCAGTTTATGTCAGTTTACTGACAGGGAAATATGATGCAATATTGCCCTGGCCTTTTAGCAAAACAGTGACATTTACACTTATTGATCAGCAAGAAAGTGAATTGCATGCAAACAATTTTGTTGTGATACTTACCCCAGGTCCAGCAAATGACTGTTTTGCTCGGCCGTTAGATTCTAACGATGGTTATGGGTTTTCTCGCTTTATATCTCACCAGGAACTCCGAACAAGACGTTACATTGTAGATGACACACTATTTCTCAAAGTTCAATGTAGTTCTTCATATTAGCAATTTAGGTTATCCACAGTAACACCGATCAAGACGTACGCTGCTTTTGTTTCAGTTTTGTCACCTTAATGACGAAAGGAAAATTTTTTGTCAGTACATTTTACGTCTTGTTGGTATCCTCTGGTGAAGGCTCGCAAATCAGCTTGTTAAATTAGTAAACATTGAACATTTCAAGAATTTTAACTCAGTTTTTGAATTGAGATCGGCACGGCAGTAGCACGACACTACCATCGTTTAGCTGTAGCTTAAAAAGTTTAATCCACTTCCTTTGGGGCCGATACTTAAGGAAAGCGGTAGAGTCAGTGGTTTTCAATGGAGTGTGTGAAGCGAAAACCAAAGTAATTGTTGCGACCGATTCATCATCGGAGACCCAAGGTCAGTCCCAATTAGCATGTCAGGCAGGTCGGGAGAGACGGCGCGACAAAGTTTGCTAGCACGGGCGGAAGAGGTTTCGTCGCGCCGTTTCTCCCGATCCGACTGACTGCTCCTGAGTCTCCCAGGATGGATCGATCAAGGTACACGAAAACAGACAAATAACACTACCGGGACTTGAAGTATATGCATCAAGTAAACGTAGTCGGCCAACTTTGTTAATTCCAGGATACCTCCCTTTCCTGGCCCTTTTAAAGAACGGCCTTGAAGGATCTTGCTAGGAGACGCCTGTCCGTAACAAGGAAACTGGTGGGACCAAGTGACGATTTCTTTGCTGGAAATAGATTGCTTGGAATAGTTTGAAAAGTGTTACGAAATTTGGTCAACCAATCATAAGTTTTGTGTTAGCTTGTATCGTAATACCAGAACAGTGGCCAAATTATCCTAGACATTCAAACTGAAAACCGCCCTTTTGTGATGTAATGTGTTAATGAGATAAAGAGCAAACCTTGCGCACGGTCAGTTAATCTTTTTTGAATACTACAGTCAGAGAGAGTAGAAGTAAATTTTTTTTATACAAGTTATCCTGTCACCAATTTTCGACTGCCAGAAAGATAATTTGCTCCATTTATTAGTGTAGTTATTCACAGCTTCGCAATGAGCTTTGAAATACCTGAGGGACTGCTACCCTTTATTTCGTGAGATTTATTGAGATGAAACGGAAGCATATTCTAGGATGTGCAAAGTAGTCTGCGAGTCTCGTATACTGCTCTAGAATAGAGGTTTCCTTCCTTCTTTTTTTCCCCTTACTTTTTTAATGCTCCATTCCCTGACAGTTTGAAAAATTTTTGAAACAAAACAAGACGCTTGAAAACAAATATAAAATTTTAAAGTGAAGTTTCCGTTCACACCAGTATCTGTTTGTACTTGAAAACGAATGTTTTTTCTCCATTTCAAAAAGAAAAACATATATATTGTCTGATCCTCTTGCACAACAGAGCCATGAGAGAACTGCATTCGCAAGCCAAGGTTTCTAAAGAACATCAATAACATCAATAATCAACTCACTCCTCTACTGATTTAACCTGCCAACAAACTCCCTCAGCGTTAGATTCCCCAGGCAAGCGAAAAGACCCGAGAGGGAGAGCTTGCTCACAGAGCTTCACAGGCTGTAAAGCTCATAGAAAATTCGCGCAATTTCTCGATTGGAAACGTTTGCTACGCAGGCCATTTTAATACCGGTTGGCCCCAAAGGTTGTAATTCTCTCTAGCTCTTGATCCGTTCGAAACCTTCCCAAATTTTCTTCTCGGACCAAAACTGAAATGCAACCTTATTGCGATACGATGATTCATTGATCGCATTTTGGTAGAAATGAACTGACACAAAGCATAGGAGACTTGGACTAACCTTACTAGTTGCGGAGAGTTAATGGGGGATGCCGTGGAGCGCTTATCCAGACCTTAAAATAAGGGGAGCTCGACTCGCAGGATAAAAAATTGGGTAACTGACCATCTACCTCTCCCCTAAGCCTACACTAACACTTGACTCGCTTAGGGCAAAATAGTGACTTAAGAGAGGGGTAGGTGGTCAGTTTCCCAGAAATCTCGATTGATATTGCCACGGCCCTGCGGGTTACTCCCTGGTCTAGAAAAGGCAAGGGTGACGGCCTTCCCATACACAACTGCGTTAGCAATATTCCTTTAGGTTAAAACCGTTACCACCAGTAGTTGTGATTTTTAAAATGTGCTCTTCCTTTCCCCTCCCAGGTTAATACAGAGTTAATCTATTTGTGGGCTGAAGGTTTGAAATTTATTGACGCGTGTTACATTCGAACCTTATGAATCGCACCATGAGTTATACCGAGTTAGTGGTTTATGCGCTCACCCGCGGTATTGAGGGTGTTAGTTCAGCTAGATCACTTTGTTCCGGGCTTCAGTCACTCTGACCCACCGTTTCCGCAAACAGGTAAGATAAAGTCTCGATGGAAATCATCTCGAAATAATACGATCGTATCAAGCATTCCACTCATGTCCAGGATTGAACACAGTCACAAAAATTTGCTAGCAAATTATTTTCTCAATCTTGGCAAAAAAGATTTGATGGAAACTGCTGCTACCAGAAATGTGCAGAAGAAATGGCAAATATAGCAAGAATAACAAATTAAACAAAGATTGCAAGCTGTAGCAAATATTTGTTGCAGTTTTAGCAAAAACATGTTTAATAGAAACTGCTTGCAGAACTTAAGAAGTCTAAAAATCGCAAAAGTAAGAAGAAATTTCATTGCAGCAACTTCAAAAAAACAACCTGATAAATATCGTAAGAATAACAAATTTAGCGAAAATTCAGACTTAAAAAGAAAGGTAAAGGTCCTCTAGAAGCCCGCAAATTTCGCAAAAATCGCAAAAGTGACAAACAACAACAACAACAACAACAACGACAACAACAACAACAAAACACGCTAACAAATATGGCAAGAATATATCAAGCAATGGAATCGTGAGAGGGGAAACGACACTTTCCAACCGCCGTAACTCGTACACTCGTTTCTACAACGATACACTTTTTAAAATGGAGGCGGAGTGTATTTTTTCAACTTTATAAGAATGTTCACAGACACCCCCTTTCGTTTCCCTGCTAGCAAAGGCCTCTATTCCCTGGTATCCGGCGGGCTGGCGGTATTCCGCCCCGCTCTCCGAATACCAGGGAAAAGACGCCTCCGCTAGCAGGGAACCTTTCGTTAAACCGTACATTACTCTTGACCTTCTGATTCCTTTGACAATGGCAAAAAATACGGAAAACAGAGGACAGTGAGCGGTCCACCTTAGCTTTCAATGAAAGGAAGAAACCAAAGAACATAACAAGTTCTTTATTGTACTCGCCTAAGAAACAATATAACAACAAAATTGCAATAGTTCTGTTGTTAGGTCAATTACTGTTAAATTAGTTTTAAATTGCTCGTTAACAGTTCTGTGAACCAGTTGGGTTGCATCGAGTGCTGATAGGGTTCCATTAATTTGGTGGATGTACCTCGACTTGAAGCAGCAACGAATCGTTTACAATATATCTCCGGGTCTTGAGGTTTTTGTGCGTCACAAACCTGGCAAACCCAATACTGGGTTTAACCACTTTTCCCGCTACAGGCTTTGCGCAACTCGAGAGAGTGGGATCAGTGGTTAATTCCATCACGATATTTTTCTTTTCATCTGATCCTCCTGGCTGGTCAACAAGGATGAAAGTTATCTTCTGATGAAAAGGCCAGGGTAATAAGGAATCATATTCACCTTCCATTATCACTAGGAATACTGAGAGATAATTATGTTTGTTTGTAACATCACCGTTGGGATACATATACAATTTCAATTTGTAGCCGTGATTTGCTGAATAGAAAGGCGAGCTCTCTAAAACCGTGCTTCTTTTCTCGCGCGCTTGACTCAGGATTTTTTCAATGTCATTTATCCGCCATGACAATTGTGGTGGTTTTATATACAATGCTGATATTTGCTTCGCTTGAGCAGCCACTTTATCAACAAGGAAATCATTCACTTTCTTGAATTCCTTTAGCTGATTTTCCAAGGCAGAAATCCTTCCATCGTGTAGCATACAAAGCGAGTCCATTTTCCCTTCAAGTTCTTTGGTCTTCTCTCTAAACTCTTCCTGAGTGTTATGTAACTTGACACAAGCAAGTTCAAGGTGACGGCTGGAGGATGATTGAAGGTGTGATTCAATCTGATTCCTCAGGATCTACAAAGATTAAAAACTTAAAACAATCCTAGCACACACAACAATAAATATCGCTACAAAGAACAGGACTCGGTTGCTCAAAACGTAGGTAGCGCTATCTACCTTATAAATCACTATCCAGCGAAAAGGTGTTATGGAAACCAACTGCGCTATCCACTAAATAGATACCCATGTGAGGAACCCCAGATTTCGGAATCCGGGAAATTTTTGCTACACAGCTATTGCCATGTTTCAGAGCAGCTTTAACACTTCACCCCCTCAACTCATCACTCACACACACCGTTGAGGCAGTGTAAATGAAGACTGCGGACTGATGCGGACTATTGTTTTTAGGGTTAGAAAACAATGGGACTATTGTTGTCACGTTCTCCTTTGCATGGCCAAACAATAGTCCGCAGTCTGCGTTTTACACTGACAGCACAGTTAATACATACTTTCTACGTCACTCCTCGATCACTTTTGATTGACCATGACAAATCAAATGAGTCAAATGAGTCAATGAGTCATGAGTCAAAGAGTCAATGAGTCAGACCTGAAAAAATAAATGTTTCAGTAAAAACAATAAGATTAAGCATTACTTTTACTTATTTTGTCTACCTCCTTCATTGTTGCTTGCACAAGGCCTATTTCTGACATGAAATCTCGCCCTAGGCTATTTGTTAGCAGTTCCCAGGCCCTGCCGCATAGCAGAAGCGAAAAATAAGCCAGCCTAAATTTTGTGAGTGCCTCGGAAGAAAGTGTTTAATTCCCTTTTAACACAGCGCTTAAAGTAAATTGAGATAAACAATATGGAATTTCTTAGCGCTCAAAGACTCAAATCTGGGAACAGTCGTTCTTTGATATTCGGTGTGTTGATGTTTGGGCCCGGTTTGAAGTAGAAAATCGGTCATGAGTGCGAAGGAAAGTTCTACTTTTATATCTGTATCACTTTGTTACTCATAAGCTTGTCATGCGGGTGTAAAGGTAAGTATTCTTGGTCTCACTTAGGGTCTTCTGGGCAAAACGCCATCATATTTAGCCGTGAAGGTCTCGTTTAGGGTTGCACGCGAAAAAATATAAAAATATATATTTGATATGTATATTTTTAATTCGTTTTATTTATGCCATTCATGTAACCCAAGTTTTCTCATTTGTCTGCTGTGTTTTAACATGGTCTCTTTTAGGGGTCAAAAAAAGTTTGGGCCTCGCCCAGATCGGTCTCTTTCAGGGGTTTAATTCAAAATTTCCGACGAGCATCCCCACCCCTTTCATATGCGGAGTCCTCCCCCCCGGGAGAAATAGGCCTTGCATGTGCAGGCAGCAATGAAGCAAGTAGACAAATTAAGTAAAAGTAACGCTTAATTTTATTGTTTCTACCGAAATTTTTATTTTTTCAGATCTGACTCATTGACTCATGACTAATGACTCATTTGACTCATAAAACATCCACTCTCTGACAAATTAACCTGATCCCAATATGTGGGTGCACTGCCGCGCAAACGCAGAGGGCATGGGTGTGAATCCCTTTAAGGCGCCAAATTTGGTTTTGGGTTCATTTGCAATTGCAATCATATTTTATTCAGTACCCAACCCAAGATCTTTTTTTTCTTCTTTCAAGAGGTGACTAAATACATGTTTTTGTTGACAAGGAAGAGGTTCCAGCACTCGTCTGAATATTTTGGCAGCGGCCAAAAAATTGTAACGAGATTTGCGATAGTGGCAGACTCGTCCTTTTTCTCTTACTAAAGAACAGAATTGGGGGGAAGGCTTAGGGGTTAAAGGAGCACGCGCACAGCATAATCGAACATAAATCCAATCTTTGATTGAGTTAACACTGACCCACAAAATGCGTTTGTTTGGATAAAAAAAGTTATGACTGGGTTCAGTCTTTTTACATAAATTATGCAAAACATGATTTGTAATAGGTTTATAAAATGGATGCAGTTTATAAAACCACAAAGTAAACTACCTTTACGTCACAGCCCATTACAGCAAAAGGACAAGAAACAGTGATCAGTGGGCAATTCCTCTCTGTGTGTTCCAGAATCTAGAAAATAATACAAAAAAAAGAATGACAGAAAGAGTAAAATTAAAGAATTGGCATAGTTTCAAGATACAGTATCATCTAATATTCCTGGTTTAATGCCCCTAGATTTTAAAAAAATAAAAGCAACTATTTCCAGATCTTCAGGACCTTCTCGGGTGTGACACAGGGTGGAAGGGGAAGACAACTTCTGATTAGCCTGGTACCAGGCTCCGCTTTGGGGGGAAAAGGAGAAAAAAAAACGCCAAATATTTTATCTATTTGACCCCGTTTTTTGCTTTTCCCCCCACTATGAAGCCTGGTCCTAGGCTAACTTATGATTGATGTTTTGGAGGTCCTAAGCAACTTTCGAGTAATCAGAGATTAGAGAAATGCAACCAGTTCAACTGAACATTTTCTGGGTGTCTTTTGAAAATCAAGATAAATAATGGTGTTACAAGGGAAAAGACAAAAAACCAAACCTTTTCCCGAGGAACTTCCACTCCACAGGCAGCTGAACATTGCACAGGGTACTTCTTACACACATCAATGTGTTCCTGAAATAGATTTTTGGGACTTTAAACCAAAGATTTATACCTTTTTTTAGTATAGTTTGAGGGTAGTCCAATAATATATACTCATGCACCTATTGTTCAAGTTGTGAAAGTCATGTTGTGTGTGTTTCAACTTGTATGAGTGTTAAAGTGATGAGATTAGCCTTTGAATTCATATGATTGGATATTTCAGTGTGATAACATGAGGTATCACATGTTTTAACTGCATCTCATTTGAATGGCAATTGGTGAACTTGCATCTCATTAGAGACAGTGAAATTTGTGAGCAAAGTTGTTGTGAGGGAGGCCTTGTCAAGTGGTACGACTCACACAAACAAATTCTAAGTGTTGATAATGAGATGCTTATATTTCACCAGTTGTATGACTTGTATGAGTTGCATTACCTGACAGGACCCCCCTCTCTGCACTTGTCTAATGAGATGCCACCAAGTACATGTTGTAAATGATTCACTTTCTTTCACTCAAACATATCACATTCACCACTTCAACCAATTGCTCAACATAACGACTCGTACCACTTGAGTCTTAGATTTTACAACTTGAACAACCGTCATACAGTGAGTATTGGACATCCCGTGTTGTGGGTTAATAATAATATATTTACCTCCACTGAAGTTGAGACCCACAATAATTATTAATGACAATTTCTTTTTATTGTCAAAAGTTAGTGCATGCAACTGAGTATCATTTGCAAAAAAAGATAGCAAATGTCATTTACGGGAGAATCTTAAAGCAAGATGATTGAATTGAAATAACTGTATAGTGTCACCATGCAAGCATCGAGCCTCCTTTGATCTTCCTAAGTGAGGAGCAAAAAGGCAACTCTGCTTGAATCACACCACAGCCCAAACTTCTGGACCAGTCAATCTTGTTCTCTCTCTTCAAACTGGTTTTTTTGAGTGTAGCATCCATTTATTTGAGTTTATTGAGAAACCTATGGTCACAACCAAGACTGCTGTAGCAAAATTAGCACATGGCTATTAGGCCTGGGTTCAAAACTATATCCCAGCGACATGCTGCGCATGTTCAACAAAGATCTTTTTCAATTCATGCAGAGTCTTTCCAAGTATACCAAAATCAGGCAAGCTTAATTAAAAGGCTTCTGCTGGCAAGGTACGTGCTGTAGGTTTGAAGCAAAGCTGTGATAATATTATTATTACCTCTCCCTGGCATTTAGGCTGTGGCTCATTGCAGTAGGAACAGTGTACCAATCTCCACTGACAGCCTATTGTTACATGCTTGTCCAGGTCTTTTCTTATCATGGTTTCAGTGCAGTTATTATTAGTACAAGAAACTATCAGTAGCAAGCATGACTCCATGTGATTCTGTTGAGACAAAAAAACTGTTACAAGAAATAAACTGATAAAAGCCTGCTGAACAGGTACACAACATAAAGGTGGAAGGGGCAGGGGGCACCCAACGACAGTTTCCTCCTAAATATATTGAAAATACTGTTTAGGCTATCCAGAGTACTTTTAGACGTCTAGAAGTGCATTCTAAGCAGAGCTATAAAATTTGTAACTGTTTGGTCATCCTAAGGGAACTTGAGTCTTTTGGAAAATACAAGGGCTTGGGTATTATTTTCCCCAAAATTTTAGGTGCAATTTAAAGTATTACAAAAGTGAGACATTTTCTGATTTCTCTCTCCATTGCATTTTTGAGTCCGAAAATTTTAGTTTTCCTTTTCTCCAAGAAAAATAGCCTAACTAGCAAGTGAAATGTGAAAATTAAACTTCAGAAAATCATAATGAATTTATCAGATAAGCTTCAAAAATTGTACATGAGTGGAACGTTCATCCAGAAATTTTTAGCCGTCCTCAAGTAATAGAAAATTCTAGGCAATATTTGCTTCTCCAAACAGATATTTCACAGAAAACAGTCGTTGGGTGCCCCTGAAGGGGAAAATTGGCTGTGAAGGAACACTGCTTGCCCAGTTAATCCCTTTTCCACTCCTTTTGAGTTTCTGTCATGCAGGATTAGCTGGCATGCCTGGGTGTCTAATGGTAATAGAAAGTAATAATAATCTCAAAAAAAATGGCACTATATTTGATTGAAACCTGGAAAGAACTAACTTGACATTAAGTATTAAAATATATTCTAAAATGGCTGCACAGTATCAAATACTAGCTGTGCAGCCATAATCTTAGAAATTTGTGTAAAAGAAATAATTGAATTTTTTTCCATACAAACTGTAGAGTAACTAAAAACTATTAAAAGAGAGAGGAGTGGGTTAAGATGATGTGATTTAAAAACAAAATTTGATAAGCATTGTTAGTGGGTAACTACTTTCGGAATACCCCATACCTGCACAGTATGTAAATGTTAGTAAGTACAGGTGTGAAATACGCATTTTTATTAAGTATAACAATGTTTCTATGAATTGTGTCATATATTGTTTTATTATTAGTTATTTTATAATTACATCTTTTTCCCCAAGTGCACCTGTCCACTCACAGCCATGGTTTGGACATTGAATGATGAATGACAGAATTTTTCTTTCGGTAGCCTTGTCCGGAAAAACATCCTACCAAGAGTAATGTTAGTAAAGAATATAGTAAAAAGCACATTTTTTTTGTTATTACCTTCTTTTACAGTGCAATAATCTTTTGCAAAAAAGTTTTGTCTTTCAAGTATTACAGAAAAGCTGTCACTTTTGGAAAGAGGTTTTATTATGGGGCAAGGGTTCTCACAAAGCCGGAGGGCTCCAGACCAAAAACATTTCAGGTCCTGAAGAGATTATATTTTCAAGACATTTTCACACAAGATCAACAGGTGTCAAAAATTGCCACTAATTTGGAGGCACATCCCTTAGAATCTGGGCTCTAAATGCCAGCTTAGTTACATCCAAAACAGTAGATCTAGTGGCCTGAATCAGACCTTGAAGGCATTCTGTCAGTACCCACCCTGCCCCCCCCAAAAATTCTGCAAGATACCTCATACCCTCCTTACCCCTCAAAGCACCCTATGTAATCAAGGTGCTTTGTGTAATAATAGGACAATTGCATGATGACGTCATTTTACTACAACTACCAGAATCCTTGAGTTTGTTGTTTTCTTGTGCAAATTAAGGCTACTCATGTTCTTTAATCCTCAGCGGGATTGCCAAATTTAAATAACAAAGCAAAACCGAAATGAATTCTGGTAGTTGTAGTCAAATATCGTCATCGTGCAATTGTCCTATTATTATAACACAAAGCAGAACTCAGAGTAGCCTGACCTAGGCAGATGTTTTTAGGGCTTCATCGTATCACAAGTTCCTTTCCCATAAATGACTGTCTGCTGAAACGTGCAGCCACTTATACGTTCATGGGGAAGGAACGAATGATGACCACTAAGAACATCCGTATGGGTGGCTAAACTCAAAGGGGGCAGAATTCTGAGTTCTGCCAGTTTAATCATCTGACTGGCCTCCCACAACCAGTCAAAAACAGAAAGAACGCTGTGAGGACAAAAAAGTACTAACAATAAAAGGGTACAGCTACTATAATAGTCCTGCTACTGGATCCAAAAATACTGTAGGCCAGGACGTACAAATCAAACAAATATAATAATTATAGCTTAAGTCACCTAAAATCTCATGTTATGTGAATGCCTAAATGTTTAGCTTATGATCGAAAAGAGATAATGATGACCATCAAATACTCACTTTGTTATGGTCTAACTTCACACTATCCATGGGGCAAGGAAAATATTGTGCATCTTCCGCGTCTGGACAATTACCCAAGTGATTTGTTGTCACTCTGAAAATCAGACAATGATTCCTTTCAGTAGGGGCAAAAGCTAGGGTGCTAAAGAACGTTGTATTTACATGATGTATTTGTTCCTTACACCTTTAAAGAAACCATTCTTTAGATCTTTGGGTAGCCTGCCCCATGTGTTCAGATCGTAGAGCATGGCGGTTAGATGGTACAGAGCGAGTTAAATTGTACACCAGGAAAACGGGGGGGGGGGGGGTGGGAATGAGGGGAGAATGGGCTGACCTTACCAGGGGCATAGCAAGAGATTTTAAAGTAGTACGCACATGAGGACAAAACTTGTAGAACAAAAGGTGGCCCAACCTAATGGGGTCTAGGAGCATGCTCCCAGCTCCCTCAGAAAATTTTAAAAATATATACATATACTTTTTTCCGCAGGACATTTTCAGTGAATTAAAATGCAGGAAAATGCAGTAGTTCGTTGTTTATTTTCCCCATCTCTAGTGTTGTCAGTAAGGTACCGTGTTTACAGGGAAAAAAAAGGCCAGTGGTGCGACGCCGTCAGAATTATGGAATAATAAAAGGATAAAGGAAATACTAACACAAACACACCAATGCTGTGCGAAAAATGTATCAGTCATCCCCATTTAATGATAAAAAATGATTTTTTCGAAAATAAAAAAAACCTAATAGTTTCGAAGTACATATGTACGCACGGGCGTATTAAAAAATATACTAAAATGTGGGTGTATGGACGCTATAAAGCTCCTGCTTAACCCACCCGGTACCCAGACAAAGTTCACAGATACCCGAGTGACACCCGCTTTGAAAAGTGAAAAACATCTCACATTAATATTAATGAGAAAATATATTTCATTCTCTCCGTTTTGAATTTTTAGTACCAAGAAACACTGAAGAACTACACATTCAAGAAATGAAAGAAACAAAAGAGCTTGATATTCAGAGTCGAATGTTAAACGCGTAATAAGCTTAAATGAATTTTCAAACCTTGTTGATGCATCTTCGAGGCACTCGCGACAGAATCGGTGTCCGCATCTCGTTTGTAAGGGTTCTCGCAGAGGAAAATTACAAATACAACATTGGAAATCCTCATCGACAACACTTACAAAGTTTTCCTGATAACCAGCCATGTCAATGAAGCATATAGTTAAAAGAACACTCTTAATTCGTTCGCCGCGCTCTGAAGAGCAGGGCAAGAACTGAACGGATGCACTTGGCAAGCAGCTGATATGTACAGCGCGAACTCCTGGGAATGAAGAAAAAGTCCGCGACATTAAAGAAGCAGGGTGGGGAGGGGAGAGGTTGGAAAATTTCGAGTCGGAAAAATTTTTGCACATGTCAGTCCCCTTCCTTGAAGGGGCATCACGGTATCTGGCCGCGAGCAGCTTTTCTTTGGTACCATGATTCTTCAGGTTGAAATTTCAGCTTTTAGAGCAGATCCCTTCCCCTCATGCAACGATCTGGAACTGATCCGTAATTTAGGACATTTAGCTTCATTGCGTTTTTAAAAATATGGCGATAATTTTGCCTTTTTTTCATTTCAAGTTCACGCAAGAATATAGTCTGAAAGTTGGCAATACGGCGAAGGGCCCTTCGCCGGCTTACTGTAGTTTGCGAAACGAAATGAAACGAAACGACAAAAACGAAAAAAACAAAGAACAAATATGGCCCCGTGCAGTTCGCCCGAAAATTATCATTCTTCGGGCCGTAATACAGAGCTGGAACTTTGCAGACTTTGATCTATATATCGGCGGGGAAACCGGCAAACAAAGAAATCTGGGTTTTCGACAGTGTAAAACGATCATAATGCCTCCGATTCCAATCTCCTATTCCTCTGTCTCTTGCTGTCGGCGTTGCCTTCGCTGTGCTAAGCGATGTTCCTTCTGTCTTCTCCTTCATTGTTCACGCTGAATTTGAAGTCGGCATTCTCCAGAGGATTTTCATTTCGCAAACTACAGATTTTCATTTCGCAAACTACAGATTCTCATTTCGCAAACTACAGATTCTCATTTCGCAAACTACAGATTTTCATTTCGCAAACTACAGATTTTCATTTCGTTTCGTTCCATTTCGTTTCGTTTCATTTCGTTTCGCAAACTACAGTAAGCCCCGGGCTGATTCATTTGAGGCCAACTGATTTCAGCTAACAAAATTAGACGCCAAAGCTACAACATGTTGAGAATCATTCTTCAGTCTTAGTTTCAGGTCAAATTTTGCAGATTTACAAGTCTGAGAAATTCCTCAAATCACATGTCGTGCTTGAGGGGATCAGGGATTGGGGAGGGGGCTCCCATTTGAAGGTGACGCAGACAGGGACGCTCGTGCGCTTGTGGTCTAGGGTTAGGCCTTTGGTAGCACGACGTCCGCCTGAAAGATCTGCCATCTTAGCAAGGTGGGATTAGTACGACGTTTGAAATAAGTTTTCTTTATCTACAGTTCATTTTTCCTGCTGTCGATTTCACAACTGGGATGCTTATTTTAAAAATTGTGCTAAGAAATTTTGGAATTCAAGTCAGTATTTGGCGGACTGGAGGCTCAATAAGATTCGAACTTTTCTTCTTATACTTTTTATAGAAAAAACCTGTGTCCAGAGAACTACACCTGTATCTGTATTAAGCGGACCCTACTAAAGGCTCTAGCCCCGTGGGTTCCTGCTCAATAATGTATGCTAGTCTGTGCTAGGCATTTGTTATGCATGGCATAAGTCTGATTGGCAGTCAAAATATGCGTGCTATGTATTAGAGGTCCCACCTATTGCGTCTCGTGATTCACAGCCCACTGAATATCCGTTCCCTACCGAATAGCTAGAGCTTGTATCTGGAAGATAGCTTCCTCCTGTAGAATATGGCTGAAGCACTAGCAGTTGCATTACCTAGTGGATACGATGATGAATTTGTGAATTCAGTGGACGAAGACTTGCACTGTTCAATCTGTCATCTGCCACTGAAAGAGGCCGTACAGACGGGAAAATGTGGTCATAGATTTTGTAGGCAGTGCCTTGATGAACACTTCAGGAGGTTGGTGGTTCTATTAATTGTTTGAGTTGTATTATCATACCTGTGTCATCAGATAGTTAGTCCAGCGCCGTAGCTAGTATGAGGCCAACCGCGGCACTCGCCTCGGTAAAATTTTGACGAATTTCGCCGATCATTTTTATTTTACATAAGCGATCATCGGATATTTTTAACGCATCATGATATTACAAAGAATTCAGCAATTCAGTCAAATTCGCTAAGTTCTCTAATGTTGAGCGAACAAACATGGGAGCTTTGCAAAGCTTTATCACATAGCATAAAAAGGAAAAAAACTTTTACTTTAAAGATTTTAGTTCAAGGCTCTTCTTCATAAATCAAAGGTGGCTCAATTCTCGGAATCGAGCGAGTTCTGCTTCTACTGATTGTTGGCTAGGCTGGTAACCGGTGGTCAACTGAGTCATCATAGGTTGTTTTCTTTTTTTAGGTGCTACACAAGGCGTTTTTTCAAAGCATGAGTCCTTTACTTGTTGGCGTGTTGTTTTCACTTATTCCCACGCGCTTGTTTTTCGTGTTACCCACCGTCGGTAGACATGCACGTCACTGTGTATACTTCTGAGAGTAAGCCTAAAAACGAACCTTTGACCCCGTTGTCACGATTTGTAAAACTGAAGAAAGTTTGACTACTATCCGCTGATAATGAGGTGAAATGAAGTGCAATGATTTTACAGTGGAACCTCGATATAGCAAACCTCTATATAGCGAAGTCCTCGGTATAACGAGCGATTGCCCCAGTAATCGGGTAATAATAAAATATCTGGAAAGGAACCTCCATACCTCGTAAAACCAAACAAATTTTTCCAGAACCTTAGCCCTTCTTTATACATCGAAATGCCACCACACATAATCATGTCCTTGTTTTGGTACAAACGTTAAGTTTAAATTCATAATAGTCATAATACAGGCAGCAGTGGAGCCAGTCTGCTTCTCTCTCAATCGAGGTTTAGCCTGTACACCATGGACACCATCCCTTACTGAAGCCTTACCGCAGTCCTGCAAGGTTTCATGCTTGTTTTCAATATACTGTCAATTCTCTCCTTTTCATCTCGATAGGTTGGAGCTCAACAGAGAACCGTTAAATTGTCCTGTGGACCGGAATATCCTAATACGAGATAAAGTAGGTGATCTCTTACACTGCCGGTCGTCTCACCATGCAGTATTGACTGGACGCTGGCCAGGAGCGGCTCCTGAGCCTGCTCACTCTTTTAGTCTTTTCTACTCACTGACTAGTACTAAAATTTATAATTAGCCAAATATGACCTGACACTGCTATTAGTTTAGTGAGTATCTGTAAGGGCAGGACATTATTTATTTTATAGACAATTCATTTCTAATGTTTTCAACAAAAATCAACAGCAATGAAATACATACATAAAACATACACACTTTTTACCAGGTTTGGGGAGGGCTGCTACTTACATTTATCAAAAGCTATTTGAGGCAGGCTGTGTGGGGACGCTACATATGTTTTAAGACGACGTTACAAGGGAAATTTAAGAGATTTACAACATGAAGGAAAAGAGGTAACTTAAGAATGATAATACGAATGAATAAATATGTAAAGAAGTAAATAATTAAAAGTTACAATACATTGGATTAACATGTTCTTATTTTCACTCATTGATAAAGGTATCTATATCAGCATAACTATCTTGTCTTTGAACATTGAAGATCGAGTAGTAATAGATTGTGTATTTGTTTCTTAAAAGCACGCTTTCAGTGTTTTCTCAAATTCTCAGGGATACTGTTCCAAATTTTAGCCCCTACGTTAAAAAGAGTTTTTGTGATGATTGTAATTGGTTAGGGAGAGTACAGTTTTTTGGCCCTATTTTTTTTTGCGAGTCTCTCTGTACGTTTTTATTCTAACACCATTCCATTCATCCATTCCTGTTCAGAATCTGCTTAGAGTCTGAAAAGCTATTACATATTCTCCACTGCTCCTTGTCAGTATAATTTGCAGGCTGTTTTGCCAATTGCGGACTTGGGAAAATTTAGCCTTTTAAACAATTATAGGTTTCCTTTCTCCCTTTCCATTAATGGTGACTCATTCCACTAAACTCGTCGTAATAGTCATTGTACTGTCGCAATTTGTAATAATCCATCGCACTTTGTAATACCTGTCGCAATTTGTAATAATCCATCGCACTTTGTAATACCTGTCGCAATTTGTAATAATCCATCGCACTTTGTAATACCTGTCGCAATTTGTAATAAATTCATCGCACTTTGTAATACCTGTCGCAATTTGTAATAAATTCATCGCACTTTGTAATACCTGTCGCAATTTGTAATAAATTCATCGCACTTTGTAATGCCTGTCGCAATTTGTAATAAACCGTGCCACACTTTGTAATAAAAAAGCTGTAATAAACTAAGCTGTCTTAATTTGGCATCGCACTTTGTTATAAACTTACTTTATTTTTTTTGGTCAAACATGCATGTCTTCCGTTATAAATTTTTCTGCCTTGACTAATCACGTGACCATCGAGAATCACTTTTTTATGAAAGACATGAAACTTCCTGTGACATGTCACCAAAAAAAGGATATGAATCATTTCATATATTTGAATTCAAAATACCCTGGCATTCGTCGTCCAAATCCATGTTCAGTTTGCTTGCCACGTGACACGTGAAGTCTTGGGGGGGGGGGGGGGGGAAATCCCATATGGGCTAGGTAGGTAAGTACCGCTGAGGATCGCCAACCTTAAATAGGGTATCATTTTTTACCTTGTTGGCTTTGTGTCTTTGTCCTTACATAGGGTAATTCAAGTAGTAATGGATGATTTGGTTTATTATCCTTTCCATTTTGTGGAAAAATTAATCCTGAGCACTCTCGGAAGAACTGCAAGGTCTTACGCGTTGTACGCGGGGAAGGAGAATTTTTTTACTATCCCCACGGTATTTGCCTTAGAGAGCCCCATAGAAAAAAATTGTTTTAAGATTGAATGATAGTCCTTTTGTTCCTATATGGGACCAAATCAAGAGAGAATAATGGACCAAATGGTCAGCCGGCTCAGTGTATGACCCCACGTGAGTTTTTTAAAAACAGGTACATACAAAGGTATTGGCCAGCGACTAATCGGATTTCGTGTTTTTGTGTCTGTTGTGGTTCGACAGTGTTCCATGCCTCGCCTGATTAATTTGGTCAAAATATGGAAGCCACTATTACTTTTTTTAAGATTGCGCGTTAGACAAGGACGGTGTTGTGTTGAGCCTGTTATAAGATCTAAAAAGGAAAGCTTGAAGTGCGATGGACAGTTATTACAAATTGCGACAGCTTTTTTATGACAAAGTACGACACGGTTTATTACAAATTGCGACAGGTATTACAAAGTGCGATGAATTTATTACAAATTGCGACAGGTATTACAAAGTGCGATAATTATTACAAATTGCGACAGTGCAGTCATCTTTATTTATAGGCGAATAATGTAAAAGCCGCTTCATTTAGCCTTCAAAAGTTCATTAATAATTCATGATGTTTAATGTTTAATGAATATTTAACTTATATCTGATAAAGAAACGCACCGTTAAATTGTGCAGGTAAGAGATCTTTCAAACCACACCCAAATGTGTGTTATTCAGTGGAAAAGGCCAAAGAAAATGCAAAGAATTAGTCCAATGTAACTCTGGCTAGAATATCTGAATGAACATCCTTTCAACTACCTTCCATCGCCGGTGTAGTGTACCGAGAATTTGTACATCAAAATAGACGCAGAATCACGGAGAACTCAACACAATTTAATAAACGTGTCCGCAAGCACATGGCAAGAAGATGCGTAATGCGCATGCATGAAGTGCGCAAAGATTCATTGAATATGACAGTCGGGGTGTAGCAAAAGCCTTTCCCTTTGAAATGAAGCCTGAATGTGTAAAGAGGAAAGAGAAGAATGGAAATCCTGTTATTTGGCGTCAGGGGCAAGTGTTAGAAATGCAATACTCGATTTGTAGATAGGGTTTTTGGTAGCTTGCTTGACTACACAAAATCTCCCACAGGGTGAATGGGTTAAAAAACCAAGCACGTAGTATATTTATGTGAGCAAACAAACAAATAAATGGACGAAGATTAATTTAACTCTTCACTTTTTAGGACATTTTCCCTGACAAGGCAACCGAAAGAAAGATACTTTCCTTCATCATCAAATGTCCTAGCAGCGGTTGCCAGTGGACTGGCGAACTGAGGTCAAAAACTGTAAGTGGCGCAACTCCATGTTGTTTCTACCACCTTGATTTACCGGTAAACCTAATGTAAGAAAATGAATAGAATTGTTGGTCTGTCACAGTGTAACATGTGCAGAAGTCACGCCTTCAAAACTTGTGTATTATCAGTTGTTGTATTTAACTATAGAAGAACACTTTCAACTTATGATATACATGTTAGAGAGGAAAATGCATCATTTTCGTGCATAAACTTGTTAGGTTCTAAAAACTGTCAAATGACTTAAATATGCAAACTGATAAGGAAAAACCATCCTTTGATCAACTAGTTTTTACTATGATAGGAGATGGAGAGCTGATATTTTATAAACTGACAGTTTATCTTTCTTGAATCAGCTTAATCAGTACTTTATTGCTCGGAAATCTTGTCCTCACTGAACTTGACATTGGTTTTCTTTTATGATTGATTTTTACCTTTAGAGTTAATTGCATGTTAATGAGCAAATCTTATTTAATAACAGAAACTAAAGGGGGTAGAGTATAAAGGTAGAGAAAATCTGTGACTAATCGGAGAAAGGAGCTGGAGAGAACGGAGAAAGAAAAACGGAGAGAGAAAGTAAAGGCGGTTGAAAAAAAGGAAAAGAGAGTCGGAGAAAGAGAAGTTGAAACTAAGCAAGACAAATAGAAGAAGAGAAGAAAAGAGAAGGAAAGAGTGAAGTAGTGAGAGATAAAGCTGGTACGAAACTTATGTAAGGAAGGTGTAAGTCTATTACTTCTGAATTATTCGTCTTTGTCCTTCTGCGAGATCTCATCACTCCCACTTCACACTGTCGGTGCACGTCCCCCGTTACAAATAAGTAGGTTGAATATGACTGAGTCCGGGAGAGTTACAGTTACAATAGTTACAATAGTTACAATGGTTACAATAGCTAACAACAAACAACTTACTTGGGCATGATGATAGACATGATAGTTTTCTGCCGTGTCCAAGAACTAAACTGGCAACACATGAACATCAACCTACAATTTTCTTTTCCAAAAAAGGACCACTTAAGGTCATGTCCCCGTAAAATTGTGGCCTGCACGAACAAAAACTGCTCTGAGACACTGACAAGGGACAAGCTACAGAAACACGTGACCACCACGTGTGCATGGAGGATTCTTCGTTGCACTCACTGCAGTGAATCACATCCGGAGTGTAAAACTAAGGTAAGAATCTTGATTAATTGCCCTGCTTTTGCGAGCTTGTAGAGGAGTCTATCATTAACATACCGTTGACATCGGCGATAAAACTATGAATTCAGGTGAATTCTGCTGTTTCAAAAACAAGCCAGCAGGAACAGCAACAGCGTCAATGCAATAAACGGTAACCTGCATAGTCTGCATTAATGGGTCACTTACCAACCTTCCATATAGCGTTATTTTCATTGTCTTCACCTGTATTTAGTTTAGTAAGCGGTCAGTTGGCCTTACCAGCTCTACCAGCGGTGACCTCTTAACTCGGGTTTTGCGGTAATTTCAATGATTTTATTTTCTAGGCTCATCATTCCGAATGTAAGAAATTCCCATTGAACTGTTCTCAAAACTGTGGAGCTGTCATTCCGAGAGAAAAGGTATTAATATTAGATTTACAGTATTAAGCGCATTGAAACAATAGGCAATTAAGGAAACGTCTGTACCAAATCAACACCTGCCGTACGATTCATTTATACAGCTTAAGTTAGCTGAAAAACAATCAATTTTTCTTTATATTTCGTCCACTTGTTGTATTGATTTTTCCGTAAGATACGTAATAAAATATGGAGGTTAAAAAGAGGAAGGTTCCTCGGAGTTTACACCCGTAAAAACGCTGAATATTCACTAACGAAACAAAACTTAATTTAGCTATTGTCATGAATTTAAAGGGATAAATAATTTGAACGTGTGCCAAAACAAATGTTTGAAATTGGGAGTTTCACTTGATAAACTCCTATACACGCACAGCTTTAATTGCAGAATCATTCCTTCCTCCCAGAATGAGAAGTAAAGAAAATTGTAAAGAAAGTCGACCAGACAAGTGCTTGCATAGCCTATTTCGCAGGCAACTCCTTTTGTAACTGTTACACTGATCTCCGTTCTCTCCCCATTCTCTCACCGTTCTCTAAAACAGGTTGAAGGAAAAGACGTCGCCTCCCCCTCGGATAGGCGAGCAAGGCACACGAGAAAAAAAAAGGGTTACTCAAGAGACTTGGCAAAAAAAGTGCCCTTCCCTAGTTTCCTCAATTTCTTTTCTCTTCATTCATCTTGGGGCTCAGATTTATCTTCGGCTTGTCCTTAACATAACACAGCCGACATGTATGATGACCGGGGGAAGATCAAGGTTGAAAGCAGTGCTTCACGTGCATTCCCTTCTTCTCCAAACTATGTTGGCACTATACGGCTGACGCGGATACATTCTGTTTATTCAGCTAATTTTCGAGTACACAGTCTTCAACGCGTGCATTATGATATTTACTATAATAACTCGTGAAAAATTAAAAAGTGAACGTTAACAGTATGTGAAAACGAAAACCGTTGAAGTAGTGATTTGAAAGAAATTTGAAATGTAAAAAAAGTTTAAATAAATGATAACAAATAGAAGAAATAAAGAATATATTACATTTCATCTTTCGTATTCATACCTGATGGTTCAAGAGTACTGATTACCTCTCTCGATGAGGTATGCTTCTCTAGCTTTTCGTTTACTGTCTCTATTAGATTTAATGAGCTCTAGTGGGATAAATGTGATGTCGTTAGCAGAGTGATCATTAGTAATATAAGTGTTCTGAGACTGTGGTGGGTTTAGAGATATTAGATGGGTTGTCAACTGGTCTGCGGTGTTCGTTGAAACGGTCTTTGAGTCGTCGTTTGGTTTCACCTATGTACTGTTTGGAGCAGTGGTTGCATTGCATCATGTTGAGTGATAAGTCTGGTTTCGCCTGTAGAGTGGAATTTGTATGAAGTTTGTCCGTCAGATATGTATTTTTAAGTGAGACAGTTTTTTCCGCATGGGTATGAGCCCCGGGGCTGGTTGTGTTGTGTGAGATTGAGAAGTTTGGCCGTAACTAGAAAATCGCTGAGGTTACTACTACGTCTAAAGCTACAATGGGTGCAGCTTTAAAGACGTTAAAGACGGTCAATAAGTTCATTGTTGCGTAATGTGAAGGTCTTCACATCATCAACATCTTCAACGGCTGCACTGATTCCCAGCTGAGTAGACAATATCTCTTTTTTGCAGATTTCAGCCCACATTGAAAAGGACTGTCCGCTGACAATAACTTCCTGTCCTTACTTTGATCATATGGGCTGCGAAGCTAAGGTAATAAATACTAAGAAAAACAGGTAAGCGTTAACATTTTTAGTTAATTAATATGACTTGTTAATTGGTTATTAAAATCGAAATCTTTCAGAGGTTTTTCTGTTAAATACCAGTGAAAGAAGAAATCGTGCTTTAAGGAAATCCGTTCACTGTTCTCACATATAAAAGATAGTTTAAGTTTTCGGGTGTTTCCCGATATATACCGTTAAATCTAGCAAAACAGTGTATAAATGACAAGTACAGTACATGCTCATCATAAAAACTTGTTGTTATGTTTATACTTCAGATTCAGCGAAGAGAGGTTGAGTCGCATCTTCAAGCAGACATGAGACTTCATCTTGACTTAGCTTGTGTGAAATTAAGTGACACACAAAAGAAGTTCGAAGAGACCACAAAAAAGCTTGTGGAAAGGGTCAATGCTCTAGAAAAAGACATGCACTCTAAGGAAAGGTGTGAATCATTTACGTGGAGGATAGATGGTTTTAGTGAGGTCTTAAGAAAAGCAAAAAGTGGAGAGGAAACCATATTAGAAAGCTCTCCATTTTACAGATATGGTTATAAATGCAAGTTAGGTATATTTCCGAATGGCTATCGCTCTGAAGAAAAAAATCACCTGTCAGTATATCTGGTAATAATGAAAGGTGAATACGATGCCACTTTAACCTGGCCTTTTGATAAAAAGTACAAATTTACGTTAATTGATCAACAAAAAAATGGACACAACAGGGAGAACATTGTTGAGTCCATTACTTCAAACCCCAAGCTCAGCAAGTTTGTGAGGCCTGTAAAAGAAAAGAGCGGTGGGTGGGGCTTTCCTAAGTTTGTATCCCACGAAAAACTGCAGAAAAGGCGCTACATTGTAGACGACACTATTTTTGTTCAGGTTCACTTTACTTCATGAGAATACTAAATGTGACTGTCCTTTGAAGTTCCTGAGAAGCAAAATGTTATAATCTTATACTCGGCTCTCTCACTAGTTCACTGTTACATTATTACGCAAAAGAGTTCGACAGTAATCTTCTTGTAGTCTTCACTGTGGTCATCTTTTTAAAAATCAGATTTAATCGGATGGTCTGAAACTTAAAATAATATAATACGCAGCCTGCATGTTTCGTGATCTACATCAAAATTCAAAATTCATGAGTACAGTGGTCTACAGTCAAACTCAGTTCATACGGACACTGTGGAGGCCATAGAAAGTGTAGTCTACGTATTAAGTGGGTGTCCGTAAAGCGGGGTTTGACTCTACTATCGGAGGTGGCTAATGATCTTTCCACCAATGAAAGTCTGCACGAATTTTAGTCTTATTTGAAGCTCTCGCTGCGAGTCGCAGGTTCCTAGTCTCGATTTTTTACGAAGCTGGTTTGGGGTTTTGGTTTAATTTTGGTTTTTTATTTTTAATTCCTGTGCATAACTTAGGCTTCTCCACATCATTGAATCTAAAAAGAAAGAAGCCTAGCTTCAATTCTCCCTGATTACGATCATGGCAGGTCCCGGGTTTCAACGCGATAAGCGTATTGGACAGTTGGATAGGAACTCTGCCTGTCAGAGTTTTGTGCTCAAATACTAAAAATCGCGAGGATTTGCGAGACGCTTTTTTCAAGTTAACTATTCAGTCTCGCCCCACACCCCCCCCCCCCAACCCCCACTGGAAAAGTTAAATAGACGTAGCCTGCAGTGCGAATACAGTCATCTCGTCTCACTTCTCGCTGCTAGGGGTGTCTCGCGGAAGAGACGTGCGAGGGAGATGTCTCTCCCTGGTGAACTTGCGGAACGGGGAGAGACGGCTGTGTTCTCAGGCTGAAAGGGGTCGGCTGAGGGTAAACTGGTGGCCTACTGTCGTCTTCTCCCAAAGTCGTGAATTTACACAAGACCACCGGGTACTTTTGGAAGTTTAACGAACGTACGTTTTGCAGCCTCTAAAGTTTTCAATGATTTAGAGGACAGCATTGAAGTACTCTACATTAAAAAAAGGATTTCAAATCAAAATTATGGGCAATACCTTGTGGACGTATCATCAATCAAAATTAGTTCATTTCAGTGAAGTTGTTATCTAGTACCGTTCATACTTGTATTTTTTTTGTAATACTTTACTTTATTAGTTGGTTTCGAAAATAATCTCAATAGACCTCTTTAGCTTGTATGTTTTGTTTTCCCAACACAGGTCAAGAGATATACTCTAGGGAACCGTTTCCTTCGAATTTCATCTCATTCGAATGCATAATCATGCAAATATACGCACAATTTATGAAGAGACAATGGGTCAAGTTCTCCTGGGACCTCTATTGGGAAAACAAAACATGCAGGCTAAAGAGGTTTATTGCCCGTGTGATATTGTTTTTTTTTTTTTTCGTTCTCCGTACGTTACAATACTGTCTGTTTCAATTTTCTGTTGCTCATCAGCTTGATTAGCTTTTAAGTCTTTCTGGGTAACCGTTAATTGTTTTACTGTGAAGTCTTGCTTTATTTTTTTTAATTAGTAAAGTTTAACTTAGGTAATAAAGTTGTTGTTGACTTGCGGATAAAACAAACCTTTGAGATTTGTCCGGGAAAAAAGAGTTTTACACTGAGCGATACTTCGTAATGCGCAGCACCAAGGGAGAGATTCAGCATTTGAATAAGACATTCATATGCACTATTTTTTATATTCTTACACGAGTTCGAATTATCGAGGGTAATTAGTTACAATAAATCCAACGGAAATTAATTCTTGGTTCGATTTACGCGAGATTTGATTTGACCTGAGCGGTCGTCCTTCTTTCCTGAGAGCCACGTGCAGCGAGCGAAGAAAATAATTGTGAAAATTAATAGAAAAAGGAAGAGAGATTGGAAGAGGAAAAAGAACTTCCGTCCTATTTCCTCGTGGCTTGGCCGCTCGTCCCTCGCGCGTACTCTCGATCTACTGTGACTGAAAAGAAAAATAAGCGACTGCTGGCAATCTAATGGGAGTTACCAGGGTGACCAGATGTTCAAGTGACCTGGAGTCAACTGTAGTTTTAACTACAAATCGATGAGATTACTAATACCTGGACAACTAGTTCTGTTGATCCAAAAGGCACCAAACTCTATGGGACCCCCTCAAGGATCTCCTCGTAATGAACGCCGATCAAGGCTCTGCCCTGTAGACTTAGATATCTTGTTTTCTTGCGCTGTGATCTTATGAGGCCAGGAATTAATGTTTTATAGTACTAATTTAATGAAGACATCGTTCAAGGGGTTAATTGAAAACTATGATGTTAAGGACCATTTACAAAGCAGCGTTGACGCTCGCTGAAAAAATTTCTGTGTAATTGGGCCTTAAAGGAGCTACTCTATTTGGCTAATTTTGCCTGCTAGCAGAAGCTACCTTTTCTCTAATTTTTCCGATATGAACTGACTTACGAACATCAAGTTTTACCAGGAGAGGATAGTTTTACGTTATCATGCAGCTCTGTTTCGTGGGTTTTGTGAATAAAACGTTTTTTAGGACGAAGTACCAAAATTTGGGAAAACTAAAAATTAAGTTTAGCACTGCACAAGCTAACTTATACCATCCAGCTTAGCTTGCTATCCCATATAACCAGACCGGGCGCCAGCCATGAGAACTGATGAAGACTGACGAACGAGGAGTCTTGGGCCATTCACATGCTTACACTAAAAAGAAAGGAAATAAATCAGGGGAAAGATGCAAAAAAGGAAATTTGTCCACTGAAATTTGATCTCTTTTGAGTGAATGGGCTTGTCGACCAGGCGTGTGTTGGTTGGTAGCTCAGTGTGTCCGAAACGGGGTTTATAAGAAAAGGGAGGCCTTTGACACCGTTATCTCAGCTTGAAATGAATTAAAGTGCAATGTAAAGTCAAACTGTCTTCCTCTTAGCTGGCTCAGCCGAATCTTTCGTCCGCTTGATGATTGTCAGTTTCACACTTCCAGGGGATGAACTCGTTATAAGTCTTATGGGCGGGGAAGGTAAGCTCGTGGTCTCAGCCTTTTAGAGTAACTTTAGTCAGATAGAAGTACATGTTTAGTAATTGTAGGCTGTTATTGTGCTTCTGTTGGAAAACTACAAAAACCGGAAACGGACTTTGAGAAAATCTACAGCAAGAGCGAAACAAAGCAAAGGCAAATTAACTTATATTATTTGGTTCGTCTTAGGAGCCGCTTTTCGGATAATATTTCACATTAGTCTTAATTTTGAAAACTGACCTCCGAGCCGAGGTTAACGGCATAGGTCCAGCACCACTAAATGGCTTATCGCTGTAGTTTTGCAGGCCCTCTAAAACGAGATTCCCACATGTTAAAGGAAAAAGTAACTCAGTGCGAAATGTTAGTTACAAGGGGTATACGTAGAATGTCGTGTAGTATGAAAATACTACCTACCAAAAGCAATTTTTTTCCAGGAAAGTGGCTGAGCAGGACGGCCATAAAATTTCCAGCTATATATAACTACATAATGTCTTTTATTAACTGAACAACTATCTTTATCCTAGTACAATCATGCTCTACTGTTACTCAGTACCAGTAATTTCACAATCGTTCTGTAGTACTTTAAGCATCATTTGGTTCTGATCTTAGTATATAGTTCATAATTGTTACTACTATAATCAATACACTACACAAACCTTGGATATCATCTCCTCCTTGATCCTTGCGAGAGAAGACGACATGTTTAAGAAAAGAGTCAGGGAGGCCATCGAAATATTTTGTCGGGCTAAATCTTTGAACAGGAACGCCAGTTACGAGCTCCCCGCGATCTACAAATCAGGTATAAATCACGTGACAAAAAGTCCAACAACTCCATCACTAGATAACGATCCCACGATGGAGTCGAAAGCTTGTGTATACTGATAAGTTTTCTATCTTGGGATTTGAGACCTCGTTTGCTCTAGTCTAATTATCAATCGGCTGATTTAGCAACAGAACGGGAACGTCAGTTGACGACAGGAAAGCGCGCGGAAAGGACTGAACGCCACTTCCGGTGCCCAATTTGCCGCTCTGCCATTGGTCAAGCCACCTGTTTGATTGGCACGCGCCGTCGTCAACTGACGTTCCCGTTTTGTTGTTGAAGTAAACGATCGAACGTCACGGCTCGCTTTCTTGGAAAAGTAGCAACGAAGTCATGTCAGGCACTATTATCATTTGGCTGACAGCCAACATGATCTGATTAATCACAAGGTCTCATTTTTTTCACTTGGCTATGACGCTAAGGCAACTGTTCTGAGACAAAATGGCGGAAGCTGAAGCAAATCCTTCGTTTAGCGGATACCATGATGCGTTTGTTAGTGAAGTTGAAGACGAATTGCAATGTGCAATTTGTACGCTACCACTGAAAGACCCTATTTTGACGAAAAGTGGTCACAGATTTTGCAGAGACTGCCTTGACAGGCATTTCGCAAGGTTAGTATCACCCCTTGACTTTTAAGAACATATCCCTTACTTCAAGTTAGATATTACCTCCATACAAGAGATGGTAACTGGACAATAACCCTCAATCTTGCTCTGTACGAGTCATTGCTTTATTTATGTTATGCAAGAGACTCTCTTGTGTTATGTTGTTCTGTGCCTGTGAGCATTTATCAAGCGATTTGTACCTTTCGCAAGTATTTAGTACGGGATTGGTAAGGCGCGTCGATTTGAGGAGTACATATAGTTATGACAGCGTTTTCGCCTTCTCGTTTGCGGGGGACACTTGTGGAAAAAAGTCTTGACTTAAAAGGACTCAGGAAAGGCAGATAAAAACAAACAAAAGTCATGAAACTTTTTTATATCAAGTAAAAAGCAACTTAGGAAGCAATTTTCTTACATGCCCTAATCCTAAGCCAAACCCTAATCCTTCTACATAATAACGTCTTCGGCAGGACTAAATTAACATTAGCATGAACTTGACCACCTTTATTGAGTCTGAGAAAGATAGTCGCTGTCTGATGATTTCTTGGAAATGACAAATCGAGATAAGTGTCACCGAAAAGAAAGGAATCAGGATAATTAAAGGAAGCAGAAGCACGTACTCTACTGTTTTGTGTTATATGATTATGCTATGTATGAGTATATTTCTTACTATTTTTCGCTCGTTTTTTTTTCTTTAAGACTTGTATTCAGTAAAGTATTGTTTATTCTGATGTTTAGAGTAAAAGGGAAAAGATTTTAAGTTGTTCCTTAGCGATATGGGAATGCGACAACGTAGACCTCACGCAACGCTAATATCTTAAGACATGCAAAAGAAGGAAATAACGTTTGTATCTATCATCAATTTCTAGACTCAGCCGGATATGTTAATCAACTGAACAGGAAGGTTCCATTTTCAACTTCTGATGAAATCCGTTGTCACAATATCTGAGAATGATTATTGTCATGGATGATTGTTGCAGCCAAGAGAGAATGAGCTAGATCATTCTTTCTTGTTGCAGCTGTATAAGGAAGGGAGAAAGACCGGTCAGCGGGGACCATCTATAGACAAACGAACACAGCCTTAGATCCAATTGTCCTCTCTTGATCAGGCTCTATTTTGAGTTGTTGATATAACTCGGTCGTGCGAAACGCAGCCACATAATAGAGAAACTATCAGTGATCCTGATCTCAAGTATCCTTGGTACTGGAGGTTTTCTTCTTAAGTGCGGCTGGATGCTTTGGTGTCGGCCGGAGGCCGACCAATCTTCGGCCGAAGTCCGATGTCACGAGCGGCCGGAAACCGCGCATGAAAGTCTCTGGCACCCAGGGTAGATCTAGCCTCCCACGCAGGCGTTTTTAGGGGAGCTCGTTTTTCATCCCTCCCCACAAACGTTTGTGGGGAGGGATGAAAAACGAGCTCTCCTAAAAACGTCCGCGTGGGAGGCTAGGGTAGATCTCAATTTATAATTTATTTCCTTCAGTCTCATAAGTAAGCACGGTCTCATTACGCGACTAAAATATCCTAGTTAACCTGCCGGGGTATCACGCCTTCCCTCTGGTTCTCCTTAGAAGAGAGTGATTCCCAGTCTACTATACTGACATAGCCAACTTCTACTAAAGCCGTTTCCTTCTTCCTTCCCGTAAACGCATGTCTATTCTTTCAATGTATTAAATACATAGCTGTTAAAAATATCACGTATACGTGGATGTCTTAAAATTAAAAGTACTTTAATCTCAGATTTCGGCATATCTTACTACATTTTGCTGCATCTTACTGCATACAGCTTTAGAAGGAGTAATAACATAATCGTCCCTCGTTTTAACTCGCAGTTTCTTTAAAAACTCTATCTATAGAGGCGCTATTCTTTGGAACGCTGTCTCGACTCATTTTACAGACCAGTTTACTGTTTTTTTATCGCAAAGTGAAGAAGGACTCGTATTTTAAGGAAATTGATCTTAGCGCACAGTCAGGGTTCCAGTCGCTGCCCAGGCACTACCAAGATTTTAAATGTTTTTAACTATTTTATGTTTTAAATGATGGAGTCAATTTACTTAGAGGTATCTGTAAATTCATTTTAAGATTGTATTCCTTTGTTCTTTTAGAATCTTACTGTATATTTTTAGAGTTTTTATTGTAGTTGTATTTTTTAAGTAATGTTATTCTTATCATTAATTTGGTTTTATTCATTTGTAATTATTTTTACACGACCGCACAAGCTTTGAGCTTTAAGTCATATCGTGTTTAAATAAAGGATATTAATGTATGCACGTATTTATCATATCAATATTACGATTCGCGTCACTGTTCAAACAACAAACATTTTTCGAGCAAACAAAAAACAGAAAGTCTCTGATCCTCCGCGCGAAGCTTGTTCAGCAACACATCCGGAATGAGTTTAGCAAAACGCTACTCAGACCTCCACCACGGTAAAACGTTTGAGGCATTTTTTTTTTCATGGTTTAAATTTTAGGGGGCTTCTATTCAACTTAACTATCTTAGCGTTCGGTTCTTCAAATAGTGAGCTTCTTCCTGCTTTGCACCAGAGTAACATCTGTATACAAATGCCCGCAGTAACACCAAAGACATTTCAAATGCTTGGTAAATGTACAGTTTTCAACGTTTCATAATGCCAAACTTCTCCCAGAAAACACGAAGGATTTTATATTATCTGAAAAGTTATAGAGAGGGGATATCTTCTACCCTACCCTAGCACTCTGAACTTTACAAATTTGTTGAAAGCGCAGTTATAAATGTGGTAGCAGCCAGGTAAAAAACAATGTTGGGATTCACACAAACCACCAACGGATAAGTAGATAATTCTGATATACATACACATGTTTAAATGACTTTACTTTTTATAGTATGCTCCATTTCCCCCCTAAAATGCTCGGTTTCGCTTATAAAAGTCACTAAAATACCCGGATAATGCTCCTCGTACAGAAACTTTTTCTCATTAATTCTAAACATTTTAACGGGGTTTAACGCTAACAAAAAACGTATAAATGGTATAATAACAAAATATCCAAGCTAATAGCTTCCTTAAAATCTAGCAAAACCTAAATCCTCTACTGACTTTTTTCTGTAATTTTGAGTTAAAGTCTTCATAAATTTTTTGCGGAAATAATTCTCTATACATATTTGTTTTTCAAAATTGCTGACGCCTTTTCTTACCATCTAAACAGTCTAGAGCGAAACAGAAAACCGTTAATTTGTCCTAAGGATCGAAACAACCTAACACGAGACGAGGTAGGTCAGACGTGGAACTTGTAATACGTTTGTTACGTTTACAGTAATGTTCAAGAAGTTTACGTAGTGAAGGGATGATCAGAGTCTAGGGCAAATGCAACTTTAACATATAATTTTAAGACGTACAAAGAGGTTGAGGACAACCCCCTTATGTTCAAAGACTGTAAAAATCTCAAGAAAAAAAGCCACATACGGAAGAAGCTTTAAAGCGGTTAACCAATTGCAGGGAAGCTTCACTGGTCAAAAAAACTAGCTGAATGCAATGTTCACATTATGCAACCCAGCGGCCTTTGCCTCTAGACTAGTCACGTGCCTGAACTGCGGTGTATTTATAAAGAGGTCGTTTAATGTACACAACTTCCAAAATTTTGGAAGCATACTGCAATGCCCCCAAAATAACCCTTCCAATGTTAAGCGCAAGTTATATTAATAAAGAAACTAACTTATTGGCTTTGCTATTCTTCTCCAATGTTGTAGGACACTTTTGCTGATAAAGCCACAGAAAGAAAAATTCTCTCCCTTTTAATAACATGTCTTAGTGAAGGATGTCAGTGGACTGGAGAACTGAGATCAAAAGATGTAAGTATTATTAACCTATTGTTAACCTCAAATTCCAAACACAGTCCTTTAATATTTATTGGCCAAAACATTACACTACAGATTCAGTTACAGAGGAGTTAATTATTGCTAAAAGAAATCTATTTCTGTGAATCAGTTTAACATTAGTTGGCCGGAAAAAAAGTTTTTCCGCTGCCGGGTATTAACATTATTATTATCAAGTTATTATTTGGGGAGCAAGGGATGGCGCAGTGGTGAGAGCGTTCGCCTCGTACCAATGTGGTCCGGGTTCAAATTCCGGCTTCGACGCCATTTGTGGGTTGAATTTGTTTTTGGTTTCTCTCCTTTCTTCTGAGAGGTTTTTCTCCGGGTACTCCGGTTTTCCCCTCCCCTAAAAAACAACAACAACAACAACATTTCCAAATTCCAATTCGACCAGGAATCAGGTAGACGAAGAACCACTTTGTGGATGTGCTACCTCTGAATCATCATTATTATAATAATAATCATAATAATAATCATAATAATAATCATAATCATAATCATAATCATAATCATAATCATAATCATAATCATAATTATAATTATTACTATTAACAAAGCGACAGACAGTCGGTAACAGAAACGACGAAAATGATATTCTTTAACGGAAACAGACAAACAGATTTAGCTAAAACGAAATGATAAAATACACCTCTTTTTTAGTATCTCTTTCTGGCTTAATTTAACAAATAATTTCAAATTTCTTTCCGTCAATTATGATTTTTTTCAAAAGCACGTTTTGTGGAGCTCATTAAACCAGGCAAAACAAAACTTTTGACAAGCGCTAAAGGTTAATTTTGAAGATTTTTTCTTTAGAATTACTAAATATCTTTTTCCCACTTCTTGTTCTCTAAAGGATCACTTAGCATCCTGCCTTTTCAAGTCTGTTTCTTGTACCAACAAAAACTGTGACGTGAAACTAACAAGGAATACCTTACAAGAACACGTGACCATGTCGTGTCCATGGAGGATTGTTAGATGCCAATACTGCTTATTTTCGACCCATCCAGCCTGTAAAACCGATGTAAGATAAGTGCACATTTGCTTCAATATCCCAAACCCCCAAATCATCTCAGTTACCTGTCTATCATACGCTAAAGTATCAGTATAAACGCAAATTTATTGATTTCGATCCTTGTCACTCCACAAGTCAGGCTCCCCTAATAGCCGTGTTAAAAGAGTCAGGACGTCCTGAAATTTTAATTGGACACTTTTTTCCCCATGATCAATAATACTGAGCTCTGAAAGAGTTAAACTCGTTACTAATTTCGACTGACTATGAGGGAGAGAGTCATTTAGGTGTAAACGTATTGTTTGATTATTAAAGTGACATGCATGCTAATATCACATTTACAGTTTTTAAACACTTTGTCTTTTAACGTGATGCATTGTTTAAAAGATTCATCAGAGTAAATGCAGAAGATTTCCATTAGACTGCCCTGAGAGCTGTGGAGCTGTCCTACCGAGAGGGAAGGTAAGGTTGTAGCCACAAAGATCTCATCTGACATGTGGCCCGTATAACACAACTCCAATTTAGTCTGTTCCCAGTTATTGATTTTCGATGAATATTTATTTACCTAACTGATAATATAATTACAAAGAAATTTCAAAAGGTTGAGTTTGATCGTCCGGGTGAACGTAGTCCTGAATAGGACTGTTGTTGACAGTGACTGACGTTTCGACAACCTGCCGGTAGTCATCCTCAGAGTCAAAGTGAGTTGTATCACGTCAGTTGATGGTATTATACTCTGGTTATTGATCTGATTGGTCAATTATGTCGCGATGTTATTGGTCGTCTGTCAGTTAAGCCGTGATGTTATTGGCTATGAAGACTCGTAATCAGTGATCGGTGCGTTTCGATCCGTCTATTGTCACAGTTAAACAGTCGTCTATTGTTAGTCAAATTGTCAGTTCTCCAGTTGTTCTCTCGTAGTTAGTTTTGCTTGATCTCGTCAATAAGTCGTTTGTACGGCGCTGGTAGCTGTTGGCTACGATTCAGTGGCGTTTGTTCTAAGTTAGTAAACCAGCTTTCTAAAGTAAGACGTTAATAGTAGTCTGTAGAATACGTTATACATGTCGCAGAGTCCCAGTCGATTTGATGTTTCGTCTTTAAATGGTGCTCAGCAATGTGATTGTTGACGTTACCATTCCTCGTCGCGCGTTTGTGTTCGGTCAGTCTGCTTAGGTTTCTGCCGGTTTCACCAATGTAAGAAGCCTGGCAGTCGCAGCATTTGATCTTGTATACTGCTCCCTGTCTGTCCTCCGGTTTGTCTTTGTCCTTGACATTAGTAAGCAGTCGAGACAGGGAGCAGTATACAAATTGCTTGAACGGCAAGTAAAGCCGAGAAAATTTGTAAATCTAAAAATTGTAAGCTATATACAGAAACATAACAAAACTGTTATACCTAAAATGAAAACTAAACGAAAGAAAAAGAAAAAAAAAAAAAAGAAGAAAAGAAGCGAGGAGAAAAAGGCCTTGCCCGGAATCGATCTCTAGACCTTCGACGCACCTGGCCAAAGCTTTACCACTAGAGCACGTGGAACACACAGGGAAGTTGGTCGAAATTTTATTATTAAAGCCTTCGAGCCTTGTTAAACGTGAATTCAAAGATATTTTTCAGAAGAATGACTGCAGTTTCGACAGTGAAACCCCAGCGTAGATGCATTTCATCGCATTTACATGTAAAGAATGGAAGCCCAACAGTCTAGGCCGATACGGTATAAACTCGTCTGCGAGCAAAGCGTGTTTTGTTACCACGATGTTCGCTGATATGTTGAGGCTAATTATCCAAAATCACTTCCATTTGCTCGTAAAGTACTTTAGCATTCGACATTCATTGAGTGATGTTCCCTCTGCTCCGCTGTTTGTTGATGCTGTCTCCATCTTTGTTGCTTGCGCCGCTGAATAAGAATTTCAAGTCGGCGTTCTCGCTCCAGAGGATTTTTCGGTGTGAAATCTTCCCCTGCGAGTATTGACAATTTGGCGTTCTTGTGTTTGCATGACAAATAGCTTGAGATTCACCGATAGTAAACATTGTTTTGCAAACGATGAAAAGACAGCTCTTCGTGATACTTTAGGCATTAATGGAATTCGAAATCGCTTTCAGTCGAATGTTGCCTAGAAATAAAAATGCGCCGTGACGTCAAACTACTGTATGACGTCATGGCGGACACCATCGGATATATATGTTGTGGTTCAATTTTATCCTTGGTTCAAATTTTCTTTTCTTTTGTTTCAAACTCATTATCATGTTATTATCATACATTACCATACCCAAAAACAAAAGAAAAGAAAATTTGAACCAAGGATAAAATTGAACCACAACATATACAAGTAAAGATGAGAGCTGCGAGTTTGCAGCTCGCTAGGACCCACACGCGGTTCACGACTGAGCGCGCTTCGCGCGCGACGAGATTATAAACTCACTTCGCTCGGCGCTCCGCGCCTCGCTTCGCGCCTCGCTTCGCGAGGAATTATATCATTTTCTCCAAAATTATGTGCTTGCTCACGAAGCTGGACTTTTCAACTAATTATATCGCATTTCTTGTTTTTTTTTACAGATTTTATTCCGCATTAAGGAACAATGTCCTCTGACATTAATTCCCTGCCCGTATGCTGAGATAGGCTGCACTGCAAAGGTAATACTTTTCACGATGTACTTAAGTTGTCACAAGAGAGGATGAGGGGGACAGACAAGGCATCCCTCATACACACCCTATTCCATAGGACCCCATAGGCAATTCGTCTCGCGTTATTTTTAGGATCGGGATAAAGTTACCTCGCACGCTGCGTGGATGTTTCGTGGAGGTTACGCATGACTAAACGCTGTGCAAAACATGTCGGGCGAGAGGCAATGAAAGCGTAAAGAGATCGAAAGCATTCCTGAATATTGAAGCGAAATGAGTCGGCGCTCTCCTGGGAAAAGGGAATCGCTGGACTCTTTAACAACCCGTGAGATCAGTTTAACTCGAAGTTGTTGTAACCTCAGTGCTTTAATAAAATGAGAAATTTCGCCGGTCTATTGAAACCGGTCGTTTGTATAATAAAGCAAGTAGGACGCCAAGTGTTATTTTTGTTGAATAATAAAAGACTAATAAAAGAATAAATATCAAACCAGAAATTGCTCTCTTCAAACTGTAAATTATAAATGACCCTGAGAGAATATGCAGTGTGTTAAGGATTTCCTGCTGTATTGTTAGCTCTATCTAAGAGAAGAAGGGCGATTCTTTTTTAATTTCCGTTTCGCTGACACAGCTTTAGAAGAAATCTCTCTGTAGTCGTTTTCGTCGACAAAACGAATATCAATATCGCTCTCCGCGTCTTCCGCCAGTTTGTTCTGCGTCAATTCGTGAAGGACGCGTGGTACTGAGCGTGGGTCATCCACGCGGAACACATTCGCGCTATGTGATAGGATTGGGATCTGTGGTCTTAAAAATAACTCGAGACGAATTACCTATGGAATAGGGTGTGTATGGGGGATGCCTTCTCTGTCCCCTTTATCCTCTCTTGGTTGTCAGTAACCTAAGTTAAACGTGTGAAAAGCAGAAATAGAGAGATTACAGCCTCGTGACAAACAAATATGTCCCCTTAGTGTTGGACTTAAAGTTACAAACAACAAATTTAAACTTTGAAAAACTGCGCATGCTTGGCTGAACAGTTTTCAAAAACTCCAGTTTTAACCCGTTTTAAGGTGTTTCCATACAGTTTCGCGGGGACCATAGCGATGTTTTTCAGTCGCCTTAAAGGGGATTTTATCCTTGTGCGATCGCCACAAAATTTTTATCATTAATTGACTATGAATTGAAATTTGTCAAAATGCAGTTTTTAGTAAAATCGATATCACTATGACAACAATAAACAAAAAACTTTGAAATCAATAAAATCCAAATTTCACATGATTTAGACCTGCCACTGAAAACCCACCACCAGGGCTCAGTTGTTCGAACGCCGGTTAGCACAACCCGGGGTTAAATTTTGACCCGGCTTTCTAGTTTTTTTTGTTATTAAAAGCACTCTCTCGGATAATTTTCTCTCATGATTCTTTTTAGAGTATCCAATCATCAAATTGTAGGCAAAAAGAATTAAACTGAATTTGAATTTTAAGCTCTGATATCTGAGTTCAAAGTTTGCACTAACCCTGGGTTATCTTAACCCGGAACAACCCGGCCCAGGAACTTAAAGTGTGGTGTTTAGCAAATAACCTCCGTGAGAAGTAAAAAAATTCTGTATGTTTTAATTTTGCAATAGTCGTGATAAATTGTTTGATAAAAAAGTTGCAAATAACTCAAATGAATCTTAAGTAACGTCAGAAGGCTACTTTATATCAGATTTCAATTTCTCTCCACCGGCCTAAATTTCAGACGATTACTTCGAGTAGTTTTTTACTCCCTCAGTAACGTCTGAATAAACCGGCCGTTAGTGCCGTGCAGTGACGTCACACCCGAAAACCGGGTAGTGATTTTGATGGGTTGGTTGTCCAAACATTCGCATAATTAAGTATGATCATGAGAACTTTTAGAGGGATTGTCGTTTGATATTCGGCGGATCGCAGGCCTGGCATGCTTGCGTGGAGATCAAAAGTGTAATGATTCTGTTAGCTTTTCTTTCTTCTTCGTTAGGGACCAATTAACTTCTTTTAAATTAAAGCAAACTGTTGTGTTTTTGAAGTGTTCCATGTGTGCATTTATTTCATTGCGTGACTGCAATCGAGTTTGATTATTGAATTACAACGGATTCTTTCTGATTATCGCATGCAGTGATGCAGCTGACAGTTTAAACGTTCAAGATGAATTACAATCACTGAGAAGAGTAAAGCAATCCTGTATCATGTAGACTATTTTTCCAAACGACATTTCTTTGTTTGCCACAGCGCTGTTTGCCAGTTGAATATCATGTTTTACTTTTGCACAAATTAAAGCAAAGGAGTATTGACGTCACTGGACAGCATTAACGCTCGGTTTATTCATACATTAGAGTGAAAACGACTCGAAGCAATCGTCTGAAATTCAGGCTACATTTTAAGTTCCTGGTGTCGGATTTTCAGAAGCAGGAGGTCTAGATTGCGCGAAATTCGGATATTGTTTATTGCTGTCAGAGTGATATTGATTTTACTAAAAACTGCATTTTAACGTACTTTAAGTCTTAGTTAATCACTGGTGAAAATTTTGTGGCGATCGGACACTAGGATAAAATCACTTTTATGGCGACTGAAAAACATCGGTGAGGTCTCCGAAAAACTGTATCGAAACACCTTAACAAAGGATCTGTTCGATTGATCGTACTCCAGAGTAAGAATCAGCAGACATTTGTGAAAAATCTCTTCAACCGCAAATTTTTGGACCATTCGAATGCCACGACATTCATCTTTATTATTAATGTCCACCAGATTTCTGTATTTTTTCATGTAATAAAAGCCAAAACAAGTGATTTTTATTCCTTTTTTTCTTTATTCTGTAAAATGGTCAATCGAATGGCCCTACATAACCCAATACTGTTAACTGAATTTTTTTTCGACATTGTTTCAATTTAACCGACTGACGATTTGTTTTTTCAGATTAAAAGAGGAGAAGTCGAATCTCACCTGCAATCTACACTGAAAATGCACCTTGACATAGCTTGTGTGGAGTTGGGTAATACCCAGAGGGAGTTGGCGAAGACCAAAGGACAACTTGAAGATAAGTTTGTTAGATCTCAGCAAGGTATGTTACCACGCCGGTAAACCCATGGAAAGTGTGTTCTATTGCTTCTATAAAATAACTTTAAGTTTCCTATGAGTTTACCGGCACAAAAAACCATAGGTTTTTAACCAATCAGAACGCGCGTACTATCTTTAGTTAGTTATTTTATATAAAGATACACCGTTTCCCTGTACGGTTAAATTGCCCGTACTACCCGTAGACGTAAATACGGATAGATAAGCTTAGATTACCTCTTACCCCAGCGAAACGGATAAGCTAGTGATTAAAACGACGATGCCATTACCAACTATCGAGAATCATGCATGGTCGCCTTTTAAAAAACTACAGTCGAACCTGTCTAATACGGACACCGAAGGGACAGAGCCAAGTGTCCGTATTGGAGAGGCGTCCGTATAAAAGAGATTACTACTACGACGTCACTTTTATAATTCCACTTACAGTTTTACATGTTCAGTAGCTAAAACCAGGCTCACACTCGTCTTAAGACTGCATTTTAATTCACTGTACAATGACACTCTCTTTCAGTAGCACACAACATTATACATCTCTACGGTGGCCCACAAGTGCACACCGAATTCCAGAAAGTCACACCGAATTCAAATAACTCACACCGAATTCAAATAACTCACACCGAATTCAAATAACTCACACCGAATGCAAATAACTCACACCGAATTCAAATAACTCACACCGAATTCAAATAACTCACACCGAATTCAAATAACTCACACCGAATTCGAATAAACTCACACCGAATTCGAATAAACTCACACCGAATTCAAATAACTCACACCGAATTCAAATAACTCACACCGAATTCAAATAACTCACACCGAATGCAAATAACTCACACCGAATTCAAATAACTCACACCGAATTCAAATAAGTCACACCGAATTCAAATAACTCACACCGAATTCGAATAAACTCACACCGAATTCGAATAAACTCACACCGAATACAAGTAACGAGCGACGCCTGGGTGCGAGTAGTGAGGTGACCAATCCCGGTATCCTCTTGGCTTCTTTTCAAGATGGCGGCGGCAAACTCAACAACATCGCTAACATGTGAAGTTTGCACAGCAACAGTGACGCTTTACAGCAAGTTTTGTGCCACCTGTGGTGCTGAGCTTGATATAGAAACACAAGCACTGAAATATTATTTCAACGAAGGATACGAGTATGAGGTTATTCTGTGCTTTTTGCTGAAATACCACGGAATAGAAATGAGCCTGCGAACGCTCAAGGAGAGATTCAAGTCACTTGGGCTTCGACGACGGAACCTATTGGATTCAAATGACCAGGATATCAGAGCTAGAATACAGGAGGAGTTAGATGGGCCTGGTTGCTTAAAGGGGTACAGGAGCATGTGGCATACTTTGCGCCGTGAGGGTTATCAGGTGTCGAGGCAAGCAGTGGCGACATGCTTACAAGAAATGGACCCTGAGGGGTGCGAACGAAGACGAAGGCGGAAGCTCAAAAGAAGAGTTTACACTAATCCAGGGCCGAACTACTGTTGGCATATTGATGGCTATGACAAATTGAAACCTGACGGGTTCCCGATCCATGGCTGTATTGACGGTTACAGCCGAAAGATAATATGGTTAAGATTGGACAGAACAAACAATAATCCCGTAGTGATCGGGAGATATTATATGGATGCTGTGAAGGAATACGGAGGATGCCCCATGAAGGTTAGAACTGACTGTGGCACTGAAAACGGCCTTGTAGCAGCAGCACAATGCTATTTCATTGGCAATGATCTGGCACATATTTATGGAACCTCACCTCACAACCAACGAATAGAAGGGTGGTGGTCGTACCTAAGACAACACTTAACTACTTGGTGGATGAACTTTTTCAAGGACTTACTGGAACAACAAGTCTTCACTTCTGGTAATGAACTACAGATGGAGTGCTTGTGGTTCTGTTTTTCCGGGCTCATTCAGCAAGATTTGGATAGCGTAAAAGTACACTGGAACAGCCACTACATCAGAGAGTCGCGCCATGACACTGTAAAAGGAAGACCCAATGAGTTGTTTTACCTACCTGAACTGCGCAATACTGAGGACTTTCTTGCTCCTGTCAGTGCACAGCAGTGTGACTATATCACAGATAATTACCTTCCCCTTGCAGAGAGCACCAATGAATACCAGGAGTATTTTCAGTATGCCTTTCAAGCTGCAGGTCTTTCCAACCCCCAAAACTGGCGGGAAGCCTTAGACTTGTACCATAATCTTTACAGGTATGCATCCAGTTGACTATTTCAGAGTCAGACACACCTGCCCTGACTCATATTTATTTGAATGGTAATGAAGATCGGCAAGACAAAATGATGTATACGTAATTTTCTCTTGAGATCAGATACCAAGTTTGGTTTCAGAAGATACACTCGTTTCAAATCTGTATTATTAAAATTGTTCTTGTATGTGGGGCAAACGTGTCTGATTGTCCAACTGGAAGCTACGACACCAGATTGGTTTTCCTTCACTGCCAGGCAACCAAACTTCTGTTAAGTTGTCTTGGGTTCTGTGACCGTGTAAGGTCGAGTAAAAACAGACTAGTACGTTTACAAACAACAACAACATGGATTCTATTTATTCTTATCTGTCACATGACTAGAGCATTCCAAATATGGGCAACATTACATGTAGGTACGAAATGTTTTCGTCATGGGTCATTTTTTGCCTCCATAACATAACGACAACGAAGCCCTTTGTAAATGTAAACATAAGACTTTCTTCAAAAGGTTGTCAAACTGTTCTTTCATTGTTTTTTATTGTTGGTAACAGAAAGATCTGAGTTCTTTAAATACAGTAAAAACCGGCGTGTAAGAACCTATTTCAGAATCTGTTTAGCCTAATGTCCTGGTAAGCACCATTTACATAAGAACCTGTTTAGGCTAACTTGCAAAAATCTAGGTTCTTATATGCGGATATTTACTGTAGGTAACATCTCCTTCGTCAACGTTTTATGTGAAACAATTATCTTGTAGTAACAGTAACAATAACATATATTAGACACTAAAAGCACTTTCTGTTTGATTTACAAGAGTGTTTCATGCAGCATTCTTAGCCCTTTACAGTTTATGGAATATAATATCTTTTGCAGCCCTACTGACATTTCTCTACATCCAGAAATGTTTTCTCTCCCCTGGTAAACTAAACAACTGGACTTGGTCGTTAATGGTTAAGAAATCTCAAGAGCTTTGCAGCATTACCCGGGTAACACTTATCATAAAGTACTGTAACATTCAACTAATTTAGTAGTAAGCATTACTGCCTACCACACCAATGTCAACTTACTTACTGATACTAACAAACTGAAACTAGAGTGGTTTTACATAACCCGTGAAACACTGTGTGAAAATTACTGTGTAATACTACAAAGTAAGCAAAAGGAAACAATGCAGTTAGTGTCTAATAGTGCGTACTAGACTACTATTATTTTCACGAGTTAGGTAAAGTCACTCCAAAACATACAGCTTGTAAAAAGCCCTTCCCAAGCCCCAATGTTATATTAACAGGAACTAGTCACAATGAATTAACATGAACTAACTTATAAAAATTTGTACATACACTGAAAATTAAAACTTGTCCCAAGAATGCAAAAACAATACTTGTGAACAGTCAATAATTTTCTTGTTCTATCACTAACTTTTGTTACATGTGACCATTTTGTCACTTTTCAGTCAGTCGAAACCAACTGTGAGCAAGGCATGCCTTTTCTTTAAAATTCTTCAGGTAACAATGCAGGTAACTACAAAGAATATAGCTGCTTTATAAACATTTTAAACTCTTGTCAGTTCTGCTGGTAAATGGGAAATGTTTAAAACTCGTGATAAAAGTCCAGTCAGCCAACACAAGAAAAATTTGAAATTCTCTGAGTTAGTTATACAAAGCTGTCAATGCAATAAAACATATTTACTTTACTCTGTCCAAAGTCCTTGCATTTGTAAATTGCAAAATTAGAATACATTTTAAACTGCTTTGGGTCGGTCATGTGGCTGACTGGGTCTTCACTAAGGCTGTGTGGCCAATGAAATGCACTAACCCGACTACCACCCACAGCATCCTTTTTGCATGCAGCAACATTGTAAAAAAAAAAATACAATGAACTGCATCAGTGACATTCCTCAATGTTTCGACTGGTCACTCAAAAACTTAACAAACATGTCACTAAGCAGTTTCAATTCAGCGTAGTAAAACCAAAACAAATATACAATTACTGTCGCCAATCACGACAAATGCAAACCATGAAACAATGAACCAACCACAACTCGGCAAACACATACAAATGTTTTCAAGTTTTGGGTTCACTGCTGAGAAACTAACATGTTTTGCTAATCAATTGCAGAGTACTGTCAAAGAAAACCTGAAATTCATTTCGAGACTCGGGTGAAAACCATTCTATACCTTAACCTGTCACTTCACTCTGTCCAAAGTCTATGCATTTCCAAATGCATTTCCTTTGCACATGGCAAGTAGTAAGACATGTTTAAACTGTTCTGGGGTTTTCATGTGGGAGACTGGAAATGTGATTTCCTTGCTGCAGGCTGCCACACGGGGAAAGCAGATTGTGTGATTAGGATTTCTTGTGAAGCAATCATGGTCGAAGAGGGCAGTGACATTCAGCGGCTCTCCATTTAAGGGGCGGTGCTTTTGGCCTGTCAGCCACCCCAATACACCAGATGGTGTGGTGTCCATGGACTGAAATCGCTCCACTTCGCTACTTTCAGTGTTCGTGTCATTGAAGTCCTTCCATGCTACTGGCTCGGAATAGCCAGTTATTTGTTCATCTTCCAATGACATCAGAAAATCTTGTAGGTTGTCAATGACTGCCTCTTCAAGTGGTCGTTTTGACGAGCCCTGTTCCGAGTAGCTTGGATTGACAAGCGAAAAGACATAATTGGCATCTACCACCTGATTTGAACCTTTCACAAAAAGAGGCTTGCATAAAGAAGCATTGCCCCTAATGACATCATATGCACCATACAGCTTCAGACCTTCACAAAATTCTTTCATGTACAGCAAACGCTTGGTCATAATGCTTAGTTGCATTGTTCCAATGACATCCTCTTTGTGGTCATGATCAATGATGCCAGTGTATCCATGGTCAACAATTACATCACACAAAGCACCTTCAAATGTGTCACAAGCTCTTACTGCGTCGAATAGCTCTTTGTCCTTTGCAGTGAAATGCCTGTCAACATCTAGGTTGCCAATGTTCACATCAGGGTCCAACATCAACTGGTACACACTCTCATCCAAGAAAGATGGCGCTGGTCCTCCTTGAGCCAAAGACACTGCAATGATTTCCCCACAGGTTTTGAAACTTTTGTTATGAACATTGTACAGTGAATTTATGGGGGCTCCATCTGGAAACACTGCCAGCCCCATATCATTAATCAACTGTGCCAGAAATTCTTGCGATAATGCACCGCTGTCTACACCATTCTCTCCACTATAGCGCACTCTTAGCACTTTTTCAGGAGACGATCTGTTGGCTTCTCTTTGCCACAGGGACAAAACTCTAGGAAATGGGGACCCTCTTCTAGAAACAATAAAAAACTGACCATCTTGGTCAACCTTTTGAGACAGGGACTTAATTACACTTGAAATATCTTGATGGATAGTACCCATTGACATGTTGTCATCTTTCCCATCCTCCATGTTCTCGACAGCGTCAATCATGTCAATGGATAACTCATTGTCAAACTCCCTTTGTAACTCAATTGCAATTTTCTCATCACTAGCAAACACAGCAGATGCATCAGGCTCTTCATCAGTTGTCAAGCTTTTCAGTCACTTCTTCTCTGGCTCCTCAACCAGCTCATCAGTATCTCTATCTGATTCACTATTTAGGTCAAAGTGAAAGTCACTAAGCTTGCATAGGTACAACACAATTTTGTTGTAGTCCTTTCCAGTTTCTTCTTTGTATCGTTTGAGGGAAAAAAACTCTTTACTGGCAGATGAACCTGGAAGAAACTGGGCTTCTTCACCATTTTCAAGTAGAAGAATGTAGTCTTCGTTCTCATCATAGAGGTCGCTGTTAAAGGCTCTCCACTTTTCCACAGCTTTCTGCAGGATGACTTTGTAGGTGGCTTTGTTGGACACTCTCAAAGCAAGACGCTTGCCTCTCTTTGGTTTGATACACACGTTCTTGTCACTCCATACCATGAGCCCAATGTTGATCTGCACTTCTATCTCTTTGTCACTTGCACTTCCAGCCTTTTTGCTTACAATGGATTTCCACTGTTGGCCTTTCAGTTTTTTGAACATATTGAAAGATTTCACGTGACAAGTTGAAGCGTGAAAAGTTGAAGCGCATGATGTGGATGAATGGCCTAAGAGTAAAGATGACAATACTCATTACTCCCTAAGTGATTAATTGGAGGTAGCAAATGTGATATAGTGACAAAGAGAGTAATAATATTCACAAAGTTATAACATAAAATCTCTGGTCCTCTAAAATTCAGACTTGTGACAATTTTATCCTGGTTACAGCATCTGATGATTCATACAGTAGCACTTGGCAACTGTTGTGTAGCATGAAGTGACAAGAAGCATCACCATAATTCAGCATTTTGTTAGGTTTACCACTCACCATTGCTCATTGGTCATTGGTCATTTAGAGCATTGTATAAATGGTGTGACTGATTGTGTGACTGATAATAATTTGTGCATAACAAGGGATCATGAGTTGTGTTAATTGTATTTCAGTGTAAACAAATTACCGGTACTGGTAGTGTGTTTTTAACATTACCCATGGCTGGTTATTACAATCGGTATTATGAAAAAATTATGGCTAATTATACACAATATAAATAACTTACCCGTTGCACGCAGTTCATTAGATTGCTCTTGGGAAGAGTGAGCTAATGGAAAAATAATTATTAAGAAAATATTAAGTCTAAAAGATCACTATAAAAGTTCCAGTATTCCTTCATTACAATAGAATGTGCATTTCCAGAAAATAACCATACTCCCCCCACGGAAGGTTTTTGTTTTGCACCCCCCCCCCAGGAAATTCCACTTTAGCATCATACTTTTCTTCTAAAATTTTGGGGCTTAAAACCCCCCTCCCCCTAGGAATATCCGAGACCTTCAATGGGGTGGTTATGGATTTTTCTGGAACTGTACAATATATTATTTTATAATTTGATCAATCATATACATCTAAGTCTACTGCATCTAACAGGAATTCAAATCAGCAAATCAATCAATTACAATAGCAATAATTACTATAAAAATGTTCAGTGCAATTGTACCTGAATTTCCTGGAGTTGTGGCAGTGCTGCACCGACCTAGAATAATTTTATGCAATAAACACATAGTTACAAACAAAGATAATGCAATAGCCCATTGATAGGATAGGACAAAGCTCTTAAAAGCTTGTGATTTATTGGTTTTTGCATTACACTGTTCACAGTCCTCTATTTTCCCGTAAGATTGTCGCGAATGTTACGAGCGGCCGTCTCCCACCCCCACCCCCACCCTTCCTGACGCCCGTCCCCTAAGTGTTTAGAGGACGCGTTCGCCTAAAAAACAAGATGGCGGCTACTCGTATAAACAATCGCAATCGCGACGATCTTACAGGAAAATAGAGGACTGTGAACAGTCTATGCCCCCATTGAAATGACCACTAATGTGTATCAAAATTGTGACTTGTGCAATCCTCTATTATAAAAATCGCATCTGCATGGTTGCGCTTTTAAACATAAGGATACATTTCATTTATATTTCATTCCACGACTATCCCCTATCCAAAGTGAGTCAACACAGTGCTCGACTTTCAGAAAAAAATCTTGGGGCCAGCTGGCCCCCAAGTTTTCATTTTTTGTCGCCAGAACAAGTATTCTGGCTGCCAAAAATTATATTTAAGAATTAATGGATTTAGTTGTGTGAAGGATAACGGATTATCGTTAGTGTACGTTTTCCCAAAGAAGATAGTCACCTATCTTGGGGGCCAGGTTGGCGACCAGGGGTGAAAATTTGGTCGCCACTGAGTAAAAGCTGGGCGCATTGGCGACCCCACGGGTCGCAACGTCGAGCCCTGCAACAGACGAGGGAATCACCGCTGTATAGGTGTAGCTGCTTAAGTCTGTAAATTACGGTATGAAAGGCTTGTATACACTTACCTGCACCACACTTGGAGCAAAAATTGTCCCCTTCTTCCAACGCACATCCACAGCTCGAGCAGAACATGGCGGGAGCGGGAAGAACTCCAGGGAAGAAGAATAAGAAGAAGAGGATACCGGGATTGGTACCAGGATACCTTGCAGTCACTTGACTGCTCGTACCCAGGCGTCGCTCGTTACTTGAATTCGGTGTGAGTTTATTCGAATTCGGTGTGAGTTATTCGAATTCGGTGTGAGTTATTTGAATTCGGTGTGAGTTATTTGAATTCGGTGTGAGTTATTTGAATTCGGTGTGAGTTATTTGCATTCGGTGTGAGTTATTTGAATTCGGTGTGAGTTATTTGAATTCGGTGTGAGTTATTTGAATTCGGTGTGAGTTATTTGAATTCGGTGTGACTTTCTGGAATTCGGTGTGCACTTGTGGGCCACCGTACATCTCAGCTACAAAGTAAGTGCAGTCGTAGACAAATCACTGTTTTAAAACGAAGCGAGCTACAGCGCGCATGTAAAAAGTTTTAAAGTAAAGCACAATTCTGAAAGCGTCTTTAGCTATTTTACAAGTGCAGTAAACAGCAAATAGAGTACAAAATGTAAAAGAAAAGATCTTAATGCTATCTGTAGTTATTCAAGCCTTAAAAAATCGGTTATGTTTCTCTGTACTCCTTTCGCATCTCGTTATTTGATATACAGCAACTGAGCTTTTGAAATCACCTTGCAGAGCTCATCAGTCAGACGGGATTCACCCTGTGCAGATTCACCTGATTGGGATCGAGATTCATCTGATCACTGCAGTGTTCGTAATCATGATAAAGAGGTTAAGTTTATACGAATTTACTCTATGGGGCCGAGATTTAGTGTCCGTTGTCCGTAAATAGAAAGAGTCCGTACTAAAGCCTTTTTTTTAGAGAAAATATATGAGAATTTTGTTGGGACATTGGAAACTGTTCTTAATATAGAGGTGTCCGTTTTAAAGAGGTGTCCGTACCGAGCGGTTCGACGCTACGTGGCAAACATGTTCGCCTACTCGTATCCCTAGAGAGAAACGATGTACCTAAAGCTCCCTCATTGTCGTCTGGTTTTTATCTATGAAAATTTTCCATGAGTAGCCGGCGAACAGTAGACGTATTTCAGGTCGTCGCTTTACTCCATCCGGTTCATTTCTCGGCGGGTGAAACCAGAAACAAAAGCGGAAAACACCGGAGAAAAACTAACACCAAAGCCAGGATTCGAGCCAGGACTCCAGTTAGGACTTTTCTAATCTTTCTGTAAGCAAAAAATGAATAAATAAAAATAAATAATAAGCAAAAGTAAAAGAAAAGAAAAAAAAGGACGCCTAACCTAACTCGTAACCTCCTAACCCCAACCCTAACCTTACCCAAAGATAATCCTAACCAGGGTTTTCCCTTACGCGCAAATACGCTTCAGAGACGCGTTGTTTACCCGAAAAAGAAAAAGAAAAAAAACGCAAAACACCAAAGAGAACCGGTCCTCTCGGACGCACATGTTCTAGAGCGATAGTTTACTAATAATCAGTTTAAAACTGCGTTGATCTGCAAAACATCTTTTTTGAGAATAAAATGTACAAACTTTTAAATCTCCTTCTTTTGTCTGATTCCTTTTTTAAATCTAAAAAGAGCCATACTCACTTGGAATGGTCCTTAAGCTTGCTTTTTTGATGTTCCGATCGCGAAACTACATTGAAACTCCGTGCAGAGGCTTTGGAACTAATGTTTCATTGTGAGGTATTCTGGGACTTTCTGGGACTGGAAGAAAGTGAGTTGAAAAAACATGGCGGATTCGGAAACACAGCCCGGTGAGCCCGTTAAGTAAAAGAGGCATTTTCTGCCTGCTTGGTTGAAAGAATTTATATGGTTGCGATATCTGTAAGTCAACAGGTAAGAGAAACCCTTTCACAACTACAAGCTGTAACAATCTTCAGAAGTCGGCCCTGGAAAGGCACCAAGATACTAAAGATCACATTTGAGTAGCAGTGACCTCAAGCTTTGAAAAAGCTGTCAGGCGACAGTCTCAAATGCGAAGAAGAATATAGACAATCAAACCCTGGAAAGTACAAGGAGGTACATTGATCAGCATAAAACAGTGTATCTTATGACTAAGAAAAACATTGCTGCTGATAACTTTATTCGAATAATTGGAACCTCAGGCTGCGAACGGTTGTAGTGATAATTCTGTTTTTACAAGAAACCCGAAGAAGGTTTCAGAGATTTCCTGGAATTTGAAACAATGCTAACCTTAGGACTCCCACTGTTCCCTATGGGACTCTCACCCTTTGGTTAAAGGAGTCTTCGGGACTCCAAAAGAAAAGTATCGAGGGAAAACCCTGAATAATCCTAACCCTAACCCTAGCTTAACCCTAACCCTAACTGTAACCTCACCCTAACCCTAACCTAACTAACCCTAACCCTTACTCGAGCTTTCTTTCCATGATTGCCACGAAGACCCTCCTCTTAATGGTCATGGGACTTGCAGGACGTGAAAATGGCGGGAAAGCGAAAAATTGTCGAGTCCTGGCTAGGTATATAGGCATCCTCAAAAAACCGGATGCTCTCGCAGGCTATTCCGTGAGGAAATATCAAACAACAATCCAAGAGGCCGCGATGATAAGATTTTTTGTTATATAATAGATAGGCCTTACTATTTTGACCCCTAAATAACAATCACAATCCCCATACAAACCCTTAAAATATTTCTGTTATGCAACGAATCTCACTCGTGAGCTTGGGGAATCGTGGTACAAATCGCAAACTGAGCAAGGAATGTTTCATGCTAAGTGACGCGGCCAGACATATATTTTTACATAGGGTCTTTATGGAGATCTGCTCAAGTAGGCTGTGTACAGACCCCTCTTCCCCCCCCCCCCCCGGGAAGGGGGTCTGTGCATAGGCTATATATGCTAAAGAAAATTGATGGGAAACTGATGGAATTGATTATTTGTCAGACGTTTTTACCCTTGTGAAGTTTAATACTTCTTGTTGCACCTACCACGAAAGCTGTGAGAGAGCGCTCGGCCTCTGCCCTTAGAAGACACAAGACGAATCTTCGAACAACTTTGTCGCAAGAAAGATTGAATCACTACAACGTTCACAAGGAAATGACTGACAAATTGAACACGGCAGATTTTGGAAATCAGTTTTTTTTCAGCATAAAATGACAGGCAAAATCGATTTTGAAAATTCGATGTCAATTAATAATTTCTCAAACCATTTATTCAACGCTAAAGCAAAGTGACAAGTGATAATTTTCTCCGAAAGTGCTCTTGGTTTTTGGCCATCTTAGTTTTCAAAGGAATAACACACAAACTGCGGTTACAAACATCAGAAATAACAAACGCATTGTATAACTGACTTTTATAATACCGAACTTGACGTTTCGTATGCTTCAACATACATCTTTAGAAGTGACCGTTAACAAGAGTGGCAACTAAATTTAAATTGAAAAGAAAACCAAAGTGGGACAAGTAACTAATTCACGTGAACGAAAAAAAACATATGTAACAGATGAGAAAATTTGCATGAAATCAGTATGCAGAATAGTATAAGTAAAGCTTTTTGCTGCTTTTATTTTCATTTAGGGCTGGTTTTAAATCCCTAATAAGAAGAGTCTCCTTGATTTTACAATGGGTATCTGATTTTCTCTTGAAGAGATGTCAAAATGGTCCCATTTCAAATTGTGACCAGTTGAAATCAGTGAAGTAGGATGTTCTGCAATAGATGATGAATGACCATTGCTGGTGATTGCCTTGAAGTGTTCAGTTTTTCTGTCATGCAATCTCCGTTTGGTTTTGCCAACGTAGAAATCCTGACAGTCCCAGCAACTAGCTTTCTACATGTATACATCCTCGGAGACCCAGGGGCAGTCAGTCGGGTCGGGAGAAAAGGCGGGACGAACGTTTTCAAGTACGGGCGAAAGGGCCCCTGGGTACCGGTTCTCACCGAACTATTTCCAAACATTCAAGCAGATGCCGGCTCCTGATTGGGCACAAAAAATGCTTTGTATTATTGTGCCCAATCAGCGAACAGTCTCTCCTGAGTTGTTTTCGTGAGTTCGTACATGACTACTATTTTCGCGATCACGGCTTGTCTGGATCATGCACCAAAGAGATGCACGTAGTCAGGAAACTTTCTGTTTGATATAAAATCCCCATCTGATTTCGAAATACTGTCTGCCCGAAAACTAAAGACGCTTTTTCAAACATACAAGCTTGAGTTTGAAAAGGTATTCACGCCTGGATCGGTCACGTCTTGCGTAAATATTAGGGAGTTTTTAAAAGATACTACGACGGCTGACGTACAGCCACGAAAACGTCGCCTGGAAAAGTGAATTCACATTTTTTCAGTCTTTATCATGATTATTCCAACTCGCTTACTTCGTCAAATGCAGGAGAACTCTTCTGGAGCTGAATTTCTATCAACCATATCCAAGTTCATGAAGAGAATGAATTTTGTCATTGCTTGTTTACGTCCTTCACAAAACGTGAAATTAGACATTTTCACGGGTAGTCGTGCAGTTGACATCAAAGAAATGTACAAAAAAACGTGATGCACGTGCAAAGTTGTTATTTTGCCTTGTCAAGCTATTGCTTATTTGACTTTCTCGTCGCCGCCACATCCCAAACTTCCTGTTAGGGACTTTAACATCCAACGACGCGGACAGCATCGTGAACGTCAAAAAAACAATAAGTTTTATAAGAAAAACAACCACTTTGCACGTGAATCACGCTTTTTTGTACACTTTTTTGCCGTTTTTGCACGACTACGACGTGAAAATGCCTAATTTGGCGTTTTATGGAGTACGTAAACAAACAACGGCGAAATTTTATTGCTCTTTCTGAACTCGGATATGGTCTCTAGGAACTCCATTCAAGGAGGACTTGCCTACGTTTGACAAAGTAAGTGGTTAGGAATAATTGCGATAAAGACTGAAAGCCAACAAATTAACTTTTTAAGTGACGTTCTCGTCGCCGTCGCGTCGTTGGATCTTAAAGTCCCTATTATTTACGATACATTGTGATCCGTCAAAAACAGAATATTCTCGGGACAAAATAATTGAATTGCTCCTGCTGATAGCATCCCAAACTTTTTTGCGACTCATCGGTAGTTTCTTCGTTTCTGGTTAGGAAAGTAGAAAATAAAAGTTTCTATTGAACGCACAAGCTTGGTGAACAAACCGGGCAAGTGTGGCGAGACTACAGCCGTCGTGTACGAACTCACGAAAAGAACTCAGGAGAAACTGTTCGCCGATTGGGCACAATAATACAAAGCATTTTTTGCGCCCAATCAGGAGCCGGCATACGCTTAAAGTTTAGGAAATGGTTCGGTGAGAGTCGGTACCCAGGGGCTCTTTTTTCGCTCGTACTTGAAAACTGACTTTCGTCCCGCCTTTTCTCCCGACCCGACTGACTGCCCCTGGGTCTACGAGGATAGTGTCAGGGCAGCATCTGGTGAAAACATCTAAGAAGAAGGCATATTTTCAAATGAGACTTTGTGCAAGTGTTGCTTCTCAATGCCGAGGGAAAATACTTTTTGTCATAAAACTTCAAACTTCAAAGCAACAAGATACTCCTAACTTTCGTTCTGCCATTTCACTGAAGAAATAGGCCCATCAAAATGTGGGAAACTCATCCAAATGACTACTGGGTATTTTCTGAGATGGTGGACCTCTTATCACTCATTCCCAGGTCCTACACTTTCCAAGATGCCGGCTGAGTCAATTTCCCACCCTGGGGACGTTCAGGATGTCAAATTCCCTACCCACGTGCACTTCACTAAGTCTAATTCCCGTAGGTTGCCCGCCCCCCTCCCCTCACCCCAACTTACACAAGCGAGACTCATAATCTGTCAGGAAAACAACTGAAAAGAGCGTGGAAACGACATTGGGAAGG
>OZ037998.1:2777534-2807534 GCA_964035705.1 Porites rus | reverse complement strand
GTGAACGGAACACCTCAACTCACGAATTTTCCACCAATCAACAACAACAACAACAACATAAGCTTTATTTGCATGACTATAATTATGTAGTTACAGTATTGCAAAAGCTTTAACATAAAAAAACAAAAAACAAACAAACAAACAAATCATAACAATGATAATGCAATGCAATAATTACTATAGTCAATCAAGTGTCATCAGCATGATTTGATAACAAATTATAACGTAAATCATTACATAAAGAGACAAATTTCAACAAATGTGAATTTACGGAAAAATTCTGTGAATTCATCAATTTAATTATTAATTCTGTGTAAGATAGCTGATAAAAGTCGACAAAATTTTGTCGGATTTTATTGTAGAATTTCTCCCTTGCGATTGGGTATTTTGGACAATGGAAGAGAAAATGAAATTCGTCTTCAATTATACCAGAGTTACAAGTAGAACAGAATCTATCGTTGCGGGAAGTTTGATAATCTCTTCCAGTTTCAATCATGAGTTTGTGGTTACTTATACGAATTTTCACTAAATCTTTCCTATTAGCAGAATTTCTAATTAAGTCTACATAACTTGAAATTTTATAATCATGTTTAAATAAGCTGTAAAATTGTAGTTTCTTAAAATGATGGATTGTATGTTGCCAATATGTAATATATTTTTGTTTTATTATATCTATATAGTGTTTAATCTTAGCTTCACTTAAATTATTAGGATCAAAATCAGGGAGGTCATAATATTCAGATATTTTCATAAGATTATGGTAAAAGCTATTTTTACTATTACAGTGAAGTTCTAGCGAAGTACGAAAGGCTTGTTTAACAATAGTATCCTCGTTTTTACGTAGAAGATACAATATGTAATAAAGGATGTTTTTATAAATATTAATAATTAATGAAAACCACCCTAATTCACTTCTACTTGCAACATTTGAAGCTTTATTGCTTATTTCTAGGTAACGCTTGCAAAATTTCAAGTGGGTTTTTTCAATTGGGGTATTGTCCCAAGCTTTAAAATCATGTTTTACATATACACCCCAAATTTCGCTATTATATGATGATATTGGGGAAATCATCGTTTCAAATATTTTGCAAGCAAGAGAAGGTTTTAATTTGCTAAAGTTTGTGTGTTTTCTTAAACTAAAAAGGGCATGAAGAGCCTTCTCTTTCAAGTGTTCGAGTGAGATATTAAAATTACTGGTTGAGGAGATACGGGTTCCTAAATATGTATATTCATGGACGATATCAATGGTTTCTTTACCTATATGGAATTCTAGATTGGAGTTTTTCTTCGCTCGTTTTTAAACTGGACCATAACTTTGGTCTTTTTGGAATTTATATCTAACATCCAAGAGTTGCAAAACGAGGATAATGTGTTGAGACAGTTCTGTAATCCTATTTTAGATCGTGATATAATAATTAAATCATCAGCATATAAAAGCGAATTTAATTTGGTACCATTTGGAGGGATGATAGGGTCAGATAAAGTATTTTGAAATGCGGACGGTAAGTCATTAACGTATAAATTGAAAAGTAAGGGGCTTAAAATACAGCCCTGGCGTACGCCAATCGAAAGTTTTTCCTGTGCCGTGTGAGCTAAGCTAAACATGAATTGTATTTCTGTATGCGTAATAAGCAGTGAATTCACATGCAAGGAGGTAATAAAATTTCTGTCAGCCCAGTTTCCTTGAATTAGATATATATTTCTTCATAGTCATTATATCCATTCAAAGATTTTTCAGCCAGAGTTCAGTCTGGCAAATACAGAGAAGTTAAGGTGAAAAATTAACTGCTCATTTGTATGAATTCAGGAATGCAGATTTGAATTTGATACCAGCTGCGGAAGACATTATTTTGAGCTAGCTTGAATAAAGCAGGTTGAAAGAAGTGCTGGTCGTCAGGTAGCCTCCACGATGAGCCGTCGATTGTGGCCTCCTCTTGTCTCTAAAGAAACCGCTCGTTCATAGGTTATGAAACAAGACGCATAAAACAGTTATTCTTTAATTTTCAGTTAAACTGTAATTAAATTGAACTACAGTTCAACTTTGTTTTCTATGCCGTTGTTTTGCAGGCCTTCGTTTTGTAGTTCGTCGTTTTATGGGTGGAAGGTCTTCGTTTTCGTTCGTTTTCTAGGTCGTTTTTTTTCTAGACACCGTCAAATGATTGATAATTATCGACTTTGCGGTGGTTTTAATGGTGTTAGCACGGCGGCTGTTGTTGTCACAAACTAGACCTGTGGGAATTGAACATTTTTCCTTAAAAAAATACTTCTTTTGTTTCAATAAATCTGTTTAGCTGCTGGTCACGTGAGTGGAAACGCTCTATACCTAATCTACTATTGAGAAAGAATTTTTAGCGAGTGTTTCTAGATTTACACATGGCAAATATGAGTTTCACGAGTCATTGTGTTCAGTATCTCTCACTATTTCCCGGTGCCCTATTCTGAGGAAAGTTTGCTCTTCTAATTTCACGCATATTTTCTTTTAGTACTTTCTCTTTCAGCCGAAAGTATCATGAGTTTAGGCGGAAGTTGTGACGTTTTTTTTTTGAAGGAAGGTGACCTACTTGCCAAGCTCTTGAAGAGGGAAGGTTTAGGGAATCGTGAGTCGTGAATCAAATTATTCTCAAATGAAAGAAAACAATTCAGCTACAAGCTGACGGGTTTTGGCGATCTTTATGAATTACATTCTTGGCAAAATGTCAAAAAAAAAGGGTTCGCAGGCAGGTGTGGCTATTTCCAGGCCCTCTTCACGCTTTTTAGTTATTTGTTGTTGTAGTCGGGCACCACGGCTGCCCTTTCGCCCTTTAACTTCTGTCATTTCAGGAACAATTCAGTCTGTAATATCGCCTGCAAGACAAAAAGCTTATTACTAAAAAATATATCAATATATCTGTTAAAGGAAGGAGCTAGAGGGATGTCCGCTGACATGTCCAACAGATAGAGAAGCCTTGGAAAGAAACAAGGTAAACTAGAGCTACGTTTCTTGCAAAAACCTCGCGAGCTGTAAAGAAGAAAGGGAAACTTGTCGAAGGGGAAAATAGAATTAAAAAAAATAAATGGGTAAAAATTGTGCAACAAAGAAAAAAAAACTACAGCGTCGCCGACAGTCGAACCTTGGCCTTCATTATTTGGTAAAGTCATCATTTTTAAAGCATTTTCCCGTGAAATTCTGCCAATAGACGCTGTTATATAAGAAGCCAGTGCCGGGAGCTTTAGATATTATGAATTCAAAGATACATTTTTAGAGAAAATTAGCTTAAACGCATAATTCAAAGCTTTTTTGCACAACTTATTTTGGTCGCCGGATGTAAATTTTTAGATAAGTTAATTAAGGGGTAAAAATGGTGTTTCTATCTATAGACATTTGCCCCCTTTTTCTACATTTCAGGACATTTTCCCGGACAAATCAACTGAAAGAAAGATTCTGTCACTAATCATTAAGTGTCCCAGTGAAGGTTGTGAATGGACCGGTGAGCTGAGGGAAAAAGAGGTCTGGATAGTATAGTGGTGAACCCCCAGTTAAGGTGGCTGAACACAGTTTTGCGGGCGGTCAGCGGCAGCGCGTGTTTTAAATTAGACAAACAAACATGGCGGCGAAAAAAGCAACGGTACACAGACGACGATTTCTCAAAATCTACGCTATAAAATTTTGTGATATTTGGCAAAATGTTTACTTTTATCGTATTTTAAATGATGAGAACTTTAAAATGGAAGTTGAACAGACGAATTTTGTAACACATTTAATAATTACGATAGAATTATGTTAGTGATTATCTAAAAACCCCTCTGTTAAAATTTGGTCAAATAAGTTTTAAATGGTAATGATTAATTATAGTATGCTGTGTGCGAGTTTATGGGAAAATCTAATGAGCGAATTTTATGTAAACTGAGTAACGGTGAAATTTTAAGGTTGTATTTAATCGTTCACGTTGCCATGGAAACTACGAAAACGTTAAATTTTACCTGTCAGTCAAACTCTTTCATCAGTATATTTTTCACTTGCCAAGTTTCAGCTTGTGAGCTGCGACCTTTCCCTTGCCACAATTTGGCAAATGACCTATACTCAGAAACTGCCAAAACTGTGTTCAGCCACCTTAACTCAACCCATTTTCGTGTTCCAAATTTCCCTTGTTTCCCCCTGCAAATAAAAATGAAGGTGATGATTTGGCCTTTTTGATTTTTGAGTTCCACCAACCCTCTGTTTTAAATAAGGCCTATTGCACAACTTGGTGCAAAAACTGGCCTGGTGCAATACCTTATAATTACACTGCAAATCAGAAAGATCTGTTTTAGCCCTAAAAAATATATAGGGCCGTTTCGGTGAGGAAAATACAGTCCTATTTTTGAGTCTAATTTGGCCCCCTTAAATCAGGGCCAATACAGTCCAATTAGCTAGGGCTGATTTGGTCCCAGGGCTGAAATGGGCCCTACCGTGGGCTGGAATAGCCTTTTGATTAAGCTTTTTTGGCCTAAATTGTGTTCAAATGGCTCCAGGAAGGGCTGAATCGGACTTTGGCCTACAGGGTTGAATTAACACTTTGGAGCTGAAACAGATCTTTTTAATTTTCAGTGTATGTAAAAATGCGTTCACTTTGCTTGAAATTGAAATTAATTTCAAAGAGTCGCAATTACCCTTTGGTTGAGAAAAGAGGATAAGAGCAACTCGAAAGTGGCCTATTAATAGTCTACAAACGCACCCAAAGAAGGGGTTCTTCTGGGGTTACCAGTTACCCCTGCCCAAATTATATAACAATTGATTCCTCCCTATATTTGGGGTATGTGAAAAACTTTACTCGATATATAACATTTCACATCTGTTATGAATTAAGTCCACCTGAAGAATGTAGCTTCGTAATGTAAGTGACTGCATTATGCTGAGTGTTAGCTGTTCGTAACTTTTCAGCTTGGCTTATTACAATTCTGTCTCAATAGTAGTCCGCATTGTGAAGCTTCAACCTCCAGGCTGTATCTTTCCCCTCACCATTCACGGGGCTTGATTGTAATGTTAAGACCTGATTACACTCTTGGTCCTCTAATTCATCCTCAGCATTTCGAATACATAACGCCATGTCTCAAAATTTTGCTTTCCTTCGCTATTTTCTTCATATTTTCATTTTTTATTCTCGGCAGGCACATCTAGAAAACTGCGAGGGTCTTGTAACAGAATGTCCAAACAACTGCGGGATTAAAATATTAAAGAAAAAAGTAAGACTGGTTACGATGTGTGCTTAGGTCACCTGATAATAAAATGTAAATGTAACTGGTTTTGCCCTCGAAGCAGTTGGGAGATCTCACAAGGACGAAAATGTTCGTGCATTCCAATTGGAAGTATCCGGAAAATAACCTCTCGGATTACTGCAGAGAATAAAATCAGCATTAGCAAACTCAAGCCACGGGCAGGGTGACACAGCTGTGAGAGCATGAGAGCGCTCACTTCCTTGCAACTATTGGCCTGGGTTCGAATCCCGGAAGCGACGCCATGTTGAGTTTGTTACGCAGTGAAACCCCGCCTTAGGACCACCTCGGTGATACGGTCACCTCGATCGTTATGACGGCCACTTTTTTTGGCCGCCTGGCAAAAAGGCCATACACAGTTTCTTGTAAAAAAATCCCTCGTTAATACGGCCAAATTTTTTGTGACCCATTGGTGACCGTATTAAGGGGGTTCCACACGGTATCTACTAAGTTCATTCTCTCCAAGTTTTTTTTAGGTCAAAATGGTTAGACAGCCTATCTCATTCAAAACTTTCCCTTTAGTTTGTCGGTACCTGCACAGATCGCTTGTGCGTGGAGGTGTGAAGGTATTATAAAGTATTGTAGGGTAACTGGAAAATCCAAAACCTTATTAATAACTAAGTTATTGTGTTCCTACAAGGTCGAAGACCACGTTAAAAATACTTGTCCGCTGACTGAAGTTCCCTGCCCATATGATTGGATGGGCTGTATATGGAAGGTAATTTTTTTGATTATTAGAATATTTAAAATATTTCGTTGTGGAATGTTAGATTGGACACAGACAGCACACATTTTTTTTAGTCTCTGTAACAATTATACTTACTGTTAGCTTTTTATAGTCCGATACTATTGTTTTTTTATGTATATTGTAGATTTTTTATTGTGGTTTTTAATAGGTGAAGAGCCACTAGGTGGATACACTGTTAATATACCATTATTATTATTATTATTATTAGGAACAGGGAAGTCATGTAACGGTTTACGTCATTGTTTATAGTCAAAGAAAATAGCTTTGACGCCAGTTATTCCTCATTAGCAGCCCATCACCGTTATCCACCGGATAAATCTCTATCTATTGGATAGTAGCATTAGCACTCCCCCATACTTATCCACTTCAGTGATTTATCCAGTGGATAGTGTTATCCGGTGTTTCAGCAACTGGGGCCTGAACCAAACATCGCGGGAAAAACGTCTTTTTTGAGAGAACTATAAAACAAGCGCAGTTCTCACTTGTTTTAGTTCAGTCGTGGAGGTCGCAAAAGCACGACAACAATTTTTTTCTGTTTCCTCTAAGCTTGGATAGAATTGGACGAGTTGCAAAAGAAACGTTAATGGTACACATGTAATCGACGTCTTGGATGTCACCACCATGGCGGTTGCTATAATAATCCAGGGGCACCCAACGAGAATATCGTTCAAAACCACTTAAAAATAGCATTATTAAACGTATTTTAGTATTTTAATGGTAGATATAGGCATATTTTTATCCCCTAAAAATGTTTTATCTGTTCGGATTTCCTAGCTGAAAGTCTAGTGATCCGAAAATTATAGGGATGAAAACTTACCTTTTCGAAAATTCCAGCCAGAAAAAAGGCTCCCGAAAATTCTAGATGACCTTTTTAGGGTAAAAATCCGTTAAAAATAGGCAATTATCCCATTTTTTAGATGTTCGAAAATCCTAGGAGAGGCAGGCAAGCAAGAAATTTTACAACAAATGTTCCGAAAATTCTAGATCTCAAATCGTCTTCCGAACAGATATTTTCCGAAAATTGTCGTTGGGTGCCCCTGAAAAATGCAGTGGAGGACGTTAACACAAGACAACAACTTGCTTTTTCTTTTCCTGAACCTCGATAGAGCCTTTTAGAATTCAGCTCCAGAAAAAACTGCCAACATTTGGCGAATTGAACCCGAGGCTTAAGCGCGAGAAAGTTTGAAGCAGCGAATCCGTACTTTTTAGGTGACGTTTTTGTAGCCGTCGCCGTCGTTGTTTCTTAAGCTCCCTCATAACAGAGTACTTATTGAAAACATATTTTGCTATAGCTTGTTCCAGCGCTTTTTCTTTCTGGTTATAAGCTCCCTCCCTTTATAAGCTTTCCTACATGATTGTTACGTTAGGATGTATTATTAACCGCATCTATGCTGATATTTCAGGTCCAGAGGGAAGTGCTTGAATCACATATCCAGTGTGAGACCAGCCATCATCTTCATTTGAGTTGTTGTAAATTAAACGGCACTCAGGATGAAGTGAGAAAACTTCAAACTAAAGTGAGGAAACTTGTGGAGAGAGAAAACATCCGCCACAATGAAATTGAAGAAAGAGTGCAGGCCCTTGAAAACTATTTTGAAGAAAGAATGCAGGCCCGCCAAAATCAGTCGGAAGAAAGAGCACAGGCCCTTGAAAATCGTTTTGAAGAAAGAGTGCAGGCCCTTCAAAATCATTTTGAAGAGAGAGTTAACGTGCTAACAGATATCAATCATAAATTAAAGGGTGATCTGAATACCACTCGCATGGCACTCTTATTTTGCTCTGCCGTTCTTATCGTTATTATTGCTGTGTTGCTTGGCCGTTTGGAAACAAAGCTGGAAGAGCAAATTAATGGCCTGCAAAACAAGCTTACAAGGAAAGTGGGTGAAGTGGAAAAGATTCTGGAATTTAAAGTGACTGATGCACGTGGACAGCTGGTGAACGATATGAATGAAGTTAAGAAAAGTCTTGAAACAAAACTCGAAGAGCAAGTTAATGGCGTGCAAAACAAGCTTACAAGTAAAGTGGGTGAAGGAGAAAAGATTCTGGAATTTAAAGTGACTGACGTACGTGGACAGTTGGTGAACGATATGAATGAAGTTAAGAAAAGTCTTGAAACAAAACTCGAAGAGCAAATTGATGGCGTGCAAAACAAGCTTAAAAGGAAATTGGGTGAAGTGGAAAAGATTCTGAAATTTAACGTGCCTGATGTACGAGGACAGCTGATTAAGGATCTGAAAGTTAAAGTCGAAGATCTTGAAAAGATGAGCGTAAGTAACATGTCAGTAATCAACTAAAAATAACGCGATGAAGGTCAGTTACACGGCAGAACTGTCAGAATTGACTTTTTAAAAAATGCTACTGAATGCGAATGAATGCCAAAATGAAGGATTAAAAAACATCCTGTTTAAACACAAACAACGAAAAAACTGTGTCAAAATACCATAAAATTCCGAAAAAATGAGCCCTTTCATGTATAAGCCCCTCAAGACCTCTAAATTCATTAATAACGCAAAAAACCCTCCGTTAAATCACCCCTCCGAACATAATCAGTCTCGGGGCTTATACTTGGAAATTGCGGCCTCAAATGCAAAATAAAACAAAGCAAAACGGTACAGTAACACAGCGTATGGGGCCGTCTGTACATAGGCTTAGGAACACCGATTTTTTTTTTTGCCATACTAATTGAAGCGCCATAGATTCTGAACTGTTGGTGACAAGTCTGGACTTTTTGTTAAGATTCATTTTTTTCGTGTGAACAGTGTTCTATACCTCATTATTGAAGTTCATTACCCTTAACTGGGTATTGCGTTTTCAATAAAGTAATTTGCGGTTGTGCTTTAAGCATTGCTGACTACATCCCCTGGGAAGATTCCTTTGTACTGGGAAGATCTTCCTCTAGTCTTGGAAGATAGCTTAGGCATGGACCGGTTTCCACTTGCTTGTTTCATTCAAAATGTTTCGCCCTTTATACAACTACATGAGAAATTTCTGCAATTTGATTGGCTTAGAGCAGTGGTATTTCAACTTAATTTGAAATACCTACATGTGAAAATTACAAACCTTCTATGGGTAGTAGTATAAACAAATAATAGCATGATTTGTACATGATATTTCAAAATTGTCTTAAATTTCACTCGCCTGACGGCTCGTGAAATTACGTATAACAATTTTGAAATCTCACTTGTGGTATTTATGCCAAATATCACTGCAAATCATGCTATTACCTATACTAATCTGATTGGCTTCCATCCCGTTGCTAATTCTTCATAACCAAGGTCCGAGGTCCGAGCTATATACCACCGCTTCTTTCTGCTTGAAAAAGATATTGATCGATTGTAAATTTGCCTGAAATGAGGCCAGCTTGGGCTATAGTGAACTAAGGAAAAGGCGTTCAAGGCTATCTGAAGACGAAATAGAGGAATTTCTGACCAAAACTGAACGGACGAAATTGCAAGAATACGCAAAACATATTGTTCAATGGAAGTTATATGTACGTTTTGAAAAGTATCTGGAAAAAATAGGCAAAGTTTTCAAGGAAGCCTGCGGATAGGTAAGCTTTGTCACAAACTATCAAAAAAATGTTTTGAATGAATAATGAAACAACTGTTGGGTACGGTACTCGTATGAATATGAAAAATTATGCAGACTAATCTCGAAGGCTGTTACCCATGCACCTTGGCCGTCCCCCTGCGGCCAGTCGGCGGATAACAGCAGCCTCCGCACGAGATCTGCGTAATTCTTCACATCATACTCCGCCTCGTTCAATAATTGTAATCATTCGTTACCAATTTTTCTTCCTTTTTATTGGCCGAAAGCCCACCACGTGACCTGCAAATAACTGCCTGCAAATAATGGTCTGCTCATTCGCATGCCGTGTCGTCCAACTTTGTTTGGCTGCAAACAATATTCTGCTCATGCGAAAACGAAACCACGCTTTTCTCCTTCTTGCGATCGCTCTTGCGAAAAAAAAAAAATTGCAGATCGCTTCGTTTCCCAAAGATATTCCCTAATCGATAAAACAATTATTGAACTCGGTTATCGCAAAATATATCAGGATTTGTCAGTGTCTCGCAGATAAATTCGGCTTCGGCATTCAAATAATTGATCTGCTTGCGACTGACAAATGATCATTCCTCAATCTCGTCCAATAATTGTTAAGTATTTGAAGTCATTTTGCTTAATTCAGAAGGCTAGATTTGTTAATTTTTTTGTACATCATATACGTTGTGTTTAAACTTCAGATTCAAAGAGAGGTTGAGAAGAATTCAGAAGAAAACTGTAATTCTTTTACGTGGAAGATAACCAGCTATGGTGAAGCATTGAGAAAAGCCAAAAGTGGAAAGCAAATTCTTTTGACGAGTTCTACATTTTACAGTTGTGGATATAAATGCAAGGTAGAATTCTTTCCAAATGGCAATGCCGAAGGAGAAAACACCCACCTGTCCTTTTTCTTAGTAATAATGAAAGGTGAATACGATGCCATGTTAGCCTGGCCTTTCCATAAAAAGGTAACAATGACGTTGATTGATCAACAGGAAAAAGCAAAAGACAGGGAGAACATTGCAATGTCCTTTATAACAACTGATTTCTCAGAGTCCTATTGGAGACCTGTGGACGGTGAAACCATTGGAGTAGGCTATCGTCGATTTGTATCTCACGAAAAACTGCAAGAGAGGCGCTACATTGTGCACGACACTATTTTCATTCAGATTCGCATCACTTCATCGGGATGGCTGTGATTTTCCAACTAAAATTCTTATTTTCTCTATCTTATTACCGTGCACAATGCTCGTTTTATGCATCGGTTCAATTATAATCTTATGCAGTCTTTTTAAAAGTTTTATCGGACAGCCTCCTTATAACAAAAACATCAATATAACACACAGCGTTTTTCCAGATCTTCACCCTATATTCATTCAGTTTAAGTAAACTGAAGTACTGTACTTTTAACGTCTGTTTTGTAGCCATCTTAAGTTGATTTAGACCAAAGCACCGTTAATTCAAATTAAGTCGCTCCCTTTGGAAAGTGTTTTCAGCTGCAAGATTCCTGAGAATGGAGTAAATATCCCACTTCGTTTGTTTAACGCTCACATATATCTGCTCTCGCATAATGATGAGTTTTGATAGCTTCCTTAAAATCTTATTTTATCCACGCGCGGCTTATTCCGCACGCATCGTGACACCTTTTCGAGTACTTTGTTCTCAGTTACACCTTTATCAGCATTACTTCTTTAAATCGGATTTTGACTGTAGCCAAGGTCTTTATTTCCGACAGAATCTTTACAAAACTTAATTTCTTTCAGACTGACGGTGATGTCAGTACACTCTTGCAAGCGAATTCCGTCCTATTATATAATTTCCACTTTTCCAAAATTTGCTTCGAGGAATGAAATAAACTCCTTTTCAATTCTTTTGCCTTTTTGATCTTTAATCATCTGGAGACATTTACTTTTTCTGCCTATAAATTCTATTTACCTTTACATAAATTAAGAACTGCGTTGCAAGCTACAATACAAGTAGACTTCACTTGTGACGTGGCTGCTCACTGTCGCTGAGACCTTAATCCAATACCAACTCCTGTCTCGACTTTACATTACAAAATCTGTACCTCAACAGCTGCCTGACTCGAACTTGATTAACAAGGGCTGGAAGTTATGATCTTTTCGTGGCATACTCTACTCCTATCCAATCCATTGAACTCATAATATCAGCCCTTTCCTAATTTCCTTAGGCTTATTTTACATTTAAAACATATTATTTTGATTTATACATATGTAAACATTCAGTATGACTCTATTATTAATAAACTTCACGACATCAACCTTGTTACTTAGATATGATTATTATGCTGTAATTTTTTTTTATTTTAGAAATTATCTTGCCTGGGTCGCAGACGCTCTAAACCTTTTGTATAGAAATGGTTTAGACGTCCGAGTGGGTGGGCCGGCTGCAACGCAGGCTAAAATTATCACGCATTGCTGAGAGACATGTTTTTAACCATTTACAGCAAGACAATACTATATCTCAGCCTATTAATCATTTAGTTACCGTTCAAAATATTTGCATTTTTCACTTCACAATAAATCAGGGGCACCCAACGTCAATTTTTGGAAAATATCTGTTCGGAAGACGATTTGAGTTCTAGAGAATTTCGGAACATTTGTTGTAAAATTTCTTACCTGCCTCTCCTAAGATTTTCGAACATCTAAAAAATGGTACAGTTGCCCATTTTTAACGGATTTTTAGCCTAAAAGGGTCACCTAGAATTTTTGGATGCCCTTTTTTAAGCTGAAATTTTCGAAAAGGTAAGTTTGCATACCTATAATTTTCGGATCACCAGACTTTCAGCTAGGAAATCCGAACAGATGAAAAATTTTAAGGGGATAAAAATATGCCTATATCTACCGTTTAAATACTAAAATACGTTTAGCAATGCTATAGTTAAGTGGTTTTGAACTATATCCTCCCTGGGTGCCCCTGATAAAATTACAAAGAAGTTATAATGTTATCTAATTCTAAATGATTAGCGGAAGTTGACCCAATAAATAAATTTATGAAATTATCAAAATCTCTATATACATTTACTGCTTTCGTTATGTTCTACTGCCCAGCATCTGCTCGCAGAATTATCATTACTTCACAATCTGTAACCACTAGTTATAGATAATATTATCGAAGAAAGAGTTCAAGTTCTTAATCCTGTCACAAACGAGGTTTCAGATCCAAGGATAAAAGAGTAATTAGCTAGCATACTGAAGCTTTCGACAGCCAGGAAAAAGGAATGCGGGGTGGCCTACGAAATCCTGTGCGAGGGCTGCGATGATTGCTACATTGGGGAGGCAGCTAGACCAGTCCTTTTGGACTGAGATTCAAGGAACACGTTGCGGTAACAAGGGCGTCTACAGCAGTAGTTTGGGACCACCTTAAATGTTAAGGCCACACTGTAATGTAGTCATCAGACTAGGAAATGTTCACTGTTCCATTTATTTCTACAAAATGTCTTTTATTAACTGAACAACATCTTTATCCTAGTACGTACAATCATGCTCTACTTTTAGTCAGTGCTAGTACTATTTCACAATCGTTCTGTCGGTACTTTAACATCATTTGGTTCTGATCATAGTATATAGTACATAATTGTTACCATGGTAATCGATACACTACACAAACCTTGGATATCATCTCCTCTTCGATACTTGCGAGAGAAGACGACGTGTTTAAGAGAAGAGTCAGTGAGGCCATCGAAATATTTCGTCGGGCTAAATCACTGAACAGGGACGCCGGTTACGAGCTCCCCGCTATCTACTGGAACGTTTTGTTACGTGATTCACAGCATAAATCACGTGACAAAAAGTTCAACTCCATCACTTGATAACGATTCCGCGATGGAGTCGAAAGCTTGTGTATGCTGATAAGTTTTCTTTCCTGGGATTTGGGACCTCGTTTACTCTAATTATTAATAGGGTGATCCAGCAACAGAACGGGAATGTCAGTTGACGACGGGAAAGCGTGCGGAAAGGACTGAACGCTACTTCCTGTGCCCAATTTGCCGCTCTGTCATTCAGGGCGGAAAAACGTAATGAGCATGCGTGAACTTTTCTGCCCAGATCCCCTGGCCGGGCTTTAAAAAATGGCGGGATTTCAAATATTTTATTGCCCAAAAATAAAATGTTTCCACTCATAACCTGGAAAGAACAGGCAATTTGTCTTCAAAAGTTGCAAGCTGTGGTTATAACCTTGTAGTTACTTAATTTTCTCGAAGAATGCCTCATAGTAAAACGGACTTTAACGACATTTATTTCCTTGCGTTGTACTTTAAATGTGCATGCGTAGGTCGGATTTTTTTCAAGATGCATTCATAAAATGTGTTCATATAAGGAAGTTCCTGGATATATAAGGTTCGGAGCTCCACTGTGGACACAAAAACAACATATCTTTAGACAGTGATTTGCCCAAAAAAATTAACGCTTGCCCACAATGTGTTTGAAGTCACTGAACTTTGTCGCACTCGAACTGATATTTTAAAACCCTCGCTCGATCGGACACTCGTAGTTTCGAAGATCACTAAAATATAAACAAAATCCTCAATGTAGAAGTTATTGCGCTGATATGTGGGCAGAAAAAAGGTCAATCTTCATCTTGTTAAATCTTCCCAAAAATCGGTGTCAAAGCAACTATAGTTTTTTAAACTTGCTCGTTTCGCGCAGATATATAAATTTTGCTCTGTGTTGTCAAGTTGAACACGCGTAACATATGTGAAAAACCTACGCGTAAGTAGGATTTCCTTCAAACACAGTTAAAGTTACATTATTTCAAAAACTTGTTGCTGACAACGAAGAAATGAATTTTCTGTGCGACAACAACCTACCTAAAGATCTTGAAAGCAAAAGATCAGTTGCAACTTGGCAGCCAAGCCATGATTCACCATTTAGCTATTTTCAATAAGCTTAACTGGTCCATGCCAGGATCTTCGTTTAACAAATTAAACTCAGCCGATCATTAGAAAATACAGAAAACTGCACGTATGGGTTTGTTTTGTTCGCCTCAGTCAAATCAAGCTGCAGCAATTGTTTACAGAAAAAGAGTCAATTGTTTTGAAGTCACTGCCGGCAGTTCTCCACTTCACAGCGAGTGAAAAGGACAATTTGCGTACAGAAAGTTATTCTTATAAAGAACAGAAACCTTCACAGTGCACTGGAAAACAAAACTATGTAATGAAAAATGAAAAAAACTCTGACTATTATTACTTGAGCAAGCTTTGAGCAACAAAAAAATGATCTTGAGTAAGCTTGCTGGCCTTCTATTTCCGAGAAAGTTTAATAAGCGCACAAGTTTGTTCACTCTGATGCGTTATATTAAAGACAGCAATATGGTTCTTTGACTGAAGACAAAGATAAAGCTGGTTCTGCAAAGGTAATAAATCTGGGCATGTAAAAAAAGTAACCGTAAGTACTAATAACACTGAGAATACAAGCGGGTTTTAAATCAACTCATAAATGAATCGGATGCACAATCAGAAAAATACTCGCCTCTTAAGAAATGTTCAAAACCTTTTATTCCACCTCAGACTGACGGAATGATCAGTTTTTCCTTTAACATTGGTTGTTCTGAATCCAAAGTAATTTTCAAGCGACGAAAAAAAAGCAAACATTTCAAATAAAAATGCTTTAGAGGGAGGAAACGTTCGCACCTCGTGCATTTCACTCAGAACTCCAGCAACAAACCAACACAGTACAAGCTAGTACAGAAAATCCCGCCTTGAGCCTGCGGTATGGGATGCGCAGAAGCTTGCGCAGAACGTTTTTCCGCCCTGAAGCTCTGTCATTGGTCAAGCCACCTGTTTGATTTGCGCGCGCCGTCGTCAACTAATATTCCCGTTCTGTTGTTAAAATCAGCCTAATATTGAAGTCAACGATCGAGCGTCACGGCTCGCTTCCTCGGAAAAGTAACAACGAAGTCATGTAAGGCAGTATTATAAATGTGGCTGACCGCCAGCATCAGCTGCAAATCACAACGGCAAAGCGGTGCCTAAAGATAAGAACGACGAGACGACATAAACGCACCTATTCACTCTCAAATAAAAAATGGTTTGATAAGGAATGTCGCTTAAAAAGATATGAATTAAGGAAATTGTCAAATGAAAAACACAGAGATCCCTTAAATACCACTCTACGTGAAAAATATCATATTGTTTTACAGCAGTATAAGAAATTACTCGCACATAAAAGAAATGAATATTACAACAATAAACTTTCAGAATTAGAGGACATAACGTACAATTTGGATACTAAAAAATTTTGGAATTGCTTAAAATCAATGGATGACACTATAAAATACAAAGACACTCCACCAATTGCGGAAGAGAATTGGATGAATTATTTCCAGTGTCTACATTCTAATAAGCCACTTACTTCTGAGCAACAGAAAGTTGTCAATGAGTTAAGAACACGAGAAGACATCTTAATGCAATCACGACCTCTAGACTACTTCATAACAGAAGCTGAAATAAGCAAGGCAGCAAGAAAATTAAAGAATAACAAATCTGCATACTCCGACAAAATAAGAAACGAAATGATTAAAGCTAGTTTACCAACACTGCTACCTGTTTACCATAAACTTTTTAATACTGTTCTTAACTTAGGAACAGTGCCTAAAAATTGGTGCAACGGTCTTATAACTCCCATATTTAAATCTGGCGTAAGAAATGACCCATCGAATTACCGCGGGATTTGTGTTTCTAGTTGTCTAGGAAAGTTGTTCTTTTCAATTTTAAACCAAAGACTTCTTGAACACGTCACCTCGCTGAACATACTCCACAAGTCTCAAATCGGCTTCTTACCTAAAAATCGAACATCAGACCACCTCCTAACATTACGAACTCTTATAGACACGCTTGTTTTGTTGACTTTAGAAAAGCCTTTGACTCAGTCTGGCATGACGGACTTTTATATAAATTATTACAAATTGGTGTAGGGGGATGTTTCTATAAGTTAATCCAAAACCTATATTCAAACTCTTCGTGTGCATTGAAAATAGGTACGAGTCAAACAAAATCTTTTAGCTATTCACGAGGCGTACGCCAGGGCTGTGTTTTAAGCCCCTTACTTTTCAATTTATACGTTAATGACTTACCGTCTCAATTTCAAAATACTTTATCAGCCCCTATCATCCTTCCAAATGGTACCAAATTAAATTCGCTTTTATATGCTGATGATTTAATTATTATATCACGATCTAAAATAGGATTACAGAACTGTCTCAACACTTTATCTTCTTTTTGCAACTCTTGGATGTTAGATATAAATTCCAAAAAGACCAAAGTTATGGTCTTTCAAAAACGAGCGAAGAAAAACTCCAATCTAGAATTCCATATAGGTAAAGAAACCGTTGATATTGTCCATGAATATACATATTTAGGAACCCGTATCTCCTCAACCGGTAATTTTAATATCTCACTCGAACATTTGAAAGAGAAGGCTCTCCATGCTCTTTTTAGTTTAAGAAAACACACAAACTTTAGCAAATTAAAACCTTTTCTTGCTTGCAAAATATTTGAAACGATGATTTCCCCAATATTATCATATAATAGCGAAATTTGGGGTGTATGTAAAACATGATTTTAAAGCTTGGGACAATACCCCAATTGAAAAAACCCACTTGAAATTTTGCAAGCCTTACCTAGAAATAAGCAATAAAGCTTCAAATGTTACAGGTGGAAGTGAATTAGGACGGTTGCCATTAATTATTAATATTTATAAAAACATCCTTTATCACATATTGTATCTTCTGAGTAAAAACGAGGATACTATTGTTAAACAAGCCTTTCGTACTTCGCTAGAACTTCACTGTAATAGTAAAAATAGCTTTTACCATAATCTTATGAAAATATCTGAATATTATGACCTCCCTGATTTTGATCCTAATAATTTAAGTGAAGCTAAGATCAAACACTATATAGATATAATGAAACAAAAATATATTACATATTGGCAACATACAATAATAATAATAATAATAATAATAATAATAATAATAATAATAATTTAATTCTTATATTGCGCGCTTTCCATGAAATGATCAAGCGCGCATTACATGATTTCTATCTATAATAACTTAATAAAGGGTATCTAACTACTAATTATCTAAAATATACTATGATAAAATTAAAATATACAACATATGGTAAAATACTAGCAATTATCGTGATAAAAATTAAAATTAATAAATTAATAAAAAGCTTCCCTAAAGAGGTGCGTTTTCAGATGGCGCTTAAAAATCTCTAGATCTGTAATAGATCGAATCTCACGAGGTACATAGAAACTACAATTTTACAGCTTATTTAAACATGATTATAAAATTTCAAGTTATCTAGACTTAATTAGAAATTCTGCTAATAGGAAGGATTTAGTGAAAATTCGTATAAGTAACCAGTCAAACTCATGATTGAAACTGGAAGATATAATCAAACTTCCCGCAACGATAGATTCTGCCCTATTTGTAACTCTGGTATAATTGAAGACGAATTTCATTTTCTCTTCCATTGTCCAAAATACTCAATCCCAAGGGAGAAATTCTACAATCAAATCCAACAAAATTTTGTCGACTTTAATCAGCTATCTTACACAGAATTAATAATTAAATTGATGAATTCACAAAATTTTTCCGTAAATTCACATTTGTTGAAATTTGTCTCATTATGTAGCGATTTACGTAACAATTTGTTATCAAATCATGCTGATGACACTTGATTGACTATAGTAATCATTTGCATTGCATTATCATTGTTATGATTTGTTTGTTTGTTTGTTTTTTGTTTTTTTATGTTAAAGCTTTTGCAATACTGTAACTACATAATTATAGTCATGCAAATAAAGCTTATGTTGTTGTTTGTTGATTATCATAAGGTCTCATTTTTTTCACTTTTTTCTCAATTTTCTCGAAAATGGCGGAAGCTGAAGCAAATCCTTCGCTTGGCGGATACGATATTGACTTTGTTAGTGAAGTTGAAGACGAATTGCAATGAGCAATTTGTAGGCTACCACTGAAAGACCCTATTCTGACGAAATCAGGGACCGCGGAGCAAGGTGAAAAGTGGGAGGGCTGACAATTGGAAATAATTTTTTCATATTGTAAATCGAAAAAAGGAATAAAGATTCATTGCAAGAAAAGGCGCGATTACAATGTTAGTATAGAAAATACTACACTGACGTGATCTGAAAAATTTCTAACTATGGCCGTTCACTGTTCAAGTAATGTAATTCTTCTTGCCATCGAATATTTCATTGATTCGAAAAGAGAAAGACAAAATATAAAACTTTTATCAACTCAAAACAACTACTCACCTTCGTTTGGCTTGAAAAAGCTAGTAATTTTCTTCATTTCGTCTGATAAAACTGATAAAAAACTCTGCCTGAGCTGGAAGTACAAAACACACTGCCGAACGAAGCTAAGGGGTGGCCAAGACATGGCGTTTGATCAAGGGGCAAGTCGGCCCCAGAGCACAATTACCGCGAAAATTAAAGAAAGGAGTCCCACAAAATGCCTGGCCCTTGAGATTAGAGAAAATACAGAGAATATAGCGGAATATAGACGGGAAAATACTTGTTTCAAGTCTTTTTTTTATTTTAATTTTATTTTCTTTTTAGCGCAAAAAGTAGAGGGCGGGAGCGCAAAAAAGTGGTGGGGCCGCGGCCCTACCAGCCCCTCCCCCTCCGCGGTCCCTGGAAATGTGTGGTCACAGATTCTGCAGAGACTGCTTTGACAGTCATTTCACAAGGTTAGTATCACCCCTTGGCTTTTCAGAACATATCTTTCAAGTTAGCTTCATACAGGAGATGGTAACTGGACAATAACCTTCAATCTTGCTCTGTACGAGTCATTACTTTGTTTAAATATGCTATGTTGTTCTGTGTCTGTGATCATTTATCAAGCGAGTTGGACCTTGGGCAAGTATTCGACGGGATTGGTAAAGCGTGTCGATTTGAGGAGTACATACATTATTGCTGCCTTTTCGCCTTCTCGCTTATGGGGGTCACTTGGAGAAATCAGTCCTGAGAAAAAAGTTTCTCTCATTGAAGAGGATTATTTTCTCAGATTACGTAACTGTGGCACTTGTCAGAGTATATGAGGTAATTAACTTTTCTCTCATACGTTTTATAGAACAAACCTGTGTCCAGAGAACTACGCCTGTGTTAATTAAGCAGACACCACTGAAGCCCAGTGGATTCCTGCTGAGTCATAACGTATGCTACACATTTGTTACGCATGGCATAAGCCTGATTGGCAGACAAAAAAAATATGCGTGCAATGTATTAGAGACCTCACCCATTGCGTCGCGTGATTCACAGCACGCTAAATATCCTTCCCTACCGTATTAAGCTATAGCTTGTATCCAGCTTTCTCCTATAGAATATGGCTGATGCTCGTGAAGTTGCATCACTTGGTGGATACGATGATGAGTTTGCGAATTCAGTGGATGAAGACTTGCACTGTTCAATCTGTCATCTGCCACTGAAAGAGGCCGTACAGACGGGGAAGTGTGGGCATAGATTTTGTAAACAGTGCCTTGATGAACACTTCAGGAGGTTGGTGATTCTGTTGACGGTAAATTATTGCATTGTTCGAGTTGTATTATAATGCCTGTGTCATCAGATTGTTATAAGTCTATCTAGAGGTTATTGACTGGCTTCGATAGAGTGATCATGCTTACGGAAGCATGACGTAGCGAAGTAATGTAGAAGTTGCGAGCTGCGTGAATCTATAATAACGTCGACAGAGTTTTTGATTTTGTAAGAAAACCAGGTTATTATACCTGAATGTGGGCCTGAATGGGGGTCCACTTGTCGGTTGTCGTTAAATCTTGGTTGATGATTAACTAAACAAGTTAATTATTCATATTCGTTATTTAATTCTATTTCTATATTTGTACTTGGCAAAGGTTGCCCATCGCACCAATTAACACAGTTTGAACTCTACACAAGTAAAGAACTTCTTCCTTTACCGTCAATTCACCATTTGTTGGCAATAAAACCTCAATTTAGTCTGTTTTGTTCAAGCCACGTGATCATTAATTTCACCTTTGTTTGCAAAGGCCGATAAAATCACAAATCTTTCTATATACTGAATTTGTTTTTATTCAGATGGTCTCCGATGATCATGACTTCTTCCATGACGCCGTTACATACCTCTAGCGTAAGTTCGGAGGTGGCTGAGGAGATCAATCCAAGCACGAAAGTGTTTGCCACATGCACATGTGAAGCACATGATGTCAGCAGAGCTGCGTGACTGTGCTGCGTTTTTCCTTGGCTCCCTTCGTGGGCTTTTAATCTGTTCGCTTTGCACCCTCGCTGATGAGGCTGCGCCACTTTAATCTGTTTTGAGTCAGTTCTTCCAAGTTCAAAGACCAGCGAAGTCATGAGAGAATAAGTGGAAACTGAGAACAATATGGGTCGGATTTCAATAAAGTTATTTTTAGTGACTGAAGTCTGTTTCCCGGGACGTCCGCGAATACTGATTTACGGCTCGTGCCTTTGAACTCACTGCTGCCTCCGTACGATATCAAATTTGGAAGTTCCAGTTGCCAGTACCCTTCTGTTGCTATAGGCTAGCTCTCGTATTGACCTGTAGAGGATTTTGCCACTGAGATGAGCAAAATAATTTTAACGAGAACCTCTCAATTTCGTTAGATATATAACCTTTTATGTAATCTTAAAGCATCCTTCATAGTTTTTTTTATGTCAAATGGAACGCAGCTGCAGTGGCACTAGATTGCGAACTCTTAACCTTTTCGAAAGAAAGTTACGATTACTCTTATAATTTTGCCTATGACTCGAGCGCGGATTTTCGAGCACGGTTTATTTCATCTTAGGTATTTCGAGAACGGGATTCTGGTGCCAGGGTAGCTTGGCCAAGATGAACAGCACGCGGTGAAAGTACTGCAGCAGTACGTCTCGTAGGCACGATTACCAATCGCTGCGAGGAAAATGGGTGTGCACTTCCCTGGATTTCCCTCGAAAAGGAGGAGAAACAAAGGCGCACCATTGAAAGGTCTCCAAGAAAGAACAACTTTCTAGTTGATTATCCCAGCTACTCAGTACTACAAAGTCGCTAAGTTCTCTCATGTTGAGACTAAAGCAAGCGAACAGACATGGAAACTGTGTTGCTCAACCCTCAGAAAAAATCGGACAAGGGGCGCCTTCTCCGATTTTCTTTGAAGGGAGTGGCGAAAAATGTCGTTCGTTATACCGAGGACTACGCTATATTAAGGTTCGTTATGTCGAGGTTCCACTACATTAAATATATTCTTGTTTTGGTACAAAATTAAAGTATAAATCCTCAATACTGCCAGCAGTGGGGTCAACCTAGCTCTCAATCAAAGTTTGCTACACCAACAACAACAACAATACCTTTATTCGCCTTGTACTTAATTAATTACATACACACATGAAAGAAAAAAAAAAATATTTATTTGTACTTAATAAGGCCTGGAGCTGAAATAATCCTAAGATTTTCTAGCCAGTTCTCCAGAATTTAAAGTTTTAGAGAATTGAGGTAGATTTTATTTCCAAAGAAGCAGTTTTAAAATACAATGTATTAAGAAAGAAAGAGTATATGCTTAAGTTATGTTAACTATGTTGTTCTGACAGCAAAAAAGGTTTCAATTGTTTTTGGAATTGGTATGTGTTTAGTTCTTTAAGAGTTATGGGAATTTTGTCCCAGATGGTACATGCAGCATATCCGATTGTTTGTTTCCCCGTATTAGTTCGCACTTTTTTTACGTAAAGATTCTGTTTCGATGCATATCTGGTATTGTATTTGTGGACATTACTGGCATATTGAAAATAGTTTGAGAACAGCTTTGGCAGGAGGCCTTTATGCCAGAGGTACGTGAGTTTTAGAAACTGAAATCGATAAACGTTATGTACCGTAAGAACGTCTAATAAATTTAATAGGGGAAGTGCACTTTCTGTGTGTTCACCATAAGTGGTGGCAAAGAAAATAAGCCTAGCAGAATGATTTTACTTAGCTTGTATCTTGTCAATATGTGTTTTGTATGCACTCCCCAATGCTAACATTGTATAAGAGATATATGGGTATATTAAGTTGTAGTAGATTTGTTTCATTTGTAGAAGAGTTAGATAATGTCTCAGCTTTTTATTGTTTCGCGCAATTCTTGTACAGATGTATGAAATATGGTGATTTAAAGACATCGTTTCATCAAGCAAGACACCTAGATACTTTATTTTTTGCTTCCTTTGCAGCACATTTATTGTACCATCTGCACTTTCAATCTTGATACTTACGTGGTCATCTTTGTTCTTTGACGATTTAATGATCATGAAGTTTGTTTTAGTGAAATTAATTGACAATCTATTTACATCACACCATATTTTCACTTTTTCAAGTTCAGAGTTAACTCGTATTCTCATTAATTTTACTCTCTGATATTGCGATGATATCTGGCGTTGTCTTAACTGTGCTTAAAATATCATGGAGCAAGGATTTGTTTTTTCCCAAACTACGAATATTACAGTGGAATATCCAGAATATAGAAAACCCTTTTTGTTTACAAGCGTCATCAAATATTTTGCCAGACTTTTTAACTGAGTAATAGTGAGATTCAATGTAATTATCATCAGCGCACTTAAATGGGTCATTTTTGTCTGGTGAAACAACTATATCCCTGTATAAGTCTACTTTTTTAGAAAGTCGATCTTCCGAGTTATAAACCCACGAGCCTATGGTTTTTAGGAATTCATCATTTTCCAAATCTTGAAAAGGAAAAGAGTAATTTGGTATTATTCTAATACCGGTAGCGGAGTTATTATGATAGTGCACTATTAAAAGCTATGGAAAAATTTGGTAATAAATACTCAGTAAAGAGTAACAACATAATAAAAATAATACACCGGCTACACTACTTATCTTATAGGAGCGATTCCAATTCAAGACTGGTTTGAACGTGGGGGAAGGCTGCTCTTAAATTTATCGAGGGCTTCGTATGAATCAGTTACCACTACGGTCGAGTTATCTGATTCTTTAACATAGATTCGGCTGTTCTGAGTCCAGATATGTTTCCATCTGATCTTTTTCCTCAGCTTGTTAACTTCGCCGAACAGCTCTTTCTTGTACCTGGTCAGGGATTCGGATATGTATACTTTGCTTTCGGCAGTGATACCAAGATCGAGGAGGTCACTAGCTTTTTTGTCAACAAGCTTCCTTCGGTTCGTATAGAAGCTATTCCTCATATCCCTTCTCGTGAACTTGACTATTGGACAACATCCCTTACATGACCATGGACAACATCCCTTACTCAAGTCTAACTACAGTCCTTGTAGTTTCATGCTTGTTTTCAATATACTATCTATTCTCTTAATAGCTTATTTTCATTTCTACAGGCTGGAGCTCAAGAGGGAACCATTAAATTGTCCTGTAGATCGGAACATCCTAATACGAGATACGGTAAGTGATCTCTTACACTGTCGTCTCACCATTACTGAAGCTGGCCAGGAGCGGCTCCTGAGCCTGCTTAACTCTATTTAGTCTTTCCTACTCACTGACCTTATTTAACTGAACTGAGCTGAAACTGTTTTTGGTTTTAATGACAGATCTGATATCTTGAGGATCGGCCATTATTTATAAATCATTCATTTGTGCGAAAAAAACGAGGGACGGATGATTTTTTCATGGGGATTTCTAATTGGTTAGAAGCCGAGTAGAGATTTTTAGCACTAGTTAATTAAGTAATTAATTAATTTTTTATTTTTAAAGAATTGAAAAAAAGCTTATATTTGCAACCATCTGCTTAGAGTCTGGGAAGCTATCACATGTTCTCTCCATGTCAGTATTCAAGTATTTGCTTGGCTGTTTTGCTATTTGCGGACCTTGGAAGATTTAGCCTTTAAAATTAGTATAGCCATGAGATTATGTTATAGCTTATTCCTTTCCCCCTTTCCAAATGGTGACTCGTTCCACTTAACCCCGTCGCAGTAGTCATCCTTAGTTATAAGCGAACAATGTAAAAGCCACTTTTTTACCATACCTTAGTCCTATTCGCCTTTGTTTTGTTGATGACAAGGTACGGTCGAACACCTCGTCTCGGTTTCAGTGTTTGATTACGTTTACATTTGCTCTATGAACAGGCCATTGCTGTAGTGTAGAAAAAACTTTTGAAAAACGAAAATGTTGTATTTCCTTCAAAAAAAAAAAAAACTGTTCGACTTCGCAAGTAACGCACAGCGGGGGCTGGGGGTGATGGGAAGGGAGAGGACCCTACCTCGCTTTTGTCCATCCCATCACACCCCGCGCGCTAGTAGGAAGAGATAGTAAGAGAGCACTAGGTACGAGTCAGCATTCACGCCTGAACCACCTGTAACCGCCCATATGGAAGCATTGTCCCTAGTATCGCTTTCGACGTCATCATTTTTAACTGTGGTTGATAGACAAAATTGACACTTAAAATTGTGCAGGTAAGGGATCGTTCAAACCACACCCAAATGTGTGTTATTCATGCAGTTGAAAAGGCCAGAAAAAATTCAAAGAATCAGTCCAACGTAACTCCGACTGAAAAATCCGAACTTCCTCGGGGTTTTCGTAAAAACCTTCCCACCGAAATGAAGCCCAAATAATTTGCTCGACTAGACAATATACCCCAGAAGGTGAATGGGTTAAAACCCTATGTCGCACTATATTTTAGTAAGCAAACAAACAAACAAATAGACGAAAGTTAATTTAACTCTTTTGCTTTTAGGACATTTTCCCTGACAAGGCAACAGAAGTAAAGATTCGTTCCTTCGTCATCAAATGTCCTAGCGACGGTTGCCAGTGGACTGGTGAATTGAGGTCAAAAACTGTAAGTGGCGCAACTCCATGTTGTCTCTACCACCGTGATTTACCGGTAAACCTCATGTAAGAAAATGAATAGAATTGTTGCTCTGTCACAGTGTAACATGAACAGAAGTCACGCCTTCAAAACTTGTGTATTATCAGTTGTTGTATTTAGCTATAGAAGAATACTTTCGACTTATGATATACATTTTACATGCAACTCCATGTTGTTTTTATCACCAAGATATAATCGATTTACCGGTAAAATAAGAAAATGAATAGGATTGTTGGTGACAGGTACTGACGTTTTGACACTAACTTGTGTAGAATTTATCTTCAAGAGTTGTGTATCATCAGTTGTTGTAACTAACTATAATAGAATACTTTCAACTTATGCCATATACATCTATTTTTGACTAAATAGGTTGAATATGATTGAGTTTTGGAGAGTGCATATCATAGTCAAAATTATATGGTAACAATAGATGACAACAAACAACTAGTACTTTAAGCATGATGATTATTTTCTGCGTGTTCAAGAAGTAAAATGTCAACATGGTAAAGGTAAAAGGGTCGAAGCCCAAACGGTCGGAGCTTATCCCAGTTTCGTTAGCATGAAGCATGCCTTAGAGTATTGCTGCTCCCCCCTGGACGGGATGCTAGTCCATCGGAGACAAAGTGGAGTAAAGTTCCTTGTGTTGTGAAAAGTATTTTGTAGGTTATTCCTTCCTAGAGTTTCTTTATGGTTGGGTTTGTAGATCAAAGTTAATCAGTTGTATCGACTTGTTTTTAAATTCTATTACCTTTTTAAGTAGCTTTTCAACACAAGTGTCATTTGTTAAATTTGAGTCCTTAAAGTAGGCACGTCACGTTTTGGGATCATCTCTGACCTTGATTGTTATCTACATCAGAGTTCCTGTTTTGGTTAAGGTAGACTGTCTTGTGTGTTTAGTTGTCAAGCTTTTATTTGTTTCCCTGTACTTGACATTATTAACCTTATAGGTTCGTTTATTCCACTTTGGTTCTCAATAGGAAATTCGTTTAAGTCATTAGAAAGTGCGTTTGTAATTTTTCATAATCAGCAAACCCGAACGTACCTACATTCACGTTAGTTAAGTTGCCAACATTTAGCGCAGTTGGTTAAGTTGTAGGGTGTGCAGTTAGAAGTTGGGCTGTAGACGTTAAGTGATGCTGTTGACAAAAACATTTGAGCTGCTGTTAAGAATAAAGAGTACCAAGATATAAACTCAAATACCTGGTACCTCTACGCCAAGCGATCGGGTTGCACTAACACCCCTAACACTTGTCTAAGGAAACAATGCGACGGGCGAGGCTTGACCCCGTTCAACATGAACACAAACCTATTATTTTGATTTTATAAAAAAGGACCACTTAACATCATGTTCGCTTAAAATTGTGGCCTGCACGAACAAGAACTGCTCTGAGACTATGACAAGGAACAACCTACAGAAACACGTGACCACCACGTGTCCATGGAAGATTCTTCGTTGCACTTACTGCACTGAATCACATCCGGAGTGTAAAACTGAGGTAAGAAACTTGATTAATTGCCCTGATTTTGCGAGCTTGTAGAGTAGGAGGAGCTTATCATTGACTTACCGTTGGTATTTCAAAAATAAGCCAGCAACAGCAACAACGTCAACCGCAATAAACGGTAACCTGCATTGATCGGTCACTTACCAACCTTCCATAGAGTTATTTTCATTGTCTTTACCTGTATTTCAAATAGCTTAGCCTGTATATTTCAATGATTTTATTTTCTAGGGTCATCATGCCGAATGTAAGAAATTCCCATCGAACTGTTCTCAAAACTGTGGAGCTGTCATTCCTAGAGAAGAGGTATACTAGATTTGCATTATTAAGCGCATTGAAACAAAAGCCAAATAACTTTTATAAAACAAGGCCCTAACGGAGCGTTTGTATGCAATCAACAACTGCTGCCTTACGATTCATTTATACATCTTGTGTTAGGTAGGTGAAAAACAATCAATTTTTCTTTATATTTCGTCCACTTGTTGTACTGATTTTTCCGTAAGATACGTAACAAAATATGCAGATTATAAAAAGAAGGTTCTCCGGAGTTTACACCCCGCGTAAAAACGCTGAATATACACTAACAAAACAAAAGTTAATTTGCTTTTGTCATGAATTTAAAGGGATAAATAATTTGAACGTGTGCCATCTCTTTAATAGAACAATTTTTTGAAAATGGGAGGTTCACTTGATAAACTCGTACAAACGTAAAGCTTCAATTGCAGCATCATTCCTTCCACCCATAATGAGCTAGAAGTAGAGAAAATTATAAAGAAAGTCGACCATACAAGTAGAAAAGTGCTTGCATAGCCTCCTTTGTAGACAACTCCTTTTGTAACTGTTACACTGACCTCCGTTCTCTTCCCATTCTCCCACCGTTCTCTTAAACAGGGCAGTGGTGCCAAGCTGAAAGAAAAGTTACTTACTAATTGACGTCGCCTCCTCCTCAGCTAGGCGAGAGAGGCACACGAGAAAAAAACTGGGTTACTCAAGAGACTTGGCAAAAAGCGCCCTTCCTAGTTTTTCTTCTCACTTCGGCTTGTCCTTAACTTGGACATGACACAGCCGACATGTATTATGAGACAGGGACGATCAAGATGGAAAGCAGTGCATCGCGTGCATTCCCATCTCCTCCAAACCATGTTGACACTATATTGCTGACGCGGATACATCCTGCTTAAACAGCAAAATTTCGAGTAAACAGCCTTCAACGGCTGCACTGATTCCCAGCTGAGTCGAAAATCTCTCTTTTTTTCCAGATTTCAGCCCACATTGAAAAGGACTGTCCGCTCACAATAATTTCCTGTCCGTACTTTGATCATATGGGCTGCGAAGCTAAGGTAATACTAAGAGAAACATGTAAGCGTTAACATTTTTAGTTAATTAATACATTAATTAGTTATTAAAATCCAACTCTTTCAGCGCTTTTTCTCTAAAATGCCAATGAAAGATGAAAAAGTGCTTTAAGGAAATCCGTTCACTGCCTCCACATATAAAAGGTAGTTAAAGTTTTCTGGTGTTTCCCGATTTTATACCGTAAAATCCAGCAAAACAGCGTATAAATGACAACTACTTGTACTGTTTATACTATGTTTATACTTCATACTGTGTATATATTTCAGATTCAGCGAAGAGAGGTTGAATCGCACCTTCAGGCAGCCATGAGACTTCATCTTGACTTAGCTTGTGTGAAATTAGGCGACACACAAAAGAAGTTGGAAGAGACTACAAGAAAGCTTCAGAAACTCGAGAACAGCTTCAATGTTATAGAAAAAGACATACATTGTTCTGAAGAAATTGACACATTTACGTGGAGGATAGACTGTTTTAGTGAAGTCTTGAGAAAAGCCAAAAGTGGAGAGAAAACCTGTATAGACAGCTCTCCATTTTACAGATGTGGATATAAATGCAAGTTAAGTCTAGATCCTAATGGCGATGGCGCTTTAAAAAATACGCACCTGTCAGTATATCTAATAATAATGAAAGGCAAATACGATGCCATTTTAACCTGGCCTTTCCAGAAAAAGGTGACGTTTACGTTGATTGATCAACAGGAAAAAGCAAAAGACAGGAAGAACATTGTTAATTCCTTTATTGCAGAATCCAAGCGTGAAAACTTTAAGAGGCCTGTAAAAGAAGAGAACATTGGGTGGGGCCTTACTAAATTTGTATCCCACGAAGAACTGCAGAAAAGGCGCTACATTGTGGACGGCACAATATTTATTCAGCTTCGCATTACTTCATCCGTAGTGACTGTCTTTTTAAATTCCTGAGTAATAAAATCTTATGAATTGGCTCGCACTCTGGTCCACTCTTAACAAAGTATGTATCAGAGTTCAACATTAATCTTCTGGTCGTCTTCACTGTCATCTTCCTTTTCAAAGTTTCATCGGACGGTCTCCTATAAACTTCGATATATTAATACATAGCTTGTACGTTTCGAGATCTATACATACAAAATTCAGTACTCGCAGAGGTGGCTAATGGTCTTCCCGCGAATGTAAAATTCTGCACGAACTTTAGTCGAATTAGGGCTCGTAGATTAAACCTTTTTAAAAAAATCTTAGGGTGCACAGTCTGGATTTTTTTACGAAGCTTCTTTGGGGTATTGAAGGAAGTAAACCTCGAAGTCTATGTTTGTTTATGTAATGTTGAACGTCTCCACATTTTTTGAATTTGAAAGAAAGTAGCCTTGTTTCAACTCTCTGATTGCCATCGGTAATTTCATCACGGGTCCCGAGTTTCAACGCAATAAGGTTGTTCGCAGTTGGATAAGAACTTTGAGACTCCTTTGCTCGAATTTTAAAAGTCTGGGGCTCACCTTGAGTTTCACGAGGGTTTGTGAGACACGTATTTCTAGTTAACTATTCAGTATCAGTCTGCCTAATGGAAAAGTTAAAAAGACGTAACCTACAGTGCAAAACATGCATCTCTCCTCGCTTCTCACCGCCAGGGGTGCCTCGCGGGAGAGAAGTGCGAGAGACGTGTGTCTCCCGCAACGGGGAGAGACGGCTGTATTCGCAGGCTAAAAAAGATCGGCTACTGGCCCAAGCTCGTCCTCTCGCAAAGTCTTGAATTTGCACAGTGCCACCAGTACGTTAGAAAGTTTAACATACCGTTTTTGCCGTCTCTAAAGTTTT
>OZ037998.1:2770034-2772534 GCA_964035705.1 Porites rus | reverse complement strand
TTCTGGCAAGAAAATGGACGAAGGTTAATATAACTGTTTATTTTAGGACATTTTCCCTGACAAAGCAACAGACAGAAAGATTCTTTCCTTCATCGTCAAATGTCCACTCGAAGGTTGCCAGTGGACTGGCGAACTGAGGTCAAAAACTGTAAGTTGTGCAAATCCATGTTGTTTCTACCAACTTTATTTACCGGTAGAAGAAGAAAATAAATAGGACTTTTATTGACAGTGACTTAAGTTTTGAAACTTACTAGTGCTTCAGGGCAGCACCAATTATAACGTTTGTAGAGATAGCGTTGGAAGACGTATGTCCACAGATGGCAGCGACGACATGAGATGAGTTCAGCTGTATATTCTTCAGAGGCTTGTTGCAGCAAACTACTAGGCTCAGCGTTCTAAGGTTTAAAAATACTCATACTAAACGATATAAAATTTATGTTTGAGAAAGATCAATTAGTGCTGACTGTACAATGTTTAAAGCTACGTGCAAGCGGACGCAAAAATGTATATCAACACGTTGCTGTCGGCAATGGAAAAAAATGAAACGAAATTTATTGTTTCACACCATAGTAAAACCATGTCTTCATCTCTCGTATGAACTGGTCAGGTGGCCATTCTTCAATCAAGGGTGACCACTTAACATAGGTTTGAGTGCAAAATCTTTACTGCATTTTATTTAGTCTCATCAGGCGAACTGTAGGAAAGTCCTGCTCAGTTGTTCCCAGCGTTGCGGAGCTGTCATAGCTAGACAGGAGGTAAGTTCTGTACAATAACCTTTCAAAAATAAAAAGAGCCTACCTTCCTGATCAGTGACAGGTGTCTTACGATTTGTTAAAATGAACCTGCGTTCCTGATATTCTGGGGGTGCGTTTTTTACTAGAATTCAAAAACAGATTTGTAATCTCAGATCCTATGGACTCTTTACTACCAAAGAAATGGAAGATCCGAAAAAAGGATCATTGCATATTGCCATGACAAAGTCACTCCCTTGTGCTCCTCGCGGAAATGATATGTTCTAATGAAAAATGGCGTCACCAACATTGCTTCAGTTTCAATGTCATACATGTACGGCACCTGTTGTCAGTAGCCCGTTTTTGTTCGGAAAACCGCTGGTCAAAAATACTGTTTTCAAATCCTTTCCCAGAATAAAAGCTCAATTGGTGAATCTCAAAAATGCGGATTTGGATTTGATTCGAGGAATCCACCCATAGTGTGGATTTCAAGGATTCTTGATCCGTTTTTGGATTTGCTCAAAAACTAGCAAAATCCTTTCTGAATTCGGAAATCCCGATTTGGATTTTCCCCTAAAAACTCGCCCTTAAGCTTCGCTAGATGAAAAAACAAACGGCTAGCATGTTACCTACTTAGTTTACCGCGCCGCCTGTTTGCATTTTTTGTCTGTTTTTTTTTTTCTTCAGTTTTATCAGAGGCTTTCGAGGGGAGGTTTAAGCGATTTAGAAACGGAAAAATGTTTTTAATGAATAGTAATTGGAACTATCTTTTAAAAATTTAATGCTGGAATCGCTTCAGTAACTCAGCATGGTTTTTAAAATTTATCAGAAGGTAACAATCTGAGTGTAATTCCTTTGTGCGTAGATAATAAAAAGCTTTACTTCACAAGATTAATTTTTTTCCAGAGGCATTGAAAATGAGACATATTACATCATCTAAGCGTGTTCAGTCTAAGCAAAAGTGGCCCGAAGCTAAGTCTCATGACTAGCGTGATCTTTCTACGTAGTTCTCCTTCTTTAGTTTGAAGACTCTTATTAATGAAAAGATAGTCTTGGGAGAGCTCATTGTTGTGTAAATATGAGCATGACCATTAGAAAAGTGATTGGGAGGGGGGGGGGGTGGGGTGGGGAGGTTTGGCCCACAAAAGTTTTTCCTTTGGGTTTCACCACTTTGCACAACTGTTTTTGGAGATATTTTCCCTTCCTCGAATTTTTTCTTATTTTCCCACCTTACCATCACTTTTCTAATGGTCCGTCCCTAAAAAATCATTAAGCAGCTGCATTCACGGGACTTAACTTTCTCTAAGCCGATTTCTTACTGCAGTTGTCATGGCCAGAAGATGACTTCAATAGGACTCATTTTTCAGATTTCAACCCATATTGAGAAGGAATGTCCACTCAGCATGATATCCTGCCCTTATGATCATATGGGCTGCCCGGCTAAGGTAATACTAATATAGGAAGGCGGCGGGGAGGGGAATTTTCGAGCCGCATGATATTTTATTTCCGGTTAACATTTCCCTTGTATGATTTTTTAGGCCATTGTATGAATATCTCTTAGGTTACTTGGCGTGCATGGATTTAATTTCCCTTGCACGAAAATTTTTTTGTACTTCTCCCGCTTCCCCTAAAAGTTTTCTAATGGTCCGTCCCTGAGGCAAAACAAAAGGAGGACGCATCTTTTATTAGTGCTTTCATTCTCATTTTAATTATTATAATCTGGTCTTTTTACAAACTTTGACTATAACAAAGCAGTGTTGTTTAAGTGA
>OZ037998.1:2720034-2757534 GCA_964035705.1 Porites rus | reverse complement strand
GATCTATTTCCATTACAGAACCTTAATTTCGCGTCTAATATTTCCATGATAGTGTGATAGATTACTTTCTTTAGCGATTTCCTCTCAAAGATCTTTACTAGACCAGCTTACGTTTTTAGAGTGCTTTTTTTAAGCAACAGTTAAGTTAGGAATTATGAAAAAATGTCCAAGTTGAAAAACAAGGTTCGTAACTGCATTGTGCCTATTGTTGGCCATATTACAGTTACAGTAGTAGAGCACACTGTTGCGCATGAACCTCTAATTTACATTTGTTTATGTCACCGTTGAAGGGGCTTGATTGTGATGTTCAGTCCTAGTACTTGGTTCCTTAATTTTTGATTCTTATTACCTTGTTTTCTTTTTTGAGTATTTAACGTCTTTTATCAAAATTCCGTTCATTCTCCACTATTTACCTCAGATTTTGACTTTTTTTCTTGGCAGGCACATCTAGAAAACTGTGAAGGTCTCTTAACTGGATGTCCAAACAACTGCGGGATTAAAATATTAAAGGAAAAGGTAAGACTGGTTGCGATGTGCTCCCAGACCATATACTAAAAAATGTATTGGTTTTGCCCACGATGCCACGAAGCATTTCAAGAACTCGTTTGAAAGTGTTCATGCGTTCCACATCGAATTGAACTTTGATGAGAGGGGAAAACCGGACTATCCAGAGAAAAACTTCTAGCAGCAGAGAAAAACATAGCATCAAGCTCAAGCCATGGGAGGGTGGCACTCACTTCCCAACAAAGAATCCTGGGTTCGAATTCCGGAAGCGACGCCATGTTGAGTTTGTTGTATTTACTATATTTAAGTTAATATGAGTTCGTGTTTCGCCTTGTTCATCAAAGATTTTATAAAGATAGAACACAATTTGCTGTGCTAAGATAAATTTTGGTCAGTTGCCTATTGTGCGACGAAAGAAAGATTTTTGATAGCTTTTGATAGTTTTTTGAAACGAAGTAAGATGAGGAAGAAAATAAAAGCCAACAATTTGGCTTCCTTTCCGCTGCTCGAAATTAAAGATGTTACAGATGAAATTCTTCTGTCAATGTTTTTGCCAGGTGTTGTGAAGTATTGTATGGTTAATGGAAATGGTTAAACCTTATTAATAACTGGGTTATCCTGCCTGTTTTCTTGGAAGGTCTCAGACCACGTTAAAAATACATGCCCGCTGACTGAGGTTCCCTGCCCATATAATTGGATGGGCTGTACATCCAAGGTAATTTTGATTATTAAAATTGAGAAGTTTGGTTGTGGAATTTTAGAATATACTAGCGCAGGTAGGAACAGGGAAATCATGTAGCATAATGGCTCACGTCATTACCTAAAATCTCAAAGACAATAGGGCATTTCCGAGGTTTAAGAACTCTCACTTTCGAAACGAGGCTAAATACATAACCTTTTTTGTGAAAATGAGTTTTATTTGCTTTGAGAATAAAAATTCCTTTTAATATCAATAGATTGGCTTTTAGCCTCGCTTTGAAACAGCTAGCTTTGAAACAAATAGCTTTGGTTCCATTCGTTCAAAAGGTGAGAAGGCCATTACTGTTAATTCTTTCAGACTGAAAAGGTGCATGACGCTTCCACGTGAAAGTAGCATTGGTTTCCCTAATACTTATCCGCTGCATAGTGATTTGTTCGGTGGATTAATACACCATCCAGCTTTTAAAAAAACTGGTGCTGGACCAAAGAGCGCGGGGAAAATCACTTAGTTACAGTCGACTCCCGATAACTCGAACCCTCGCTATCTCGAACCTCGCGCTAACTCGAACTAAAATCGATTTTCCCTGGATTTCCTTCTTGCACTTACTGTAATTTTACCCTTGGTAACTCGAACCCTCGTTAACTCAAACCTAGAAAGACTGAACCTCCCGCTAACTCGAAATAATTTTTGTTTCCCTTCAGGTCACTTTTATATAATTTTACCCCCGATAACTCGAACCATGTCTTAAACGCGCGTAGGAGTTTATCCTGGCGCTTGACAAATCAAAAAATAAAATCAAGCTTTGTTGTTTAATTTTTTTTCAAAATATCATTATATGTCTTGTCGTACCCTGAAGTAAACTTTGTATGGTGGGCCTTGAATTGCTTCCCCATCCTATTTCCTTATTTTCGGTTATTTGCTTCAAGCTCCCGCTAACGCGAACTTTTTTCTTTTTCCTTAAAAGTTCGAGTTATCGGTAGTCGAGAGTATTCCTTTTTTGAGGAAACTAAAAAAAAACAAACAGAGTGCTTGTAAACGGAGAACAACGAATTTTTCCTATTCATGTCATTTTTTTGAAGCTTGGATAGAATTGGACGAATTGCAATGATCGCCATTAAGTCAAACGAACACTGGAGTTCACTTAGACAGCAAAACAGTCGTTTTTTTCTCAAAATCAGGAAAGAAATCGGTAAAGCGTGGCGTAAGAGTCTTACTCGCGCGAAGCTCGCGAGCCTCACCCGCCCGTAGGGCTCTTATTCTCTCTGTTTTCAGCCTCGTTCCAGATCTTTTGTTTGACTGTTCGCGCGTACTTGAATACGCAAAAATACGGACTGTTTTGCAGTCTAGAGTTCACTTTAATACAGCCAAACCTCGTTTTACGGACGACCGCTTAATACGGACACCTCATTATTACTCATTACTGCTTTGTCCCTGGGGAAAGAAAACGGCAGACGTTTCTCCTCGCTCATCGCCACTGAGGGACGTTTAGCGAGGAGGAAAGGTCCCTCGGCGGCGATGAGCGAGAAGAAACTTCTGCCATTCGCAGGCTAAAGAAAGCCCTTACATTTTCTCTAAATTCAACCCGCTTAATGCGGACTCCGCGTTAATACAGACAATTTTTATGGCCGCCTCAGTGTCCTAATTAACGGGGTTTGACTGATGTACAGTAATTGACGTGTTCGATCATGTCGTCACCATCGCGGTTGTTTAAGCCAAAAGCATCTAAAACTTGCCATGTGAGTGCTTGGTAGTATATTGCGTAAAGCCCCATGGAAACGGACGCAACATTGTTGGCCAACAATTCCCAACATTGTTGGATGTTACATGTTGCGTCTGTGTACACGCCCTGTTGCATGTTGTTGGAGTTGTTGCGCAAAATTTGAAACCGGTCAAACTTTTGAGCCAAAAAGTCCTCACGTCGGCGTGATCACAAAGCGTAGCTTAACAATGTTGCATCCGTTTGCACAGCTCTAAGAGACAGCAACACAATAACTTCGCGTGGTAGACCAACACGCGTGATGAGCCAACATCGTAGGAAATTGTTGCATCCGTTTGCACACCACTGCTTACGCGGACGCAACAACTCCGAACATTGTTGGCCTAACAATTTTGGGAGATGTTGCGTCCCATGTTTGCACATAGCTTAACGTATTAAACAATTTAAAGGGTTCATATGGGAATAGGATATGATTGAGAACAGGATCAGGATTTGCACGCTTCGAAAAAAACAAAAAAACACGAAAGGACACAAAATATAGCAGAAGTAAGTTTATAGTACAGTCAAACCCTGTTAATACGCAGACTGAGGGAGGTCTAGAAAGTGTCCGTGCGTGTTAAAGAGGGGCTGTATTAAGCGGGTTAAATTTAGAGAAATGTAACGGTTTTCTTTCCCCTGGGACAAAGCAAACTGCCCTTAATAATGAGGCGTTCATATTAAGAGGGTGTCTAAAAAACGGGGTTTGACAGTATTTCTTTTCTCCATAAAATTTAATTATAAGCTAATGTTAGGCGATTTTCAGTTCTTATTTTTTCTATATGAGCCTTAAACAAATGATCATTGCGTTACGATGTATCTATTATATAAATCGCTCACATAGTGACGGGTAAGACCCCTGTGCTAAAAGCTGCTAAAGGTATCGTTAATGACCAAAGTAGAAGATACGTTGGAAAAATAATCTAAAAAATTTTTTTAGAAACTGACATAAAGTTAATTGTATAAAAACCAGGCAAGAAAGGCCTATTTTATGCTGATATTTTATTACAGGTTCAGAGAAAAGTGCTTGAATCACATCTCCAGTGTGAGACCGGCCATCATCTTAATTTGAGTTGTTGTAAGTTAAACGGCACTCAAGATGAAGTGAGAAAACTTCAAACAGAAGTGAGGGAACTTCGGGAAAGAGAAAACATTCGCCACAATGAAATTGAAGAAAGAGATCAGGCCCGCCAAAATCATTCGGAAGAAAGAGTACAAGGCCTTCAAAATCGTTTTGAAGAAAGAGTGCAGGCCCTTCAAAATCATTTTGAAAAGAGAGTTAACGTGCTAACAGATATCAACCATAAATTAAAGGGTGATCTGAATACCACTCGCATGGCACTATTTTTTTGCTCTGCCGTTCTTATTGTTATTATTGCTGTGTTGCTTGGCCGTTTGGAAAAACGCGAAGAGCAAATTAATGACGTGCAAAACAAGCTTACAAGGAAAGTGGGTGAAGTGGAAAAGATTCTGGAATTTAAAGTGACTGACGTACGTGGACAGCTGGTGAACAATATGAATGAAGTTAAGAAAAGTCTTGAAACAAAACTCGAAGAGCAAGTTAATGGCGTGCAAAACAAGCTTACAAGTAAAGTGGGTGAAGTGGAAAAGATTCCGGAATTTAAAGTGACTGACGTACGTGGACGGTTGGTGAACGATATGAATGAAGTTAAGAAAAGTCTGGAAGTTAAAATGGAAGATCTTGAAGAGAGGGTAAGTAATGCATGTAAAGAAAATAACTAGCTATAGAAAATAACTTGTTGAAGATTATACGACAGATCAGAAACTAATTTAAGAAACGATACTAAATACGAATGAACTTCAAAGCAAAGAAAGAAGGCTTGTAAAACATCCTCACACAAAACTGGTTCAAAAAATGTTTTGTATTAATTTTTTGTAGGTATGTGTGGTTTCCTACGATTTTGTACAAAAGAGTCACGTTTTGCAATTCTTTTTTCTCTAAACATTGCTGCAACGTATGATGAATAAAAATGAAAATGTTTAGGTCATTACAGTCTAAAACATGGACTACTGCGGGATAGTAGATTAAACCTGACCAGGTGACATCCCGCCAAAGGGAAATAACAGCAAAAAAAGAATAAATATATTTTAAACTTGTTAAGACTTTAGCCTCGGAATGTATGGATACAGCTATTTTTGTTTACTGGGGCTCCACTGACTTGTGCACGCTGTGCGGTGAAGACAATATTTTCCATTCTAGCGAGCCGTCATACAACAGTTTCCCAGTGATACGTGTACCCCAGGGGGAGAGGGGGGTTACTTTAGAAATTTTTGGGTGGGGATGTGCCGCTGCGACCCTGGAACCCTCAGAATATACCAGACTTGGTGCAGCTGAATTTTGTCAACCTATAGTAGACTTGACTCCCAAAATTCTTCCCTATCTTAGAGTCTATCTATCAACGCCCTTAATATTTGCTATTAAACTAAGTTGCTGGTAAATTTAAATTTGCGATTTCATTTTGCAAGTGTGAAATCCCAGTGTTTCTAGTCCAATTGATCAGTTTTCCGAAAATTATTCTAGACCCAAACTTCATGATCTCTAACCCAGACGAAACTTCTTGAAGACCACACCCTTCACAGCGGCACATACCTTTATAGCCCTAGCCTGTTCTAGGCTCCGAGATGGTTGCGTCCGCTGAACTGAGAAAGTTCGAACACTTTCGCGTCTTGCCCACTATCTGAGAGCCTGCAACAGGCTAATATAGCCCATAATTAGACAGTAACCCTTAGGACGTATACACTTGTATCACGTGATGTACACCTTTTACAAGCAATCCGTTAGATTATATTATTATTAATACTTTTAATAAAAGACATCTGTGATAGACTAAGGGGAAAGAACATCTGGTAAGTGTATCCTTAATAACCAGAGTAGTCAATGTCTCTCGAGCTGGTTGCTTCCATGTTCAAAATATATGCAATTACAGCGACAAAAGTACGTAACATGTCAATTACTTATACGCGTTCTTGAATCCTAACGTGATTCATTCTTGAGTATCAAAAAGTAAAAAGCAAGGCACATTAGATAATCGTATGTTTTTATGGGGTGGGGCGTGCGCACCTTTGTGAACCTTCTCCTAGATCCGCCTCTGTTAAAGGAGGTTCACGTGTATATTCCTCAGTACTGAAAAGGTCTTTGGGGCCTGGCCTGGAACGTTATTAAGAATTTATTCGGAGCCATTATGTAGACATTTAGGGACGGAGATGTAAATTATTTTTTTACATCAAAGATGTTCTGTTTCTATACTTCAGATTGAGAGAAGGGAGGTTGAAAGGTATCCTAAAGAACACTGTGATTTGTTTACATGGAAGATAACCAACTTTGGTGAAGCCTTCAGAAAAGCTAAAAGTGGATTATGCAATAGTGTAGACAGTCCTCCATTTTACGCTTGTGGATATAAATTCAAGGTAGAACTGAATCCAAACGGCTGGAAAAGTGGAAAACACACTCACCTGTCGATATACATAATAATAATGAAAGGTAAAAACGATGCATTTTTAACCCGGCCTTTCCAGAAAAAGGTGCAGGTTACGCTGATTGATCAACAAGAAAATGCAAACAACAGGAAGGACATTGTTACGTCCTTCAGGCCACTCAATGATCCTGAATTCTTTGGGAAGCCGGTGAATGATAAAAACCGTGGGTATGGCTTTCCTCAATTTGTGTCCCACGAAAACCTACTGGAAAGGCGCTACGTTGTGGACGATGCTGTTTTTTTTCAGGTTCACATCATGTCATCATGGTTGTGACTTTCAAAATAAAATCCGTACTCGTAAAACCTTATTACCTTTCATAATGCACTTTTATGCATCGGTTTTGATAATAATGTTTTGTTGAAAAAAAACTTACTGTATCAGCTTCCTTGAACCTCCAGGGGGTACTCCCTATAATGGCCTACATGGGGTGGCTCTCCGCCCTAATAAGGGTGACGTTAACTTCCGGCTCTCCGAAGGTACTATATCAAGAGTAGGGATTTCCCTAGTTGAAGTATATGAAGGGGTAGGGATATCTGTCATTAAGGTCTGTAAAAAGGCCCAAAAGGCGGGTCTGAACGGAGGTACCTCGATAACATTAAACACTTTTTTTGGCTCTGTATACGGGAGGTGGGGGGGGAGGAGTTGGGGGGGGGGGTGCCTCCAAGGAAATCGGTGGTTCAGTCCTCCTGGCTGTATCACGTCTCGCGTCAGTGACTTTCAAAATAGCGAGCAAAGTGTTCATCGAAGAGACGGATAAAAATTTCGAATTTATCAGGGAAATATGCATTCTTGGATTTGGCGATATGATGATCCCTATTGTCATAGAAAACGAGACTTTTGTACTTTTTTGGAATGAAAGGTCCAGTGGGGTAAAGAATTTTAAAGATTCCTTTCTATCGTTCAGCAAAATTTCTGAGCATATATTCTTATCGACCGGTCACACTTTCTTATCGGCAGGTGCACAGCAGCATTGAGTAATTTAGACACAGCAATAGGAGGTTCATCAAAGGATATACTAGGCTTTAAGTGTGCGTATTTTTAGCTTTTCAGAGCCAGTGGATCCCCATATCAATCCTTTTAAAATTTGCGAGGCAAACCTTTTGCGTTTACTCGCGACCTTTCATACATCTTCCCTTTTTTTCTTTGCTCACGTTAAATAATAATTGGGCACCAAAGTGAAAATCCACTCTTAATTTCTCTTGCATATTTGTATAATTCTTCAAAGTAATAAAGTTGCTGCTGAAGTTGTATTCAGTTGGATCGAACTGACTACGAACAGTTTCACAGTACAACAACAACAACATGATAAGCTTTATTTGCATTACTATGAGTGTTTTCACATGACGTCACGGCGGCCATATTGGTGTCCCAAAACAATGAAACGGCGGCCATGTTGGTGTCCTAAACCAATCCTTTGGGAGTTGAACTCTTTTCTTACGCAAACACATTCTTTTGTTCCAATGAATTTGCATAGATGCTGGCCACGTGAGTGAAAACACTCTATATATTACAAAATTACAAGTAATACTAATAATTAATAGGGATAATAAGCCAATTAAAAAAACAACAAAAAACTACGGACAATTCAACTCAATGGAGCCACCCCGCACCCGTGAAAAAGTCCTGCCGTATGCACCGCGCTGTCCCTTTGGTGTCCGTATTAAAGATGATTGACTGGCTTAGAAATTCTGTTATGTGTATTCCAGCATGATAGTAGTCCCCGGAACGCATGTTTATTGATCAGATTACTTTTTATCTTGTCCAACAAATCAGTACTAAAGGTTTTCAGCCTTACTAACAAGTTTCTGTAACAAACTCCTTACAGTCATGTTGAATATTCTCACTCGTTATTATTTTCATTGTAATTTTCTGTTTTAATTGTTTAATTTAATACGAGGGTCTCGTTTACTGTAAGCATCTCAATTTAATTTCCTCTTATGATTGCGTCGCGCGCGATTTCCTCTGTTGATGCTGCGTTTAAAATGGTTACTCTGCGGCCAGAACTCAGATTATTCACCATTTCTTGCTACCCATCCCACAGGGCCCAGAGGAGTTTCGTGTAAATAAATGAATTACTTATTTCGAGTCTCACCTTGAAAAATGTCTATGCCTGTCGCTCAGTAGGATTAATTAGTCCAATGGGATCTTTATGAATCTACTGTAAACGATTTCTTCGCTTCTCATCTTTGTTGTTCGCCATTTTGAAAATCAATAACCGCAAGCCATATCCTCGCTGGCGCACAGCACGTCGCCCGAAGGGCGACCGACGCACGAAGTGTCGAGTTAAAAAAAAGGCAAGGGAGGAAACTTGTACCACGTGACTTATACCGTAAGCCGATCTTGCGAGCCCTCGGTCTCTTGGTTTGCGGTCTATAGAATGTGTAACGAAACTGTAACGCGATCAAAATAACCCATTTTTTCAGAGGTTTTCGACGGATTTTGACGTTCTAACGACAAACACATCTCCTCTGGACCCTGTGCCCATCCACCCTCTTGTTGAAGGTCGTGGGGGGGGGGGGGGGGGTCGGATCTTGTTTAATAGAAATATGAGGCTTCTTTATTCTTAATCCAAATATTCGTCTCGCAGTTTGCTACTAACCTTTCTTGCTATCGATGCTTCACCTTGGTAGTTTTATAGCGGACCACCAACCCATCTTCTTCACCAACAAACTCATCCGCTTAACGCAGGATAATAGCATAGAACCTTCAAGTTTCTTGTTGAGTAAAAAAGATTTTCTTTCATAAATTTCACCATTAAGCCTGAGTTGTGTCAATATGAAGCAAGGAAAGTATTTTAGAGATAACAAAGTATAAGCTTCTTAATAGTTACGTAGATAGAGTAAAATAACAGTAAGAAAATTACTAGAATTAGTTTGAAAATGTGGAAAGTTGTACAACATGTGGAAACCTGCAGAAGTCACATAAAAACGATTCATCTCAACAAACATCAGAAAATCAGGAGACAGTTCAAGATCCACATCACTGACCATTTCAAATACCTTAATCTCACGTAATAAATATCAACTGCATGAATTTGGTCGAAAACACGAGGAACAAGCTGAAAACCGTTGAACAAAGATAGAAGCAACATTTCCTGGAAATCTACCACGAAAGGTCAGGCCGACATTGTATCTTCAAACTTTGAACAAAATCTTAAGTGTGAACAGGCTTATACCTATACCACGCAGGGGCGTAGCAAGTCATTTTTTCCTTCTAAGCCTGAGTTAAGGAAGCCTTGAAAGGGTGGGGGGCGTGTGGGAGTGTTAAGTAAATAAAGAACCATTCAAATGCTTTGTTAAGTATATCTTTGTTAAGTACATTTTAACCCGCATTGCTCTTTCATTGCTCGCGTTTTTATTGTCTTACATTCTATTCATTTGTGAAAGGTTTGAACCTAGGAGTCACTGTCAACAAATTTTCTATTGGCAGGACTACGCTCACCCCGACGATCATACCCCACCAACTTTTTCTGTTCATTTGTTCATTCTCAATTTCCTCTAGCCATTAGTCAGACTGCCAATTATTTGAAAAATGTAAGTGAATCACTTCTCTACCAGAAACTGAACTAACTCAAAAGCTTCCTGAGGCCGCCATTAGCCCCCATTACAGAAAAGAACCGACAAACTCCAATTGTTTTTTTCCAAATTATTGAGAGGTCAAACTAAAATCAAGTAATCGCGACAGTTAAATCAACGAAGATTTAAGTGATTTAAATTTTCACAGCAATCTAGTCTTAAGCAAGGCATAAAAAGCTATTTTTAACTGATTACGAGATTGAACATTGCCATTGATTCACTAATTAGACATGTATCCGCCAAACCACCATTAGGTAGTCGCCTCGGTTCCTGCGGTACATCGGAATCTGTTGTTGACTTTGTCGTAGAAACCAAAGTTGTCTTCACTTGATACAGCCCCTACAACGGGTGCGAAAGTACAGCCAGTGGCACCGCTATCGATGTGAATGAGCCAAGTGTTAAACGCTTGCCAAAACTTAGCTGTGGCACCGGCACCTCCAGCCACGTGTCCACGGATGTTCACATACTCTACTGGTTTGCACTGGCCTGAACCAACAAAATTCATGATGTCGAAACTACTGAACTTGCCTCTCAAGTAATCTCTGTAGTCGATCGATTTCCGGAGGTTTTGGAAATCCGGTCGATTGAAACTGCATGTCGCACGCCAGTGAGTTAAATGGCTTCGGACACTTTTCATTCGAGCAAGAGTCTGGCGGTACGCATCCCAGTTTGGATTGTTTTGATTGATTGGTGCATCTTGTGAAAAAGCCTTCGTTTTAAGACTTGGTAAATTCTTTGATCCTAGGTTCCATGACATCACCAGTGTCCAAGCTGCATTCGGTTCCGATGAGAGGTCGCAGTAAGTCATAAAGCGCTTATCGTTATTGTCAAAAAGCCAGTAATAGCCGTTGCTCGTCACACCATTTTGAAGGTAGTCAAGACATGCCCGGGGTATGAAGGCATTCGTTTTCACATAGATGTCATTTAAAGTCTACAATTTCATAAGAAGATATTAAATGAGTTAATTAGCTTAAGTCTTACCAGTTCTTTTGACAAAAGTTCTTGCAGTTTTGGGCACAGGAAGAAGAAGTCATTTTTTTCGTCTTCGCGCTTTCTCGATTCAGCGGGCCCGACTCTCTTGGAGCCTGGAACAGGCTAGGGTGGATTGGCTATTATGGCGATTCGGGTTGCATTTTTATAAGAGTCACTAGAATGGAATGGATTTTGGGGTTCAGGAAATTCAGGTATGTAAGGATTTAAGAATAGAAGGATTTACACCACATTAAAACGGCGAAAGACTGACTTGTTATTGTCAGTAGTTTCCCCTTGAGTACTCAAAAGATGCAAAAAACGTGAAAACGCGGTAACTTTTAGAAATTTTTGTTGAGACTTTCAAAATTCAATCTGGCGGACCGTGTAATTATGACTAACTCAATGAGAATGAGCGTGTCATGACTGTGCCCCTTTAACAAAGGTGTCAGTTCATTTCAGGATGGCCAAGTTAAAAGGCTTTGCAAGGTAGATGCATAAACAGAAAGTAAGTTGGTATTGCGAAAATGGCTTTTTTTCCCAAAGAGACTAAGGCGGGGTCTTCAATATGGCCCCAAAATAGACTATCATGGGATACACCCTTCTCCCCCATGGGAACGTACATGGACCGTTCGAAGTTACGCTAATGTAATCGCGACAAAGTGTGAGCACATACATACTTCTTTTTTGGAGAAATTGTAACATGTTATTTTTCGAATAAAAATTTGAAAGAATCAGTCTTTGAGTCTGAATAAGCTATGTTAGCAACAGTCAGTTCTCATTAATACCAGTAATATTACATCTTATTGTAAACTGTTGGATTCAGTGGTTGCAGGATTTTATGAATCATTAAGACTAAACGTAGCTTTCTATATCCATCATTTCTGTTCATTCTTGCAAAAAGGGAAATTCTTTTTAATGTCGCTACTTTCGACGTGTCGTTATTTTCGGGTGGGGGGGGTCGCTATCCTTTCGGGTGGTCGCTGATTTTCGGGGGGTCGCTACTTTGGAGGGTCTCTACTTTCAATGGGTCGTTACTTTCGGAATTTTACGGTATATTGTATGCGATAAAGGGTATGCTCCGCTTAGCAAGATACACCAGGTGTCTCCGGAATTCATTGCGGCTTTCGACCCAAATTCGACTTTTAAGTGTGGATTTCAGTTTCACGTACAGGGAAGTAACAAATTCCAGGAATTTTTTAGTCTACCGCACACTGGCCACAAAAATGACGCAATGCAAGAGCCTAATCAGCCAGACTAAATTACTCAACCGAAGGTGGCAAAGGTTGTTGAATCAGGCAAGGGGAAAATAAACTGAGAGCGACATAGTGCACGTAGCCTGTGTATTTTTTTTTTTGAGGAGAGAGGAGAGGGCGGCTGTACACATGCTAAGTTCACGCAGTACTCAAGCTTATACGAGTAGACATTTTTTTACAAAAAATAATCCTGTTTAATGGTAGTACACATCTTTTAAAATGCAATTTGAGACTGAGTGTTTGTTCTATGATGCTTGGCATGTCCACGTTTGCTTCGAAGTGAATTGTGAATTAGAGGGACAAACGTTTTGTAATTCTACGCCCGAATAACAACTTTTTACTAAGTAACGAAACATCGCCCAAAAAGAGTCTTGATTATGTACTAGCTATAGTAAAAGAGGAAAATACAAATTCGTTTGAGCAGTTCTGGAAGGATTCTTAATCACAGAACCTTACCTTTGAATTTTTTTTAGGACGGTCCTCATAGGGCTCAAAACCCAGCCATTGACTTGCTACCTGAGTTCCACCAACAAAACAAAGCAACAGAAAAGCTACCTGAGAATTCATCTGGTATGGGACTGGTAAAATCAGTATAAAAGAACTTGCAATGCCGCTTCACGGGAGGAAACTCGTCTTCTTCCAGAAATGGGACTTCTGCTTCTACTTGCAGGGTGCGTAGGATACAGTAAATAAAGTTTAAGTCTCTGTTTGGAGAAGTACGTACACAAACAAAAAATACTAATTTATTTCCGTATAAGGAGACAATAGACTTACGAAGACGCACTTATACAAAATATACCGTCAATCACAAAAATACGAGCTTTGGCACATACCCAAGGGGCACATACCTCTGTTCGTAATGCGCAAGCGGGAATAGAGCGTGTACGTGTATGGGGGTGTTTGGTAGGAGGAGTGATGGGTGGGGGTGGGGGGGAAGGGGTCAGGAGAGGATAGTTCTCACAGTCACAGCGAATACTTACAAATTAAGCCTTGTCTCATAAGAAGAGTAGATAAATATTTCTTAGTCTGCATGAGAAGCGTTACTTAATAAAGTCTGAGAAGGACTGAGTCAATGTCGCACGTACAGGGCGAGAGAAGGGCTCGAACCACGAAGCAAAGGAGTCCACGACACAGGCAGGCAAGTGGTTTTCCTGCAAAGTTTTGAACTTTTGATTTGTAAGAGAGAAGACCTTGAAAAGTTGTAGTCAATGTTTATTTATTTTACTTGTTGAACGGCAAGTCCTGTTTTAGTTTCTCTGGAAGTTGCACGCTAGGGGGACCAAAAGCCCCCCACGGGTTAGGGGCATGGAGACGTTTGACATTTCAGACTACTGCGTTGAGACGAGTCCAGGAAATCTAGGCTACTTTGGTTAATTTTCCATCTTTTAATCTTTGAATTTAAAGTAATTACAATGCTGAAGAATATTCGTAAGATATTGCACAAGAAAAATGACTGATTTAAAAATTAGTGTGCATCAACTTCAGACTGACCGTGGCAGGGTACAACTGCTCCGAAAATACTTAGTTAAGAATAAAATTCGGTTCAAATTCGTGACGGAAAATGAAATTGTTCGAAAGCTAGTAGTAAGCATATCGTCAGAAAACAAAAGATGAAAAAATCTAATATGGTCTTTAATTCGGTTTCAATTTCTTCACAAATTATTTACTTAGAATACATGTTTGTTAACTTCGGTATGTATTAAATCGTCAAAAGCTTCAGCTACCATCCAGACATCCTTACAAATCTGAGGTCTGCGCAGATCATCCATGTGAAATTACATTTTCTCGTCCGTCGGCGGAAATGATTTGTTTAGTTGAAGGCTTCGAGGGTGTAAATCTTGGGAGGGGAAAAGTTGATGATGACGAAACATGAAAATCCAGCCCTTAATTTATCAAGTGCAAGCCCCATTTGTTGCCAGAAACGAACTGACCGATTCTGCCTGTAATCCTCCAACGTATTTTTGCCCCCTATACCATGATCCAAGACAGGAACCAGATTTTTGGTGACCAGAGAAGGTACAGGGAAAATATGAGGATTAATCGCGATATGCCTCTCCTGCTTCGATCGTCAATGTACGTGATTTCCCATTGTGATTTTTTCACTGCTGTCTATTGCTGGCTTGGTTTTAGCGATTTTTACATCGTTAAATGCGACCACAACTCAGACCAGATCTGTGAGACACGTTATCTGCAGCATCCACCAATGCTTTGCTACCTTTTACTTGCAACCTGTCTGTTTGTTCTTAAAAGAAAAAATCTAGCACTGGCATTGCAAGTCGGGCTCACGCACAAGCATCTCTTTCAGAAACTGAACCTCAGGTAGGACTGTATTACCCGGATATTTCAGTCTGTCTTAGGTCGTGTTGAACGTATTTTAGTATTTAAACGGTAGATATAGCCATATTTTTATCCCCTTAAATTTTTTTATCTGTTCGGATTTCCTAGCTGAAAGTCTAGTGATCTGAAAATTATAGGGATCAAACCTTACCTTTTCGAAAATTTCAGCCAGAAAAAAGGCTCCCGAAAATTCTAGGTGACCTTTTTAGGGTAAAAATCCGTTTAAAATGGGCAATTATACCATTTTTAGGGGGGTCGTTCACTTCTATCTGGGAAACGCGAGAATAACTGGGAAAAACTGCCTTATTGCAATGGTGGCGTAACCTGAGCATGCTGGTTTTTCTTTGTCCTGCCGGGTAGCCTAGAAATTTAAATCATGTTTGAATACGCAACGTCAACGTCTTCCGTACAAGCCTCAGATAGCTCAAATTACGCCCCCTTTCCAAAAAAGTGCACAACTTCGAATTCCCCCCCCCCCCCGCCAAACTTAACTGACACCACGCCTTGTCTTCCTTCTAAACCAGAACGTATTCATAACCGTGAAAAATGAACCATTAGGGGACATCACGCGATCGCATGTTAAGGACGTGGGCGAATAACAATACTAAACAATTATCCACCGAAGTGGTGGTGACTTGTACAAGATAATAACAGCCGAGCTTAACAGCCAATCATAAGCTCAAGGCTTAATCACTTACCCCCTTCCCATTTTTGAAGGAGAAAACCCTGGGACGAGGCTGAACTAGTCAGAGCGGACGAGAGCGGACAAAACCTAGTTACAAGAGAATGTGTTGTAGGTTTCGTTCAATTGAAACAAAGACGAGTTTCAATTTGAGGCCGAAATGAAATAGAAGAAAGAACGAATGAATGAATGAACTAAGTAAAATCTGGTTGAATATGCAAAGAGACATCTAGAGAGACTGAAAAAGGCGCAAATGAAGTTAAAACTTCAAAGAAACGATAAAGAGGGCGTGACAACTAGAGATTTACGCAATGATACTATGCGGAAGGAAAAATCAACTGGTCGCTATGCAAACAGGAAAAACGAATAGTGAAAGAAGAGCGCTGCAGCTGTTTAAAGTCCTGTCCTAACCAAAGGGGGGAATTTCATATATCCCATGATGCATCGCTTCTTACTATATTATCAAGCTTCCGAACGCACGTGATCCTATCAGTTCAACAGGAACGCGACAGTTGAACAACGGTGGAAAGCGACTTGTGATGCCGATAAAACCTTCTGTACGTTTGCTGTGTCGATCTATTTACGATTTTCGTTTTAGTATTCCAACTATATCTCTTGTTAAGTCAAAGAGAGTGTTTTGGCCGCCGATTATTAGTTAACTAGCCTTACGATGGCAAGGCAGTCCACGCAAATGCTCTTAGAAGCTAGCGAGGAAGGTCTTTGCTTTAGTACATCCTGTTTTAACGTGCGTCGATAAAGCTCTCCATGGATTAACAAGCGATTTGAACATACTTGTCTTGAACTAAATACATTTTCTAGATGTGAGATTTCTCTTCGTTGCTTGTTTGTGATCGCGGTGCTCATATTGTCAGTTCAATAATTCATCAATGCAGTACATCAACCATTCGTTGACCGCACATGCTTTTACTTTAACAAGATCGGCTTATGTAGTCGAAAATACGGAGACTGTTAAAGTACAAGGTGACGTCTATCGGAGAAAAAATTCAAAGGAAGGGAGTAGCTTCAACAAACAATAAAAATAACAAAGACATGTCTATATTTTTCGTAACACAACACCAGCTAAGCATCATTGTCAAACATAAACAGAAAAAAGCTTTATTAAGAAATGGCGAAACATATGTACAAAAACACCCACTTCTTTTTTACAATGGATCCTAAAAGAATTATCGAGATGTCTTTAAAAGTTTTATACGCCGGTTGAGGTCCTACGGCGTGCTATTCCATGACATTTGCTGGCCTGTATATTTCAAGTTCGCCTCGCGCGGTTGCGACCGGAAGCCACCATGAGAAACCAATTTTACCTAAAATAATGAGACAAAAAAGCTTTAATACTATAAACCATTGAATTTAAACACTCATCATACCCTCAAGAGATAATATTTCTGTTTTGATCCGCGAAAAAAGAACGAATTCAAGAAAAAATGTCTCATCTTCGCCGGACTTAGCATAAGAAAATTGAAACCTTCGCCTTGCATCTTAGGGGAGAAAGGGCAGAAAATGCGATATTTCAAAACGATCAAACCCATTAAAATCGCGAGGTCGAAAGAGGTCGGAGCGTGGAACTAGTATCAAGCACCCCTTGTCCGCCTTTTTAAGTAATTTCTTAGGGTAAAACCTTTCTAGAATAAAGGCAGTTTTCGATAATTGAAAGTCACCTAAATATATATTCATTTGCGAGTCAAAAGAGCATGGCTTAACAGGGTCGTAAACGAGAGCAATAGTGCGTGAAATGACCGTGGAAACATTTTACATTATCAATCAGATACCAAAGATTAACAGGGCTCATTGAAACTTACCTTGGATGAGCTGCATCTTGAAATTCAGGTCGTTGAAAATCTCCCTCGAAACCCTCGAACGCTCTTTCCACCGCGGAGAGAAGACAGAAATTAGCCGCGAAGCATCATGGGATATATGAAATTCCCCCCTTTGTCCTAACCGTTAACTGGATTTTTCGTGTTCCAGAGTCCCGAGTTCAGTGAAGCTAGTGAGTAGTCAATTGGGTTGCCTCCCGCTGACATCTTTTTATTTAATAATTCAGGAAGAGACGAATAAAACAATGGAAATTACTACCCTTGGGGTAGATTGGATATCGAATCTTGATATTACCATTTTGCGAATTTTGCTTTTCCTTTCCTTTCCATTTGTCTCATATGGATTTTCATTCACATTCTGTAAATGTTTAAGTGTCTGAAGTGTATCATAGGTGCTCGGATATAAGTTTCAGTTAGATATTCGGTGAACTCTCAGCCCATTTCTAATATTTCTTATCTCTACGGTCAATTCTTCGTATGTTAGACTCATCTATCACTTATCATAAGATTCTTCAGTAGCTGACAGTTAAAACAGTTAAAATTTTACCCATTTTCAGCTTTCCGTCAAACGCCATTGAGAGCGTCTTATTATATCTCGCGGGCGACAGAGTTCTGTGAAAATTGCTAGTAAGACTAGAATCTGATAACCAACCTCTGAAGCTTAGTAGTAGCTGCCTGACGAACCGTAAACTTCTTCTTAGCGTCAGTGATGACATTATGGTGTGATAATCTGAGAAATCAATACGATATACGAAGATATTTTTCAAGGAGTATTTGAAACGGAAAGAACGCATTGACACCTGAAGCTACCGAGGGAATCAAATTCACATTTCAAAGTGGACACCGGCCATAAAGAGCAAGTAGTATGATCCTTAAAATCAGTCAGTGATGTTTACTTTGGCCAACCCCATGTAAATTTACATTGACAGCATGAGAAAAATTTAAAACCCGTTTTTCCTTAGCTTAATAATTTACAGAAAAATTGTTTAAGTCAGAAGAGAATAACTAGCCTCTTTTAGTTTGAATTAAAGTTTGATGGTGTAAACCTACACCCTTTTATGTAGTTTCAAGTTGCAATTCTGGAACCCTCCATCTGGCGTAGGTATTTAGCTTCGTCTCGTTCTCTCTCTGATTTATTGTGCTAAGAAGCTGTCGTTCCCACAACACTGATCTTTTAAGGAATTCCAGTCCATCATTTTTGTGCTTGACTGATGACAACTAGAGATTTACGCAATGATACTATGCGGAAGAAAGAAATCAACTAGTCGCTATGCAAACAGGAAAAACGAATAGTGAAAAAAAACATTCAGACTCTGTCTGTCAGCAGAAACAATAGCTAGAACGCGGGCTATTCCACCTTGGTCTTAGTGAAACGCCGGCGCGTGGCCGAATGGTTAGAGCGCTGGAGCTCTTTAAAGTCCTGTCCTAACCGCTAACTGGATTTTTCCTGGTCAAGAGTCCCGAGTTCGGCGACGCTTGTGAATAGTCAATTGGGTTGCCTCCCGCTCCCTTCTCTTTATTTAATAATTCAGGAAGAGGAGAATAGAAACAATGGAAATCACTACCCTTAGGGTAGATTGGATATCCGATATCCAATCTTGATATTATAATTACCATTTTGCGAATTTTGCTTTTCCTTTCCTTTTTATTTCTTCAAAAACTGTAATTCATTTGAGACGCTATTTCAAACACGACCACCCAGTTTTTCATCCCTCCGATATCCAGACATCGATATAAGCTGCGTCTCGTTTTTCAACCCAACTTCTTGGTGTCTTGATATCATAAAATGAACAGAGTCGAAACTAGTATCCGACAACCAAGTCGAACTGAGTCACCCATTGAGAAAATTTGCTGGTTGGACAATTGATTCGTGATCATTCAGGTGCACCCAACGATTATTTTCTATAAAATGTCTGTTCGGAGAAGCAAATAATACCTATAATTTTCTATCACTTGAGGACGGCTAATATTTTCTAGAAGACCGTTCTATTCATGTCAATTTTCGAAGCCTATCTAATAAATTCCCCACGATTTCCTGAAGTTTAATTCTTCACATTTCACTCCCCAGGTTAGGTTATTTTTGTAGAAAAAAGGAAACCTTAAAATTTTGGGTTGATGGAGGGAGGAATAAAAAAAATCGCTCTTGGCCTAGGATGGCCGAACAGATACAAATGTTATATAGCGACGCTTATAATGCATTTGTAGAGTTCTAAAAGTACTCTGGATAGCCTAAAAAGACCTAAAAGCACGTGTTTTGAATGTATTTAGGAGGAAACCGTCCGGGGTGCCCCTGATGATTATGATGATAAGTGAGGAGAATTTGTCATCCAAATTTAAAGGTGGCTGAATTTAAAGAGCAGTTGAAGGCATCATTTTCAAATTGGAGACCAGTTGTAAAGTAAACATGGAAATTAGTCTACTGATTAAAAAAAAAATTGAATAACAATCAAGAAAAACACTCACTCGGGAAAGTGTTAGGTGTTTTCTGACTAAAATAATACTGAGATAATTGCTATTAAAAGTTTTCTTTCAGAAAACGAAAAAAGGCCCAGCAGTCTCGAACTCTCGTGCGCCCTTATTGCGAGACATTTGGTAACGTTGCGTGCGTGAATCGCCTTAGATCACGCGACATCAGTTCGATCACTTTCAAAAACCCAAAAGCTACGAAGGCGTGTTCGATATGTAGGGTTTCTTGGATTCTGGGTAGAAACGTTTCATCTGAAAGCTGTATCGATCCTTTAACGCATAAAAGTACGAAAAAACGGACAACAAAAACGTCGTGCAATTTGTTTAGCAACATTGCTGACAAACGAGTTGAAAAGCGATGTTGCGCGCTTTACCACTCATGAATCAAACCTAGCCTGTCTTGCAACAATTAGGCTGTTGCAGTTTACGAAAAATTGTTGCAGAAAGTAGAGAGGAGTTCTAATCTGTACATGTTGCGCGTTTTACCGGCCAAGGTAAACTTCAGTTTGGCAGCAAGTGACTAACTCCCGCCGTGCATGGCGTAAATTACCGCGTAATTTTTTCCAATCAGAAGTCAGTATTCACGCAAGGCTTGCAACAACCTGATTTGTTACACACACACACACCAAAAGCTTTATTTGCATGACCATAAAGGAATTACAGTATTGCAAAAGCTATTAGTCTAAATTTAAGTACTAATTCAACTAATTAGTACGTGCAAAACATTACAAAACGTTACAGTTCTCATTCATTCATTCATTCATTCATTGATATTAATTTGGTTCTTAATTCAAAGCATTGCGAGATAAATGAAACTAATTGACAGTTAATTAAATAATCAGAGGAATTCATAAGAAGAGATGTTAAAGTATCGTGTGAAAGTGATTTCAAGTCAGGTATTTTAGTTTCTAGTTTGGAGAAAAATATGTCTCTGATCTGAGAATAAGCCTTACAATCTAGTAAGAAATGATTTTCATCTTCGATTTTGTTACTTGTACAAAAGTGACACATCCTTTCATTGCGAGGAATGTTTTCGTATCTACCTGTTTCAATCCTAAGTTGATGACTACTTATTCTAAATCTAACTAAAGCTTTTCTCGAAGGGTTTTTTCTTGTTAAAACTAGGTACGGCGAGGGGCTATAGTCGTCTTTGATTGTACAATAAAAACTGAGTTTTTGTGATTGTTGAAGGGTCTGATTCCAGTAAGAGACGTATTTATTTTTCATTATGCCGATATACCTATTAACTATTGAGTCACTCAATGAACTACAGGAAAAGTCATAGTTTAGATCATAGTAGTCAACCATTTTCATGAGATTAGAGTAAAAGCTAGTTTTTCCGTTATGATGAAGGTCAATTGAAATTTGTAAGGCCTGTTTAACTATAGAATCTTCATCTTTACCTCTCAGATAGTCTAAGTAATTTAGAATCTTTTTATTTATATCAATGATCATGGGAAATTTACCGAGTTCAGCTCTACAAGCAATGTTGGATGCCTTGTTTACTTGTAAATAACGTTTACAGAATTGCAAATGGGTTTTTTCAATTGCAGAGCTGTCCCAGGACTTAAAATCTGACTTAACAAAAGCACCCCAAACTTCACTGTTGTAGGTTAGAATTGGTGAATTGGTTACAAGACATGTTTGAACATGGGTGGTAAAACGCCAAACATAGTTGCGTTCAACACCTTCCTGTGGTAGGGGTTCCAAAACAATTTGCCTGTTTTTGTTCCCCTTATTACCGTAGCTTAAAACTCAGGGGCATTGTGACAGTAGAGAGGCATGTCTTAAGCATACTCTTTTCTTAATTGTAGGATAAGGGTCGCTCGCAAATAAAATAGAGAGCAATGCATGAAAAGTCGCTTGTAAGCGTAAAAATTGAACCTTGCTCAACTTCTCGTTTAAGTTGAGCACTTTTTATCTTGCCACTATTTTATTTACGTGATAAAAATTTTCGTGCTTTAACGTGCGTAACCGAAAACGTGTCAGAGAAAATCAACCTTAAGACATTGCTATTTTACACAAGTGGTTCTCTTTATCAAAACAAATTCGTAAGATAATTGTCTCAAGTTTTATAAACAGTTAATTATGAATTTAGCACTTGGAAATTTAAAAGAGCACTCAAGTAAAGCCGTAAGACGATCGCGGTCCATCTCCCGAAATTCCACACGAGAGTCGATCGAGCAAGTTTGGGGGTGCCCGCGCTAGTTTTGACGTTGGGGGTGGCGCATTTTCACAGTGTTCTAACAAGAGCACATCATTTGACTGTTTCGATGGAGCCGCGTACACCCCGCGCTTGCAGTCTCCTACTCCGATTATAGCTCGTGTCATAACACATTTCACGACGTTAGATTATGTCAATAAAACAAGTGAGTTGCCCGAGCTCAGAGGTCTGTCACTGAAAGATGATTTGCCTTTACGAAAGACATTATTACCGTAATTAAAGACTAGCTTTTCATGAAGAAAGTTTTCGGAATATACCGGATTAGAATTTTCAAGGTAAGTTTACTATAATTTCTGAAGTTTTATCATAAATCCATCTTTTTCTATATTCAGAGAAACTTTCACTACGATGCGAAGCGGTGGACCAACAGAAATGACTTCAATCTTCCAGCAGGAAAGACCCTGCTTGACCATCAAGAGACCAAATTGCCTTCCTACTGGAACTTACCCTCCTCCAAGATCTGCCTCGCTATGAAGATCGGTCATGAAGTTAATTAGATCGCCATCAACAAACACGCCAACTCCCTCAATATACTCCTTGATTGCTGACGGGGTACATACCGCCCGACGTCACTGGATGGTAATACGTGGAAAAAGCTGATTGTCTAACAGGCATCGCTGCAGACAAATTGTAACCAAGAGGATTTTAAATCTGCGACATCGAGTAGCACAGCAAGAATTGGTATCCTTAGTAACAACGAAAATGATTGCAATTCGTGCGACTTCAGAATTGGGTTTGATACTGCAGGGCATGTTGATGATCAGAACGTCTGTGGAAACGAATTCGAAGCACAATCTCTTCCGAACAACGGAGATAAAAAAAAAAAACACATTAAAACCATAGGCTACGGCTTGGTGCAATAAGTTTCAAGCCAAACTGTCCGAAATCTTGGTCACACGACAGCTGGACTTCAATAAAGCTGTGTCTTTTCAAAAGTAAATTAGTAAATGTTGATTCACAACCAAAAGCCGAATGCTTTGCAGGTTTTTCGAAATGATTTCATTAAACTTCATTCTTCGTCAGAAATAAAAAAGGTGTCGTTTTGTTGCACTCCATCTTACTAATTATTTATTTGTTCAGTCTCGCCACCCTCAGGCAATTCTTCAAGCCGTTTAGAAAATTAAAAATCAGTGCTTTGCTCTAACCCTGTGTTTCTGTCCCTATACAATATTCCCTGCACTCAACTTGAACAAGCAGCCGACAGGTCTCTTTCTTTGTTAATCGTGCGCTAATGGAAGAATTATTTTGCCCCACTATGTTGTGGAGGCTGGAAATTTAAGACGTTAATTCATATATTATGTGTATTTCATAATTTCATTCTTTTTCTATGTGAATTTGTATCTCTCTTAGACACTGTTTTGATTTTTGATTTTTATTTTTTAGGAAAATGATTCATATGGCGTCCACCTCTTTAACTTCCTTTTCAGGGTGTTTTTGTATTTTTATTTTATGATACCTCGAATAAAGTATGTATCTTATATATAACAGTCTTCATTTAGGACATGACACAGCTACCTATACTCTTTGCACTAAAAAAGAAGGCCACTGAGATGAGTGTATGAATGGAGAAATAACGCGTTATTTCTGAGTAATATATGTGAAGTACGTTTTGGCGAACAGCAATCTTTTGTATTTTCGTCTTTAGTTACCAAATGAATCATCCAAAGACACCAAATAACTTGCAGCCGTCGGCTAACTTGGGAGCTTAAGCAACGACGACGCGACGGCAGAGAGGACGGCAAAAAAGCAATAGGGTTAGATTGGCAAAACAACAACTCTGCACTTGCATCGCCCTTTTTGGTTACATTTACGACGTGAAACTACCTAATTTCACGTTTATGGAGGACGGGAAAATAAGACAACGATTTTCCTTTTCTTCTGTGAAGTTAGAAATAGTCTTTTAGAATTCAACTCCTGGAAAGAAAAAACGCCAACCTATGACTAGAAGAGTTGGATTAAGAGCAATGAAATTTGAAACAGCGCGAATCCTATTTTTGGGTGATGTTTTCGATGCCGCTGCCGTCGTCGTTGCTTAAGGTCCGTAATTTACTTCGATCAGAGTGAATGAACTAAGTGTCCCCGTCCATTTACAAATCGATCAGAGGGAAACTACTGCGAACGCGACTGAAGAATGCAAAGAACTGTTAGTGAACTGCGCTTAGTGCGGTCTTAAACTGACAATCTTATTGCAGGACTGCGATGTAAAGCATGGTTGAATATGCGAAGAGACAACTAGAGAGACTGAAAAAGGCGCAGATGAAGTTAAAACGTCAAAGAAACGATGAAGAGGGGGTGACAACTAGAGATTTACGCAACGATACTATGCGGAAGGAAGAAATCAACTAGTTGCTATAAACAGGGAAAGCGAAAAGTGAAAAAAAATCGGACTCAAACAATAGCAAGAACGCAGGCTATTCCTCCTTGCTCTTAGTGAAATGCCTGCAGGTGGCCGAATGGTTTGAGCGCTGGAGCTCTGTAAAGTCCTGTCCTAACCGCTAACTGGATTTTTTTGGTCACGAGTCCCGAGTTCAGCGAAGCTAGTGAATAGTCAATTGGGTTGCCGCCCGCTGTCTTCTCTTTATTTAATAATTCAGGAAGAGACGAATAAAACAATGGAAATCACTACCCTTAGGGTAGATTTGATATCGGATCTTGATATTACCATTTTGCGAATTTTGCTTTTCCTTTCCTTTTTATTTCTTCAAAAATTATAGTTCATTTGAGACGTTATATCAAACACGACCACCCAGTTTTTCATCCCGCCGATATCTAGACATCGATATTAGCTGCGTCTCGTTTTTCAACCCAACTTCCTGGTGTCTTGATATCATAAATTATAAAATAACTGAGATAGTACGCGTGATCTGATTGGTCAAAAACCTATGGTTTATTATACCGGTAAACCCATAGAAAAAGGCATCCGGACCACGAGCCATAAACAAAACCCGCTATTGATCTGCAAACAACGATTTTAGAAAGGCTAAAAAACAGAACAAGTTACTTACCGAGCCCTTCTTAATATTAAAAACGTTGGTTTTCACATTTTATTACTGAGCCTCACAATTCGCTACTGCCATAGCTTTAGAAGCCTACAAAGCTGGAAAACAGTCTACATTTCACGACGATGCCAATCGCAGAGAAAGACAATAACTGTGTGAATTTCTGGTGTAGAAAGTCTCTAGGAAAACTTACCCATGTGCCAACCAGCAACAAAACGGATAGTTTTAGCATTCTTGATTTATTTTATGTCAAAATTAAATGCCTTAATGAAAGAAATTGTTCCAAAAAGAGATCTCTGATCAAGATATGGTACAAAATCTGCCGCTGTAGGTTGTAAACAAGCTGCCAACGATGATGAAAGATGTCAGAGTTTCGTGCCGGTTTTTTCCAACATTTGCACAAATTATTCGGTAATATCGATGCCATAACCTACCTCAAACCACCTGACTTCACGAATCGACAAATATTTACGCCAATATGTGGCTACGGCAAAGAAACCTTTCTCCACCACTGACATATTTCCATCGGTCGCTGTACGCGCATATAAAGTTACATGTGACAACTCCGCAAATGCAGCCACGTCGTTACCCCAGCATTTCTTGATCATAATAGTCCAGAAAACAGATCTCAAACCACTGCAGCTTGTAAAAAGTGAATGAAGTCCTCCATTACAATAGCTGTCAGTTCCGTCTGTAACAATGAAATTCTTACGGATCGACTCAACAAAATACAGCTGCGTACAGTCTGATGTTCAATTAATTTCTACTTCTGTAGTAAACAAACCATGAACGTATTCTTTCATTGTATGTTCGCATGAATATGTGTTGACTTTTCCTGTAAAACAGCTTTCATAAGTTATCATGTAATGAGTGCAAAAACTCGTGTTTTGAAGTGCTGCTGTTTGTTGTTTGACTGAACTGAGTTTTGAGAAAGTTCAACGCTATTAAATCGTGAGTCATGATTGGCTTATGATGACTTTAGAGAGAAGAAGTGACTTGATCACGGTACTAGAACCATATTTTTTACCTAAAACACTCCATTCTTCTAGAAGTTATTTTATAAAAGCAATAGACCACACTTTCTATGGGTTTACCGGCGTGATAACCCACTTGGGATGTTGGGAGAACACTCGAAAAGCTTGTAAATCACTCGCCGGTCCCGCGTGGGTTATCACGCCGGTAAACCCATAGAAAGTGTGGTCTATTGCTTAAATGAACAGAGTCGAAACTAGTATATCCAACAACCAAGTCGAACTCAGTCACCCACTGTAAAAATTTGCTGGTTGGACAATTGATTCGTGATCATTCAGGTGCACCCAGCGATAATTTTCTATAAAATGTCTGTTCGGAGAAGCAAAATAATATTACCGATAATTTTCTATCACTTGAGGACGGCTAAAATTTTCTAGATGACCGTTCTATTCATGTACAAGTTTCGAAGCCTATCTAATAAATTCTCCGCGATTTCCTAAAGTTTGATTCTTCACATTTCACTCCCCTGGTTAGGTTATTTTTGTAGAAAAAAAGGAGGGACTCTGGGGAGAAACGTTTCATCTGAAAGCTGTGTCGATCCAATATGATGGGACATTATTTAGTTTAAGAGACCCTTTCGTTAATTTCCAGGGAGGAAAACCCTTCGAGAACCACCGACCAAGAAACTAAGAGAAAGATGATCGTAAGAACCGCCGTAAGTTAGCCTAGTTTGTACCCGTAGCCATATGACCCAATGGATTGTCATTCACATTCAGTCGTTAAGTGTCTGAAGTGTATCGTAGATATAGGTGTTCGGATATAAGTTTCAGTTAATTAACAATTAATGAATGAGGCTGAGTATCTTACAAAGAATTAAGGAGATCGAGGAGGGTGTTATCCGTCGAGGCCGTAGGCCGAGGCGGATAACACCCTCCTCGATCACCATAATTCTTCATATGATAAAAAAACCGAATTCATCAATTGTTTTATTATTCATTCAAAATAATTCTTCTTACCTCCATCGATCCATCGATGTTAAGTTCACCTACGATAGTGCACGTTAAGGGTTGTACAGCTCCGCAAATATTCCCCAAATAGCAGATGTTGCCCTTCGAGTTGTCTTCTTGCTGTTCTTGCCGTGTTTTTAGCAATTTTTTTTTTCGCCTAGTTCTTACTCTTGAAACGAGTGAAATGTCTGCCATTTTTCAAGTTCACAACGAAAACATTTCAACCTCGTCCCAGGTTTCTCGGTTAACGGTGCCTTAACCTGCAAGAACGCTGCATTTTTGACATCATTTCCTCGCTAAACACAAAATTCTTCCAAATTTGGTCATCAGAAACTGGTTATGGTGAATAAAACGTGTGCTTTTAGCCAATCAGAATCGGGGAAATATTTTGAATGAATAATAATAGATAATTATTCAGTCACCTCTTAGCCCATTTCTAGCATTTCTTATCATATCAATGGAGTTAATTTTTCGTATCTTAGTCTCATCTATCACTTATAATAGGATTCTTCAGTAGCTGACAGTTAAAGCAGTTAAAATTTTACCCATTTTCAGCTTTCCGTCAAACACCGTCGAAAGCGTCTTATTATTATATCGCGGGCGACAGTGTTCGGTGAAAATTGCTAGACTAAAATCTGATAACCAATCTCTGAAGTTTAGTAGTGGCTGTCAGACAAACCGTAAACTTTTTCTTAGCCTCAGTGATGACATTATATTGCTATAATCTGAGAAATCAATACAATTTACGGAGATATTTTTCAACGGGTATTTGAAGGGGAAAGAATGCATTGACACCTGAAGCTACCCAGGGAATCAAATTCACATTTCAAAGTGGGCACCGGCCATAAAGAGCAAGTAGTATAACATTGAAAATTAGTCAGTGATGTTTACTTTGGCCAATCCCATGTAAATTTACCTGACAGCATGAGAAAAGATGTTAAAATCCGTTTTTTCTTAGCATAATAATTTAAAGAAAAATTGGTTAAGTCAGAAGAGTATACATAGCCTATTTTAGTTTGAATTAAAGTTTGATGATGCAAACCTACACCCTTTTATGTAGTTTCAAGTTGCAACTCTAGAACCCTCCATCTGGCGTAGGTATTTAGCTTCGTCTCGTTCTCTCTGTGATTTATTGTGCTGAGAAGCTGTCGTTCCCACAACACTGATCTTTTAAGGAATTCTAGTCCATCATTTTTGTGCTTTGATTTGTTGAACCGTGGTAAGTTTCTTTTTTGTGTGTGTTGTAGATTGTTGGTTCTAAAACTGAGCGAGCTTTTCGATTTTTTGTTGGTTCACCAAAAGTCTTTTCAGATACGTAACACTCGAATCAATAAAATTGCTATAGTGAAGAAATGTCTTTTTTAAAACGGAAATATTGGCATTCTTGAAATACCATGCTTAAAAAACATGGTTAAACCAGGCTTTTGGCGCACGGGTAAAGTCAAAAGATTGGGAAAATTTGACAACTTAACACGTCTATAAGATGGTAAAATAGACAAAACTTACACAAAAACAAGAGAAAATCACGTGACAATTATAAAAGTTTCGAGTCACACTTTTTGGTATCTTCCGAGAACTGATGAGAGAACTAGCTGTGGACCTTAAATAAGGAGACCAGGAAAATGATGATATTGAAAACCGCATAATATTTCAAGAATACCAATATTTCCGTATTAAAAAAGACGTTTCTTCACTATGCCAATAACAGCTATTAACGCCTGTTGCGCCATAAGATTCCTTTTCTAACACATTTTTCCAGTATTTTTCTTTTTGCCAGTTTCAGTCAGAATTAAATTTAACAATAATTAACTAATAATTCGCCAGCTCATAGGAAGGATATGACATAGATAGCCAACGAGGCGCACGGCTAAGTCGTGGAATCTTATTCTTCATCGTCATTTTTTAGTTTGTAAGTTAGTCATTTGAAACCCATTTTGTACCCTGGATTATTTATATAGAAAGGGTGCAGTATAAAAAAAATGCTGTTGTTGTTTATCTTCTCCATCCTAATTAAACCATCATTTGTCCTTCATAGTTCTTTTACGAAAATATATTGGAGGAAAAGTTGAGTTTTAAGCAAAATAATTTTTTTAGGCAAGTTTAAATTTCTTTAAGTCTAAATTTCTTTGAGACAATCGTACCGCTCATCAAGAAATTGACAGGCTTATATGAAGTCATGAGACATAAATTCAGGAAATGGAAAAAGGGATTTTATGCATGCTTATCCCTTTCTTTGGGTCGCCAGTGTTATTCCACCTAACTTCAACTTATTTTAGTTTCTACAGCTGTTTAAGTTTGCGAATTGGATTTAATATTCAAGGAACTTCACACTTGTTTACTTGTAACTTAAGTCACGTGTTCCTCAACTTACGTCATAGTTCCTTAATCTAGCTTAGAGCTCCTTTGTGTCTGAGACACAACCCTGTGGAGTGCCAAAATGGGGGTAAATTTGAACGTTTCCAAAAAAATTCTACAAAGATCACGTTGTATTCGAAACAAATTATGGCTCTTGTCTCGTACTAATGTGTACTTTCAATAAAAAAATATTTTTTTAGGTTATGAGCACTTACATTTTTATCCCTTGTTTACAGTGAATTCGACTCATCATGCAATTCTGGTTGACTACGGCGGTTACATTGTTGCTAGCAGGCGCATGCTCGGTGAATGGCCTGGACGCCGTTTTAAACGACACGTGTGGTGCTGAAGAAATAGGTCAAGTTGCATGTATGATCAAGAAACTTGATGAAAAGCTGGATAGCATTATTGAACTCGTACAGGGTAAGCTCTCCTTCCGGCATGGCAATAATCCGGAAACGGTCCTTGATTGATTCTTTTCCTATGTAAGGAAGTATTAGTCTCATTAGTGCCCTGTGAATTAGAAAGACATGTTTCAGCCCCAAAGGGTCAATTTATTGCCCCCTCAGGGATGTCGCACAGAGAGAGAAATCCCGAGGAGGCATCCTAGTAGCTCGTGCGTATATTAAGGAAAGTTCTTGAAATATTATATACAGTCAGTATGCCAGAAAAAAACCTCGATTCGCTTGAACAGGCCAGGGGCCGTATCAGGAAGCGTTGGGAGAATGATGACGTTTCAATTGTGCACTCCCGCAAGTAAGAGATGGTTAGGATGACATTAACAGCTATACCCTACGGGACCGCCTAGGTTGATTTTGTGACACTTATTGCACAGTCACACTGAGTTCGCTACCCTGTTGAATAACTTGCACATGTTCAGTGACATTCTATGAAGCAGCTGCTTTGTAAGATTTGGACGCAAAGCCGGACACATGTTAAGCGCGGATGAAGGTATAAGGGGCTTATAACTGTGTATAAGCACTTGGAGGGTTTGCCAGACACAAGTTTACCATTCAAAAATCTTTGGTTGGAAACGATTTGCCAGACACAAATCTCACAAATCACTTGGGGGTAATAAAACTCAGTCTGGAAACAAGGAAGTTTCCCAATTTGAACGAGTATATAGGTATATTAGCAGAACGATGGAGGCTTACAGAATTTGTCGACAATAAATTTTTTGCTGACCTATTCTTTGCTCACAGATTAATGTCTCTATAAAGATTTTTTAAATCAAACAATTTCCCTAATATTAAAAAAAAATGACCGCAATGCGGGCGCGAATTGTTGAATGACTAAACCTTAAATATACTTACCCTCGGCTAATAAAACAAAGTGTAGGTAAAAAAAAGTGCAAGAGAAATAGGGAAAAATTACCACTTCTAATAATCATATAAAAACTCTCGAAACTGAGAATGTTTTGATCAAAGCTGTGTAAATCGACCAGAATCAGTGCATGAAATCTTGCGTTTCTTGTTAGTTATCTCACCTATTGTAAGGAATATGAGTAAAAATTTTCAATTTGAATCGGTATAATTCAAGAGCTACAAAAAGACCAGGAATACAATTGACCGACAACATACAGCGCGGGGGCAGCTGTAGTGTCAACTATTACTAGACAGTATAGTACATGTATTACGAAGTAGCTCAAGATCCGATTCAGCAATTTCTGGATAATTTGACCACAAGAACTAAGACAGCCCCATTCACAAATGTCTGTTCCAACCCACTGGGATCCATTTTAGTCTGACTGTACAAATTAGCCCAGCCAAATTAGACCTGTTGTGATGTACTGTACTTTCGTCCCGAAACCGTCCGAAATTCCGTACTGATCTGAACATGCAGATCGTTTTCATTGTAGATTTTTTGCCTGTTTAATTGAATTCTAGGTTTTTAGATCAGCAGTTGTCTGAACAACAAAAACAAACACAACGAATCAAAACGTTCACAGTAATCACATGGCGAAAATCTGACGTAAGTCTAACTGACGCAATCGAGGCTATGACGAGTCTCGGATAATACACAATGACATCAGAATATTTATCTGTTCAATGCATGAATAAACGGTTCAATAACAATGTCATTTTTCAAAACTTTTTCCAGTGTGTTAGATGTTACTTTGTTTTCTAATTTTGCGAGGTAAACATAGAAGAAAATAAATTTGGGATAGTGAGCCAAACTCAGGTTGAATCAGATAGTATCCTGATCATACCGCAAAATTTTAGACGCACACTCAAAAGTTATTTAACAACCTTACAAGACTCTATCATTCACTCCAGCATTGAAAGGGTTCATTTGAAAAACATGGAGGAAATGTTTCTTTAAGTAACGACGCAAAAAAACTACAAAACGTAGTATGTTTAATGTCGCCTTCCTTCGTTCGTTTCTCGTTCCTTCATTACTAGCTAGCTTACTTTATACTCTTACTTACTTACTTACTTACTTATACTTACTTACATACTCATTCAGGTGGCGGACAATCGAAAGTGGCGACTTGTAAAGAAGTCTTTGAGAGGGGATCGTGAGTACACTAATTACGTAATGTTAGCAACATTCCTTGTTACTTTTTTGGTTTCACCATTTATTACAACCAACTTTTGTCATAATTTATTGTAGTATCTTTCTTTAGGTTCAGACAAATACAAGGGCGTTCTCTGTATATAATAGTGAACTTACGCAACAGGACGGGAGAGGGAAGAAGACGGCAAACCTTGTGTGACAAGCGTGACAACAATTTTGTTCGCAGTAACTTTTCGCCAAACTTCACTTTCCTTTAAACAGATCTTTTTGCAAAAGACCAGAAAACATTGGTGTTAAGTAAAGATCACGACAAAACACGTAAGAAATAGCCTTGTCACGTTTGTCACACACGAGCGTTCTGCCGTCCTCTTCTTCCTGCCGTCCTGTTGCGTAAACTCACTAATAGGGAGCTTAAGCGACGATGACGACGGCTACGAGAACGTCACTTAAAAAGTGAATTCGCTCTGCCTCAAACTTTATCGCGCTTATTACATCTCATTTACTTCGTCAAATGTTGGCAAATTTCTTTGGAGTTGAATTCTAAAGAATTGTATCAAAGTTCAGGAAAAGAAAAAGGAAATTGTTGTTTTGTGTTCCTGTCCTCGACAAAACGTGAAATTGGGTCTTTTTACGTTTTGCCACTCTAAACCTATCGCTAACCTAGCGCTTTTTTATTTTTCGACTTTATTGGAGGGTGGCGCGTTTTCAAGCAACTACGATTTTAATTTGATATGAGGGCCTTATTACCCTTGTGGTTCATCTGCATTACATTTGAAAACTGGTACATTTTGTGGTCAATTATCACATTTCTGACTACGACGGCCTAACTAGGCGTTTTACTACTTTCCGACTGAGCGGGTACATTAATCCTTAAATAAGCTTCACTGCATTCAGCTGGTGTTATTTTGTAACCATGCGTCTGTCGAGGTATATTAATTGTTCACCATGTTTTTGTTTGTTGTAAGGTTGACTCCGAAACAAATGTCAATTTTGTCCGAGAAGAACGAAAGATTGTCATATTGTTGAGCTGTTTTGAAAAATGTATGTCATATATGTCAGTGGTGTGAGCGTATGTATCTCTGTAGCTTTGTCCGTTGGGATGTGTGTTGCAGGGGCCAAAAAGGTTGAAGGCACTATGAGTTGATTACTAGGAATCAATTAGATTTTAGCATCTAAACATGACATTGCTGCGCTATAGGTCAAACAAGGGCACTTTGAGACCGCCATCTTGATTCTTCACGTCTTTCATCACAGCTAAAGGTGTTTAAAAGCATAAAATTTAAATATCTTCATGCTTTATATCTCTCTCGTGCAAAGTACAACAGACCTTTAAATTAACGTTCCGGCAACTCAACTACAAACACACCTGATACATGTTTGCTGTCACAAAAGTAATATTTACCCAGTGGCTAAGTAAAGATACGTAACGTTTGCGTCAGCCAGTTGACGACATAATTAGAGATTGTTTCATTGAGCGGAATAACATGAGATGAGAAGAAATCAGTATTTCAGCAACTTGACTGGTGTTTGACATAAATTCTGTTGGAAGTAAAGTTATCAGATGTTAGGGTATCGTATCAATCTTAACATTGAATGATGCATAATTTTATTGCAGATGTTAGAAAAGGAGGTGATTTGTTAAAATCGTTTGAGCAAAGTCACTATCATGTAAACAATATGCGTTCTTTCACCTACAAATTGTAAAAGGGGCAAACTCCAACTTCTTCACGTGCAAATCGTGTGCACGAGTTATTTTTATAATCCTGCTTACTAGATTACTGTGTAATATAAACTGGAATTCCCTCTAGTCCGAACCACGAAAGGGGGCAAAGTCCAACACTTTCACGTGCCCGCTGTGTGACTGTAAATCTCATGCAGATTAGCTTTTCAGAAGCAATAGCTTTTAAAACATGAAGAATTTAAAAGACGGAATCCATCAGGAAATTGAGTGATTCTAATTTTCAGTGGACGAAAACCTTGATCCAGAATAATTTAAACAATATCGCATAATAAACAATAACACCAAACACCAAAGACTTTCTCTCATGGGAGCCCGAGAGAATAAATGTCAAATTTCACGAGAATTGTGAAAACACAGGTAAAATTCTGAAAATTTCATGTGTAAGATGTCATTTTGCGAAATTTGACATTCATTTTCTCGGGCCCTCATAAGAATTTTTTTTGGTGTTATTGCAGATAACTAATTACATCTAGAGCCCTTGAAAAATGTAAAAAAGAATGCGACATTGTTCAAATTATTCTGGTACAAGGTTTTTGTCCACTGAAAATTACAATTACTCAATTTCCTGATGGATTCCATCTTAATTTGTCACATTTGAAGACTGTTTCATTGAGTAGAATCGCACGTGAAAACCTCGTGAATTATGACGATGCACCCATGTACCACAATGATAAAAATCCTGATATTTCGTAGTGTTCGGTATTCGATGAGCCACATGTTCTTAAGAAACTCCGAAGAAATCTCTTCGAGTTTTCCTTCTAAACAACGTTTGGTGAGTTGATATTTATTGTACTTTAACAATGTTTTAGGGAAAGACAGAGGAAAGTAAATATATAGCATGAGGATCGACTCAGCTGAGCGTTTCGCGTTTTCATTCGTGTACAGGAATACCCAATTTCGCACAAAAACCAGTCGTACATTTAGGATGAAAAAGGTAGATTCAATCATCATTCTAGGTACAGTGACACTGAAGCATTCAAAATAGCTCATGCACGTTAAACGTGCCTATGTTTCTTTTATGTCTCTAAATCCAATTGCAATCGTACATATTGCACCTGATTAAAAATGAGGGCGGTCCCTTACTAACTCATGTACGTAAAATAAGTCTTGCTTCATTTCATGCAGTGCTTCAAAAATATATCATTACATATTAAATATCCATTTACAATCATAGGAAGCGTGAAAACAGAGCCTACTTACTGAATGTGGAGAATAAACAAATTCCTGTGTACTGTCACATGGAAAGCACTGAGCTTGGAGCATGCGGAGGAGGTGGATGGACGCTGGTCATGAAGATCAATGGCAAAATGGTAGCAGCAGCAATACAGCAATCTTATTTAGTATTCATTTTAATAATCCATTGCGCGCGTTCATAATTCTTTATAACCAACAAGTGCTTACCATACTTAGAAGATGTAAGAAATGTACTACATGATTGATTGTATGGTATATACTGCCTAATAACCCATTGATCAACCTCGAGCAGTTTCCTTGAAACTACTTTTTGCTAAAATTGCGACCGAGAATTGCTAGGAAAACAGTTTTGCGACAGATTGCGATCCTGGACACAAGTGAGCAAAGAAGCTTTTTTAAAAAGTAACTAAACCATAAGCAATAAGCTGAGAGGAAGCTAACATACCGTCAGCTTTTGACTCGGAATACAGGCACCCAACGTCAATTTTGGGAAAATATCTTTTCGGAAGACGATTTGAGATCTAGAATTTTCGGAACATTTTTTGTAAAATTTCTTGCTAGCCTGCTTCTCCTAGGATTTTCGAACATCTAAAAATTTGTAAAAATGCCCATTTTTAACGGATTTTTGCCCTAAAAAGGTCACCTAGAATTTTCGGGAGCCTTTTTTCTGGCTGAAATCTTCGAAAGGGTAAGTTTTGATCCCTATAATTTTCGGATCACTAGACTTTCAGCTAGGAAGTCGGAACAGATGAAAAAATTTTAGGGGATAAAAATATGCCTATATCTACCGTTTAAATACCAAAATACCGTTTTTAACAACGCTGTTTAAGCGGTTTTGAACTATATTCTCGTTGGGTGCCCCTGATTAATCATACTCGTGATTAAACAAATCAACAACAACAATAAGCTTTATTTGCATGACCATAACAAAGTATTACAGTATTGCAAGAGCTACTTGAAATTAATCATTGATTCCTTGTGAATTAAATATTTAAAATAATTTGAAGCTTATTAATCATTGTTTATTTCTAACCATCAGTAGGATTAATTATTCCGGAGATAAGTTTGTCTCTCAATTCAAAGCAAGTTGATATAAATGAAATTAATTGGATGTTAATAAAATAGTCAGTAGAATTCATCGGATGTGATAATAAGGACTCATGTGATTGTAGTCGTAGAAACGGTATTTTAGGTTCTAGTTTAGAGAAGAACATATCTCTTATCGAAGAAAAACTTGGACAATCTAATAAAAAAGCTTAAAAAGTGAGTTTCGTCTTCAATTCTGTTACAATTGCAGAGATTGCATAACCTTTCGTCACGTGGTAGATTGTCGTATCTACCTGTCTCAATCCTAAGTTTGTGACTGCTTATTCTCATTTTCACTAATGTTTTCCTAGAAGGGTTCTTTCTTGTTAAATCTAGGTAGACAGAAGGGCTATAATTCGTTTTGATTTTATAATAAAAGTTAAGTTTGTGTGAATGTTGAAGGGTATGATTCCAGTAAGTGATATATTTCTTTTGCATAAGATCTACATATTGCTTAATTTTACATTTATTCAGTAAATTACAATTAAAGCCTGGGAAATCATAGTGGTCAGTCATCTTCTTAAGACTGGAGTAAAAACTATTTTGACCACTATGATAAAGGTCAACAGATATTTTTAAAGATTGTTTAACTATAGAATTTTATTACAGACCGAATTGGATTCCACTCAGTCTTGTTACCGTTATAAATCAAGGATTTATTACATCCAAAAGGAAATTGCTTCTCGTGATCGAGAAAGGGCACAGAGCACAGGATTCGCATCTTCTGACGGGTCGTATAGCCAGTCATGTAATGTAGCCTCTTCACAGGCTAGAACCGAGATGGCGACCATTGATCATCATCACCACGAAATGTGTAGAGGAATCTCGCCATGTCACGTCATCAACCTTAGCTGGGGTATAATAATACATTATGATTTTAGTTCGTCGGGTTTGATTGTATAAGCCAAGATATTCTCAAAACCACTTGGGGAGGGGGAGGAGGTTGGATGTAGTTGTCCCCCAGGACCCAGAAGGCCAAATTGGATAGTCTTACAACCTTTTGCAGCAGAATGTGACTGCTGTGATGTCATGTGAAAACAGTTTGTTAATTGACGATATATCATTCTTTATCTGTTTAGAAAACCTTTCATTACGATTCAAAATTGTGGACCGACAAGAAGGACCATACTCCCTCTGCGGGAAAGACCCTGCTTGATCATCAACAAACAAAATTACCCACCTACTGGAGCACACCATTTACTAAGATCTGCCTCGCTATGAAGATCGGCAACCAAGTTAAATCGATTGTCATCAACAAACAAGCCAACTCCTTACACTCCCTGATAGCTGACGGAAAGTACCGTTCGACGTCACTGGGTCGTCACACCTGGAAGAAGCTGATTGGCGAACAGGGATCGCTGCAGAGAAATTGTAACCGGGAAGGGTTCAATTCTAACAAGCCACACGGCAGCAGAGCAAGAATAGGTATCATAAGTAACGAACAAAACGACTGTAATTCCCCTGACTCAAGAATTGGGTTTGGCACTGGTGGTTATCCTTATGATGACAACACCTGTGGAAACGCGGCCTTGCATCAACCAGACAATGGTAACAGAAACATTAAAGCGATGGGCTACATCCTGGTGCAATGAGTATACAAATGCAACGTCAATAATATTGTTCGACTTCATATCCAATGATCAGTGTCCTTTACAATGCTAAATAGAGGTTAAGTGAAGGCTTAATTCTTGCCTGAACAATTTGTAGAAATTAAATTGAATAAAAGCATTGCTCAAAACAAAACCTTTTGTTCTGTTTTCCTCTGTCTCAATCATACATTTATATTTTTCCAAGATACGGTCCTGGAATTTTTTATCAATAACCCTTTGAGGA
>OZ037998.1:2675034-2715034 GCA_964035705.1 Porites rus | reverse complement strand
TGCCTGAGTGAAAACAAGGCGCTCAGAGCAATCCAAAGACAAAATAGCCGAATTTCTGAATAATACTGAGCCTCCTTCAAAAATTGTTAATTTTTATGCAGTTCTGTCACCATCTTGGCCTGCGAAAACATCCGTTTCTCTTCGCTCTTCGCCGCTGGGGGCGTTTCGCGCTGAGGAATGGTTTGCGACTTAACGCGCGACAGAAATTCATACTAATGACGTAAAATCTGTCCGGACAGAAGCGTTGATTGGTAGACGGAGTAGTTACATTGCTTTAGCTATTGTTTGCATGCGAATGACAGACAAGAGACAAAAGGCCACAAAGGTCAAATGTAACACAAAGAATCTCTAACAAAACAGTCAATATTTGTGGCGCATAGTCTTCTCTAGAAGAAGCATTTGAGTTTCGCTGGAGCTCGTTGGCAGATGAACACAACGCCTTACCAAAATCGACCAGAAGACACGTAATATTGGACAAATTTATATTTGGAACCCCGCAACTACCGGATTTGTTATGTAAACATTGATTTGCGTCACCAGGGGGATCATGGGATTTTTGTCGCTGAGTCGCAGAATTTCCTCCGCGCGAAACGTCCCCAACGGCGAAGAGAGAGGAGAAACATATGTTTTCGCAGGCTATCACCATCTCAATAGTCCCTTTGCAGCAAGTCACTCAGTTACGTGATTCGCTTTGTCTCGACCGCTCGTATAGCCAGTCATATAATAAAGCCTCCTTTTAGGTTCACTAGTAGAACCAAGATGGCGGTCATTGACTATCATCACGACGAAATGTTCAGAGGAATCTCTTGCCATATCACGTCGTTAATACCGTAGCGTGGGTATTTGTTACATTATTTAAGGTCTTCTTAGCCTAAATATTCTGAAAACTGTATGTTGAGGGGGAGGAGGTTGGATGTGGTTGTTCCCAGAGCCCAGACGACCAAATTGAATAGTCTTCCCAACTTTTGGAGCGCAATGTAACCACTGTGATGTCAAATGAAAACGGTTTGTTAATTGACGATATATGACTATCATTTTCTTCTTTATCTGCTTAGAGAACCTTTCACTACGATGCCAACTTGTGGACCAACAAGAATGGCCATAATCCCCCTGCAGGAAAGACCCTGTTTGATCATCAAGAGACAAAATTACCCACTTACTGGAGCACACCATTCTGTAAAATCTGCCTAGCCATGAAGATCGGCCACCAAGTTAATTCGATCATGATCAAAAAACAAGACGACTCGTTGTACTCCCTGATCGCTGACGGAAACCACCGTTCGACGTCACTGGGTCGTCACACCTGGAAGAAGCTGATTGGCCAACAGGCATCGCTACAGAGAAATTGTAACCGGGAAGGTTTCAATTGTAAATCCTATAGCAAAGCAAGAATCGGTATCATAAGTAACGGAGAAAACAACTGTGATACCTGTGACGCCAGAATTGGGTTTGGTGCTGGGGGATATCCTGATGGTGATGACAACACCTGTGGAAACTGAGCACGGCATGGTGGGGACAATAGCGATAGGGACATAAAAGCCATGGGTTACATATTGGTGCAATGAGTATCCGAACAATCTGCTTCCAGTTCACGACGCACAATGATTAATGGGACTTACAACGCTTATAGAAATTGTAGACTTATCAGTATGCAATTAGTTTAGGTCAGGACCATTTGTAGAAATTCAGTTGAATAAACGCATTGCTTCAAACAAACAGTTTCTCTCTATTTTCCTCTGTCTCGATCATTCCTGGCCGTACGGTCGGGCCGTTCTGTGAGCCACATCAGTGATTGATCCCTAAGTAATGCCTCTCTAATGGGTACGGGCCGCGCATACTGCTTTCCCCACCCCCTCTCCACTCCACACACACTTCCTTCCCCGAAAAAAGCCTACTAAAAGGTCACAACTACTCTAAATCTAAACTTCTTGTCCTATGTGTAAAAGAAAATTAACAGCCTGTAAGCAAGCTAACCTAAGTCGTCAAGTTGAATAATTGCAGTGCTGGTCTGCACTGAGTTAAAAGGATACGAAGCAGTCTCGTTTCTGTCAATGACAACTGATAGGGAATTCAAGGTTTCACGATGGCAATGACAACAAGAGCGTCAAGATAGCGAGGCTCCCACGCGCTTCGCTTCGATCCCATACTCATAGAATATGGTCAACCTCTTTACCTTTGGTTGTCACGTGATTGATCAAGCGTACGTACGTACGTACACGTCTACAGATTTTTACGGGTGGGGTAGGGGAGACTATCAAAAGGAACGGAGGGGTGTCTCAGGCGTGTCTTGGCAAATCCACATCTTCCTGCCATACGGTACGCGCGTCTAAAATTTGAATTAGCCAATCAGAAGTTAGCAACTAGTTGAAACTAAGTTTTCCTACGTCATCGGTTTTTCCCTCGCCCTGATTGTTTAGAATGATGGCGACAGTAGATAGGAATTATATGAAGTAAGGCGCGAAAAAATACCGTAAATTTCCGAAAATAAGCCCCGGGGCTTCTATTTTTCAAAGGCCCTTTTTGAGGGTCTTATTTTTGGAGGGGCTTCAGTATTCGGAGGGGCTTATCTACGGAGGGAAATTTGCGTTTCAAAATCGATTGGGCTAGCCTTATAGTTGGAAGCAAATTTACCGTTTTTGCTTTGTTTTACTTTGTATTTGAGGGTAATTTCCAAGTACAAGCCCCCGGGGGGCGTATATTTGGAGGGGCGATTTAATGGAGGGTTTTTTGCGTCACCGGATTGGGGGGCTTATACATGGAGGGGCTTATTTTCGGAATTTTACGGTATTATTTTTCAACATGTCTGATGGCGGAAACTAATTTTTTCTTTCCTTGCTAATTTCCCCACTTCATAGCGAAGTGTATCGGCTAATGTTGTTGTAAAAGCATGTTACAATGTTTCATGTTCAACTGATAAAGTGGTATTTTAAGATCGTCATTAGTTCTGAAAATATAATCATGCTTAATAATCAAGTCTGAAAGCGTCCTTTCGCTATTTTGCAAGTGCAGTTAGTAGTAACCAGAGTAGAAAATGCAATAGAAAAGATGCTTACACTATCTGTAGTTATTGATGCCTTCAAAACGTTGGTTATGTTCTTCTGTACACCTTTCGCAAATCATTGTTTGGTATACAGCGACTGGGCTTTGCATCGCCTTGTATAGCTCATCAGCCAGACTTAAGTTAAGATGGGATTCACCCTGCGCATGATCGGGAATTGGCCTTTCATCTGATCGCCGAAGTGTCCATAATAAAGAGGTTAAGTTTATATGAATTTACTCCATGGGGTCAAGATTTAGTGTCCGTTTTCCGTATTAGAGAGAGTCGCTATTATAGACTGAGGCTTTTTAATTATCAAGAAAATATATGAGAATTTTGTCGGGACACTGGAAACTGTCCGTAACAGAAAGGTGTCCGTACTCGGAGGTTAGACTGTACTCTATTTTGCTTAGTTGCCTGCTGTTTTAAAGGCATTATTTGCTGTGGTATGAAAACCACAGAAAACAAGACAGGGTGAATCCAGTGTTCATGCTAATGTACAGGCATGCATGAAGCCTTTTTATCTCAGAAGGGTAAATGATCACTATTACAGTATTTGAATATATAAACTTATGATATTAATAATTATTTTAATTCATTTTATTGCCATGCAGATCAGGGCAGAACTGAGGAGAATCCTACAAGAGCCTGATGTAACAAAGGCGAGACAAAGCGATGTTGCGCGCTTTACCACTCATGAATCAAACCTGTCTTGCAACAATTAGGCTGTTGAAGTTTGCGGAAAATTGTTCCAGAAAGTAGAGAAGAGATCTACCCTTTGCAACAAAATCTGTACATGTTGTGCGTTTTACCGGCCAAGGTAAACTTTAGCTTGGCAGCAAGTGACTAACTCCAGCGGTGTATGGCGTAAATTACCAAACAAATTGTAACCAAAAGGATTTTAAATCTGCGACATCGAGTAGCACAGCAAGAATTGGTATCCTTAGTAACAACGAAAATGATTGCAATTCGTGCGACTCCAGAATTCGGTTTGGTACTGCAGGGCATCTTGATAATCAGAACGTCTGTGGAAACGAAGCACAATCTCCTCCAAACAACGGAGATAAAAAAAAAAACATTAAAACCATGGGCTACGGCTTGGTGCAATAAGTTTCAAGCCAAACTGTCCGAAATCTTGGTCACCCGACAGCTGGACTTCAATAAAGCAGTGTCTTTTCAAACGTCAAGTAGAAAATGTTGTTTCACAAAGTAACAACCAAAAGCCAATTGCTTTGCAGGTTTTTCGAAATGATTTCATTAAACATCATTCTTCGTCAGAAATAAGAAAGTGTCGTTTGTTGCACTCCATCTTACTAATTATTTATTTGTTCAGTCTCACCACCCTCACGCAATTCTTCAAGCCGTTTAGCAAATTAAAAATCAGTGCTTTGCTCTAACCCAGTGTTTCTGTCCCTATATAATATTCCCTGCACGCAACTTGAACGTGCAGCCGACAGGTCTCTTTCTTTGTTAAAATCGTGCGCTGATGGAAGAATTATTTTGCGCCACTATGTTATGGAGGCTGGAAATTTAAGACGTTAAATCGTATATTATGTGTATTTCATAATTTCATTCTTTTTCTATAATGTGAATTTGTATTCCTCTTAGACACTGTTTTGATTTTTGATTTTGATTTTTAGGAAGTTGATTCATGTAGGGTCCCCCTCTTTAACTTCCTTTTCGGGGTATTTTTGTATTTTTATTTTATGATACCTTGAATAAAGTATGTATCTTATATATAACAGTCTTCATTTAGGACATGACACAGCTACCCATACTCCTTGCACTAAAAAAGAAAGTCACTAAGATGAGTGCATGAATGGATTGAAAATAACGGCGCACTAACGCTACATTTCTGAGTAATATGTGAAGTACGTTTTGGTGAACAGCAATCTTTTGTGTTTTCGTCTTTAGTTACCAAATGAATCATCCAAAGACACCAAATAACTTGCAGCCGTCGGCTAGCTAGGAAGCTTAAACAACGACGACGGCGACGGCAACGAGGACGGCAAAAAAGCAATAGCGTTAGATTGGCAAAACAACAACGTAACTCTGCACTTGCAACACGCTTTTTGGTACATTTCTTTGCAGTCGTTGAACGTCTACGACGTGAAACATCCTAATTTCACGTTTTATGGAGGACGGAAAAATAAGACAACGATTTTCTTTTTCTTTTGTGAAGTTAGAAATAGTGCTTTAGAATCCAACTCCTGAAAAAAAAACGCCAACCTATGACAAACTAGAAGTGTTGGAATAAGAGCAATGAAATTTGAAACAGCGCGAATCCTATTTTTGGGTGATGTTTTCGATGCCGCTGCCGTCGTCGTTGCCTAAGGACCGTAATTTGCTTCGATCAGAGGGAAACTACTGCGAACGCGACTGAAGAATGCAAAGCACTGTTAGTGAACTGTGCTTAGTGCGGTCTTAAACTGACAATCTTATTGCAGGACTGGGATGTAAAGCATAGTTGAAAATGCGAAGAGACAACTAGAGAGACTGAAAAAGGCGCAGATGAAGTTAAAATAAAGAGGGGGTCACAACTAGAGATTTACGCCATGATACTATGCGGAAGGAAGAAATCATCTGGTCGCTATGCAAACAGGAAAAACGAATAGTGAAAAAAGGGCGCTGGAGCTCTTTAAAGTCCTGTACTAACCGCTAACTGGATTTTTCGTGTTCAAGAGTCCCTAGTTCAGCGAAGCTAGTGAACAATCAATTGGGTTGCCTCCCGCTCTCTTCTCTTCATTTGATAATTCAGGAGGAGACGAATAAAACAATGGAAATCATTACCCTTAGGGTAGATTGGATATCGGATCTTGATATTACCATTTTTCGCATTTTGCTTTTCCTTTCCTTTTTATTTCTTCAAAAATTATAGTTCATTTGAGACGCTATATCAAACACGACCACCCAGTTTTTCATCCCGCCGATATCCAGACATCGATATTAACTGTTTCTCGTTTTTTAACCCAACTTCTCGGTGTCTTGATATCATAAAAATGAACAGAGTCGAAACTAGTATATCCGACAACCAAGTCGAACTGAGTCACCCACTGTAAAAATTTGCTGGTGGAAAATTTATTCATGATCATTCAGGTATACACCCAACGATTATTTTCTATGAAATATCTGTTCGGAGAAGCAAATACCCCAGAATGATTTTGAACGGTTTTTAAGCCATAGTTCGCTTCTCTTTATTTAATAATTCAGGAAGAGACGAATAGAAACAATGGAAATCACTACCCTTAGGGTAGATTGGATATCCGATATCCAATCTTGATATTACCATTTTGCGAATTTTGCTTTTCCTTTCCTTTTTATTTCTTCAAAAATTTTAATTCATTTGAGACGTTATATCAAACACGGCCACTGTTTTTGAACCGGCCGATATCCAGACATCGACATTAGCTGCGTCTCCTTTTGCAACCCAACTTCTCGGTGTCTTGATATCATAAAATGAACAGAGTCGAAACTAGTATATCCGACAACCAAGTCGAACTGAGTCACCCACTGTAAAAATTTGCTGGTTGGACAATTGATTCATGATCATTCAGGTGCACCCAGCGATTATTTTCTATAAAATGTCTGTTTGCAGAAGTAAATATTACCTATAATTTTCTATCACTTGAGGACGGCTAAAATTTTCTAGATGACCGTTCCATTCATGTACAATTTTCGAAGCCTATCTAATAGATTCTCTATGATTTCCTGAAGTTTAATTCTTTACATTTCACTCCTCAGGTTAGGTTATTTTCGTAGAAAAAAACGAAACCTTAAATTTTTGGATGGTGGGAGGGGGGAATAAAAAAAATCTCACTTTCGTTATCCGTTAAATTGCAACTAAAATTTTCGGGACAATAATACTGAAGCCCTCGGTAATTTCCAAGAGACTCAAGTTGCACTAGGATGGCCGAACAGATACAAATTTTATAGCGCTGCTTAGAATGCATTTGTAGAGCTCTAAAAGTACTCTGGATAGCCCAAAAAGGTCTAAAAAGACGTGTTTTGATTGTATTTAGGAAGAAACCGTCGTGGTTGCCCCTGATGTTTATGATGATTTTAAGTGAGGACAATTTGTCATCCAAATTTAAAGGTGGCTGAATTTAAAGAGCAGTTGAAGGCATCATTTTCAAATTGGAGACCAGTTGTAAAGTGAACATAGAATTTAGTTTACTGCTTAAAAACAAATTGAATGACAATCAAGAAAAACATAAACTCGGGAAAGTGTTCGTTATTTTGTGACTAAAATAATAGATAATTGCTATTAAAAGTTTCCTTTCAGAGAACGAAAAAAAGGCCTAACAGTCTCGAACTCTTGCGCGCCATTATTGCGAGACATTTGGTAACGTTGCGTGAATCGCCTTCACGCGACATCAATTCGATCACTTTCAAGAACCCAAAAGCTACGAAGGCGTGTTCAACATGTAGGGTCTCTTGGACTCTGGGGAGAAACATTTCATCTAAAAGCTGTATCGATCCAATATGACGGGACATTCTTCAGTTTATAATTACGAGACCCTTCCGTTAATTTCCAGAGAGGAAAAATCCCTTCGAGAACTAACGACCAAGAAACAAGGAGAAAGATGATCGTAAGAACCGCCGCAAGTTAGCCTGGTTTGTACTCATGGCCATTTGACCCACATGGATTTTCATTCACATTCTGTAAATGTTTAAGTGTCTGAAGTGTATCATAGGTGCTCGGATATAAGTTTCAGTTAGATATTCGGTGAACTCTCAGTCCATTTCTAATATTTCTTATCTCTACAGTCAATTCTTTGTATGTTAGACTCATCTATCACTTATAATAAGATTCTTCAGTAGCTGACAGTTAAAACAGTTAAAATTTTACCCATTTTCAGCTTTCCGTCAAACGCCATAGAGAGCGTCTTATTATATCTCGCGGGCAACAGAGTTCTGTGAAAATTGCTAGTAAGACTAGAATCTGATAACCAACCTCTGAAGCTTAGTAGTGGCTGCCTGAGGAACCGTAAACTTCTTCTTAGCGTCAGTGATAATCTGAGAAATCAGTACGATATAAGAAGATATTTTTCAACGGGTATTTGAAGGGGAAAGAACGCATTGACACCTGAAGCTAGCCAGGGAATCAAACTCACATTTCAAAGTGGGCACCGGCCATAAAGAGCAAGTAGTATCATATTTAAAATCAGTCAGTGATGTTTACTTTGGCCAACCCCATGTGAATTTACATGACAGCATGAGAAAAATTTAAAACCCGTTTTTTCTTAGTATAATAATTTCCAGAAAAATTGTTTAAGTCAGAAGAGAATAACTAGCCTATTTTAGTATGAATTAAAGTTTGATGATGCAAACCTACACCCTTTTATGTAGTTTCAAGTTGCAATTCTGGAACCCTCCATCTGGCGTAGGTATTTAGCTTCGTCTCGTTCTCTCTGTGATTTATTGTGCTAAGAAGCTGTCGTTCCCACAACACTGTTCTTTTAAGGAATTGCAGTCTATCATTTTTGTGCTTGACTGGTGACAACTAGAGATTTACGCAATTGCAATGATACTATGCGGAAGAAAGAAATCAACTAGTCGCTATGCAAACAGGAAAAACGAATAGTGAAAAAAAAATTCAGACTCTGTCTGTCAGCAGAAACAATAGCTAGAACGCGGGCTATTCCCACCTTAGTCTTAGTGAAACCCCGGCGCGTGGCCGAATGGTTAGAGCGCTGGAGCTCTGTAAAGTCCTGTCCTAACCGCTAACTGGATTTTTCGTGTTTAAGAGTCCCGAGTTCGGCGAAGCATGTGAACTGTTAATTGGGTTGCCTCCCGCTCTCTTCTCTTTATTTAATAATTCAGGAAGAGGCAAATAAAACAATGGAAATCACTACCCTTAGGGTAGATTGGATATCCGATATCCAATCTTGATATTACTATTTTGCGAATTTTGCTTTTCCTTTCCTTTTCATTTTTTCAAAAATTATAGTTCATTTGAGACGCTATATCAAACACAGCACGACCACCCAGTTTTTCATCCCGCCGATACTGGCAGACATCGATATTAGCTGCCTCTCGTTTTTCAACCCAACTTCTCGGTGTCTTGATATCATAAAATGAACAGAGTCGAAATGAAAAAAATTGCTGGTTGATTCATGATCATTCCGCTGCACCCAACGATTGTTTTCTATAAAATATCTGTTCGGAAAAGCAAATATTACCTAGAATTTTCTATCACTTGAGTACGGCTAAAATTTTCTAGATGACCAGTTCCATTCACACACAATTTTCGAAGCCAGTATCTAATAAATTCTCCACTATTTTTCGAAGTTTAATTTTTCACGTTAGGTTATTTTCGTACAAAAAGGAAACCTTAAATTTTCTGATGAGGGAGAGAGAAATAAAAAATTCCCACTGTCGTAATACGTTAAATTGCATCTAAAACTTTCGGGAAAATAAAACTGAAGCCCTCGGTAATTTCCAAAAGACTCAACCTGTCCTAGGATGGCCGAACAAATACAAATTTTATAGCGCCGCTTAAGAATGTATTTCTAGAGATTTAAAAGTACCCTGGATAGCCTAAGACGGCGTGTTTTGAATGTATTTAGGAGGAAACCGTCATTGGGTGCCCCTGATGATTATGATGATAAGTGAGGAGAAGGTGGCTGAGTTTAAAGAGCAGGATGACAGTTTGAAGAATTTAGTTTACTGGTTAAAAACAAATTGAATTACAAACAAGAAAAAAATAAACTCGGGAAAGTGTTAATTGTTTTCTGACCAAAATAAAAGATAATTCAGTGCTATGAAAAGTTTCCTTTCAGAGTCAGAAAAAAGGCCCAACAGTCATACCTTATAGCAAGGCATTTTGTTGCGTGAATCGTCTGAGCTAGTTGATCATGCGACATCAGTTCGATCACTTCCAAGAACCCATGTACCATAACAATCGTTCCAAAATATCAAGAATAGGGTTTCTTGGACTCTGGAGTGAAACGTTTCATCTGAAAGCTGTATCGATCCAATATGACATGACATTCTTCAGTTTTCTAGACCCCTTCGTTATTTTGCAAGGGGGTTCAAGTTAACCAGTCAATGGAAAAATCCCCCCGAGAACCACCCAGAAAGATGATGGTAAGGACTGCGATAAGTTAGCCTAGTAGCCATATGGATTGGACGTCATTCACATTCAGTGTTTAAATGTCTTAGGTGTATCATAGAAAAAAGTGCTCGATAAAAAAAGTTTCAGTTAGATATTCAGTGAACTCTCAGCCCATTTCTAGTGTTTCTTGTCAGTTCGGTTAATTCTTTGTATCTTAGACTCCTAGCTGACAGTTAAAAATTTTACCCACTTTTCAGCTTTCCGTCACCATCGAAGGCGTCTTATATATCCGGCGAGGGCAACAGAGTTCAGGCTTTGAAAATTACTAGGAAGACTAGAATCTGATATAGCCAACCACTGAAGCTTAGTACAGTGTAGTGGCTGTCTGACGAACCGTAAACTTTTTTTTACGGCCTCATTAATGAGATAATCTGAGAAATCAATACGATATACGAAGATATTTTTCAACGGGTATTTGAAGGGGAAAGAACGCATTGACACCTGAAACAACCCAGGGAATCAAACTCACATTTCAAAGTGGGCACCAACCATAAAGAGCAAGTCGCGATCGTATAATATATTGAAAATCAGTCAGTGATATTAACTTAATGGCCAACCCAATCTACATTTAAATGACGACTTGAGAGAAATGTTAAAACCCGTTTTTTTTTTCTTGGCACAATAATTTACAGAAAAATTGAAAAACTCAGAAGAGTATAGCCTATTTAATTTAGTATGGATAAAGATTTGATACTGTAACCTGCACCCTTTTGTAGTTTCAAGTTGCAACAATGGAAACCCTTTATTTGGCTTAGGTATTTAGCAGATTTAGCTTCGTCTCGTTCCATCTGTGGTTCATTGTGAAGAAGCTGTCGCTCCCGCAACATTGTTTAAGGAAATTGCAGTATATCATTTTTGGTGCTTTGGTCTTTAAGCTGTGGTAAGTCTATTTTTGTTGTGTTGTAAATTTTATTGATGGTGACGCGAAAAGTTTATAATTTTCACCAACTTTCTCCTGTTTTTGTGTTTTGGCTAGTGTGCCAGCCTATACATGTTAATTAATTTGCTAAAATTTTCTCAATCTTTAGATCTTACAGCCATAACACCGCTTGCGACATGTTAAGAATCCTTTATATCCTTCATAGTTTGGTATCTTGCTTTCTCAAGAATGCTAAGTAAGCTTAATATTTATCTCGGCTCGCGTGCTTGGGTTTCGCGTGCAGTAATTTGCAAAGAAAAATAATGGACTGCTCGCAGTCTAGCTAGTTTCATGCAGGAACATTGATACAATGACAGTAAATGGTTTTGTTGAATTTTTACAAAGTTATGTTTATTTCAATATTTTTTGCGAATCAGGCTCAAGCCATGCCCTTCGCTGATTGAGTTTTCCTTTTTTGCAAAAATATTCGACGGAATTTTTTGGTGATTTAGGCCTGTTTCAAACGTCATGCTTTTGCCGTGCTAAGCTGGCTCGACTGTAGCTCGACTGCAGCACGACTTGGTTTCAGACGTCGAATATAATTCAGTCGGATGGAACGGCTGTTGCCGAAAACAAAACACAAAATTAAAGAAACGGTTAAGCAAACTTTTAAATGTATTCTAATGCATTTAAAATTTATGAATTCAGTTTGGCACGGCAGTAGGGCGACGTTTGAAACCGAGTTTAGTTCAGTGCTTGTGATTTCGGATTGTGTTCAAAAGATTATGGGTCAAAATTCAAAACTTGCTCAAATTAAGGCCAAAAAGAAAACAAAATGTTACTAGGAACAGTTGAGAAAAACATTAAAAACTTAAGTTAAGACTTCATCAATGTATTCCTTCCGTTTTAACATATTAACCATTTCCTTTCCTTCGGTAGTGTTTTTTCTCTCCTAGTATAGAGCTTTAGCCTCTTGCCACCGAACGCTTAAACCGCTTGTTCGCCGGATTTCTTTCACGGTTTTACTGCTAAAAAATTTTGTCCTTACTAGCTGCCGTGGGTTTTTTATTGACTTATTATTTCCCTGCTGGGCTTTTTGCTTTTGGTTTTCTGTTTTGTTTTCAAATTTCTTGTGTCTGTTTTCTTTTTTAATAATTGTTTACTTTTTCAGGTCAAAACTGTCTTGTAATCTATTTTTCTTTTGTTGTCTTTCATAACTGCTAAGTTTTTGGGGTATTATAATCGCAAATCTTGGCTACAAAAATTACGTAACATCAAGGGCCAAATTAGTCAGGTCTCTTAGTGCAAAATATAGGCCGGATCGTTACAGACGTGACAAAAGTGTCAAATTTGGCACAGAGCTTCCTTAGCACCTACCGATTAATACTAGAGGGGGTGCCCGTTACAAATGGTCCTAATTACAGATAAAAAGGGGGGGGGGGGGGGGTAACTTTCACCTATAATAGCAGATTGGGTGCCCTGTGGTGAGTACTCTTCTTGTTTGATTTGGCTAAAAAACATTTGTTGCAAATTTTTAAGTTTTTAATTTGGTAATATTTAGTTGTTGTTACACTATTCAAAATAGTTTTACATGTACATAATATTGACTAGTGCCCAGTCTCCACACGGTAAGTGTGGCCATGTTCATTGTGCGGACTGTGCGTCTATCAGTGCTAAGACTTGCCAGTGATAATATCATTACATATCAATTTAAATAGATCACAAATCCAGCTTTCAAAGATGTCATACAATAACATAAAACTCAAATGTATCACATCCTAAACGACAGAATCGTAAAGTTTGACATGCCACACGAACGACCTCATGAACCGTAACTGACAACGCGCCCACTTTGTAATTGTGCAGCTAAGATTAGATTATAATTTGCTTCGTTGGTAACCCTGTCCTTGAGATAATGATTAAAACATGTCAACCTCGTCCTCAGGGGGAAAAGGAGGAGCAAGGGTGGCACAGTTGGTTAGTGCGCAGCCTTCGGGGCGAGAGGTCCCAAGTTCGAGCCCGGTGTGAACACCTCCTTATTTCAACTTCTCTTTTTTCTGTGTAGCTTTGAATATCTTTAAATACCTTTAAAACGGAGAATTAATGGAGAGAGGGGGGTAAAAGGAGCGCACCGTCGACCTCAAGTTTACCACTTATTATCACTGTCACGAGCTATTGACGTAAAATATGGCCACTTTACCTTTTTCTACCTTTTTATTAAGCCCTGGGGATGAGGTTGTAAAACATGCCTCTCCAGGAATTTTTAACACTCTTTATTTTTTGCACATTTGCATTTAAAAAGAAGTGTATGAGGTCCCTGCATGCCTCTACACCTGTAAGCGGCTGTTTCACTTCAGAGCCCTTGGACCAGAGTGTTAATGGTACGTCTATACGATCTTTTAAAAAAAAAGGAAGGTCGTCGCGTGCGTTACAATTTACAAACAAACTAAATTCAGAAGAGCTGAAATTTACAGGAACAAGGCCTCTTTTAGCCAACCAATGATGCATCATTTATGAAAATGAAAGTAATTTGTTTGATGCAATTAGGCGAATACCCCGTGGTTATGAAATCTTACGATCATGAATTCCTCAAGAGCAATTCAGTTACCAGCTTTTCACAAAAAATTGCTGTGGAAAATTACCTAAAATACCAAAAAAGCAAGGGTCAACAATAATTATGACCTGGTCCCTTATAATAATGGAGTGGTCATGATAAAGAAGCCCATCAGCCCCAACTTTGACCACTCAAACAGATTTTTGACAGATTACATACTGCAAAACTTTGCATTCACTTATGCCTATGTTGCCACACCGGGAGCCTAGAAATCGGCTCCTGGTCACACCTTGTTTTTATTGCTGAATATCATTCTAAAGAGCTTTACGAAATATTTTGTTAGTAGTGGTGTTTTGAACATGATTGATATTTAGAGATGGTGACAAAAAAGAACACAGAAATAGTCACAAAACAAGAAACAACCGCAATCTAATATTCGTTTTACACCGATATAATGGCTTCTTTGGCTGCTATGCTGACGTTCTTGAAGATGGCCGGTAGTATCACAGCTAGTCCCGGGTTAAGTATACCGTTTATTACCAGTTTCACGGTTCCTGAGACTTCGGGCCTGTTAACATAAAGGTGGGGGACCCCAGGTAGGTGAGGTAACCTGCTTAGGTGGGGTAAAAAAATAACCCTCCTTTACATGCAATCTTACAACCCCGCCATCCTGGGGTGCAGTTTCTCAAGATTATATGAATGGTCGCTAACCATGTAAACAAGAAAAATGGTGGCAAACCACGTCTACGCTCAATTGCTGCTCTTGCTGCAACCTTCAGTGTTGTGGCTTTCTATTGTTACCTTTAATAATTATGTGAAGCCACCCAGCACCAAAGTGAATTTTGCGCGAATTTGATGTATCTCGAATCCGACCCCGACTAGCTTGGGTTTCCTCACCTTCAAACGTTGACATGGCAAAATTTGACCTCAGCTGAGAGGGTTACCTGGTGTGGCAGACTGGGCTACCCACCTTGAAGGGTGACCCCACCTATCATGTAAACGTGATCAAATTAAAATGAGAGCTTATATGGACAGGCGGGTTACCCCACCTAAGTGGGTTAGCATTCCTATCTGGGGTCCCCTTCCTTCATGTAAACAGGCCCTAAAAGTTAGCCCGGCTCCCTTTCTACAGTTTCAGCAGTTAAACTATTCACCATTTATCAATTGAGTCAATCTTGTACCACTTGAGTCTCACTTTTACGACTTGATAAGCTGTTATTATTTTTGTACATGAGTGCTTCAGTGCCAAATGTAAAGGCTTCATGATAAACTGTGCTGTTTTTTGAAGCTTGGGCTAACTTGTTTCTTTTTTTCGTTTATGAGACCAGATTCCTTTTTGTTTGTTTTTGCTTTGTAAAGCTTAGACAAACTGCGGAAATTGTAAATGATATGACTTGTGCCACGGTGCTTGCCTCACTGTCAAAACATGCACTTGCGTCCAGCAGTTAACTGGATAAAGAGAGACTGAAAGGCATCCAGGCCTATGTTAAGCTGAAAAATTAATTACCTCCCTAGGAAAGAACTATTTTGGGTTCTGTCATTTCGTTATTTGCTCTTCATGAATAGCTGTCATAAATCCCTGATAATATGTGATACAACAGACTCTTTGACAATTTCTTTTTTCTGAAATTTTGTTTGCTTTCTTCAGCTTAAAGTGACATGTAACGACAAGTAATACTTGATAAATAAGGCTTAAGCCACACAATAAGGCCTCCTCTAATTGAAATACATTAGAAAAGGACCCCAGAAGCTGAGTACTTGCAAGTTATGAAGCAAAGACGAGGCCATCTTAGAAATGACTTATGAAAATGTGGGCGGACTGTGGACTTGCTTTAAGGGCACAGTAATAATCAACTTAATTACACAATCAATAAGCAAAAATGGATGGGAATGCCAGATGTTCGAGTGAAATTGTTGTTTACAACCTGAGAATAGAATTCAGAGTGATTTAAGGTATTAAATAACAATTTTCAATCAAAACACCACAGGTACCCCAGTAGGTGAAATTTACAATAATTAAATCCTGTTTAGCACGCTTCAGTGGCATATTTGCATTGGGTACCCCCTCTTATATTCATGGTACTGCAATAAGCTATCGCTGTGCAAAGTTTGGTGCTTTTGTCAACTCTGTAACGATCCTGACCCTAAGAGACCTGACTAAATGGTTCATGATAACATCAAGTCCTGAAGGAATTAATTGCTGCACGAAAAAACATGCATGGCTTTAACAACAGCCTCATTGAATGTCAGGGGATTAAAAGACAATGAAAAACGAAGACAGGTTTTTAATTTGCTCAGATTAAAGCATTATTCTATCCATGCTCCAAGAGGTGAGTTTCATATATTACAAACATCTGAGGCCGCTGTTGCGCCTTCTTGTCTTGTCAGATTGCCGATCATCTGTCAACAAGATCGTTATCTGTCACTTGGATACATTAGAATGTAATCAATTTCGCGTTTAAAAACTGGGGTCGGTAGGCAACACACAACTTTTACCTCGTGCCAAAATGCTGCTTTTTCCAATGAGTTTTTTCTGCTCTGGAGGGTTTAGTTTTAAATGAGAAAATGTGATTTTTGCCGCTTATTTCATACTGAGATGTCGTGACGTGCATATTGATTTTCTGGGGTTATTGTTTCTGGTCGCCGTAATTTTCCCTCTGATGCAAGAACATTCATTGCGGCTAAAAAAGCTCGTCAGTCAAGCGCCAGAAGACGCCATGTTAAAGATCAAAAGACCTGTTTACAAGCGATTATTTAAATCAAATCGCGTGCTACGTGCCGACCAAAAAATCGATGTAAATCAAACCTGTCAACAGTCAGTGTTCTTACCAATGGGAGCTTGCATCAGGATCTGATGCACAGCGGGTGCTGTGGAACGACGGTCCCAAATGTTTGTCTACTGGCTCTCACCCTTTCCCTTCTCTCTCCCAGCGATTTTTTCACCCTTTCCCCAAACAGAGAGCCTGTTCACAGGCTACTAAACAACAGGATGAGCGATGAACTCGAATGGTCTAACACTCTTGCCTCCAAATACACCAAAAGTACACGGGTGATGGAGTTCCAGTTCAAATTTCTCCACAGACAGTGCATAGACGGATTGCCACTAATGACTTCAGTTCTGACAAAAATCGGACAAGAAAACAACCCTAATTGCAAATTTTGTGGCAATGGAAAAGATGGAATTGCCCATCTTTTCTGGTTTTGCCCAAAGGGTTCTTCTTTATAGACTTCATTAACACTACGACAAATTTCCTTCAAGTTTTTGCCTGCTCAGTATAAATTGAAGGTGCCAGTAGCACTTTTTTTTGGCCTGACTCTTCAAAAAGTCAGCATCAACTTAATTTCACTTGTCTTTTAGCCAAATGCTATATCTGGGTCTGTAGAAAGAGAAAGGGGAAATCAGAGCCAAATCTACATCTAAGAGCCAAATCTGAATCTAGGTTTTTTTTAACAACTAAAACATAATTATGAAAAAGAATCCAAAGCAAACCGTGATCTACCAAAAAAGTGGGATCTCCTCGTCAACATTCTTTAAATACCTCTTCCCACTTATTTATTTAGTTATCTTAAAATTCGTAAAAAAAATAAGCTGTCTTACCCCTGACACCTGCAGCTAATTCCTTCAGAATCGCTGATTTTTCTTTTCCTCGACCACTTAAACGAAAGTAGTTAGACAATAATTATACTTAAACTCCACTTTTTACAGAATGATGTGCTTTGATTGATTACGTATATTGTTTTGTCACTTTTTCGTTTTTTTTTGCACTATGCACTATAATTGTTTTTCTTTGTTTACTTTTTTTAGTGTGATGTAATAAGTTACTGAGATAATAATAATAATGATAATTTAAAAAAGACCTAGGCTGACCCTGTTGACCTTTATAACCTTTTTTTTTTTGTTTCTTTCTTTGCATTATGGGGGTTTTCACGTCGTTATTACTTGCTATGGTGATCTGATTAAATAAATATAGTTTAAAAACTGGATCTGGCATAGTTTATAGTTTTTCTGGCACAAACATGTAGCTGTTTCGTTAGAGAGGGGAGAGTTGGCGGATTGAGCCGATTACATATCACCCTGTTTTGGGGAAGAATGCTTTTCCAAGGGGATAACTATGACAGATTCTTCCCCATATTTTGCCGTATTCCAAATCATAATGGTATTATTTATTTATTTGTTTTTAAACTATTCAAATTTTCTAACTTTTAAACTTGATCATCTCGCCATAAAACTGTGCAACATAAATTTTAAAATTATTATTATATTATTATTGTTATTCTGCGTTTAAAGTAAATCATTGCCATTATACCGTAAATTTCCAATTTCCTTCGCTTATCAACTACGTCAGGAGGGCCTGTAAACGACGGAAGCGGGGGGGGGGGAAAGCTTATAACCGGACTCAAATATCAAATAACCGTCTCAAATTTAAAACAAGGTAAACATAAATGCTGATCAAACGTTTTTAACATCGAATTCATGTCTATACAAGCTAGAGGGGGGCTTATAACCTTAATATGTATTTTTTTGGTGACAGGTAGATGGCCCTATAACTAAGGGGGAGGGGGGTAAAAGCGGAAGCATACGGTATTCCCTCTTTTATTAACCCCCCTCCCCCTGAGGATCCTCAAGACACAAATGATCATTTTTATTTTGATTCCTTGTTTCTAGGACTTTGACTCAGACGATGCAGCCCTGGTTGACTGCTGCGGTTTCATTGTTTCTGGCATGCTCGATAAATGGCCTGGACGCGGTTTTAAACGACGTGTGTGCTGGTCAGGCTGATATAAATCACGTTGCGTGTATGATCCAGAAACTTGACATAAAACTCAGCTCACAGAGCTCAAAGCTGGATAAAGTCATCCAACTTTTACAGGGTAAGCTGGGTAAGCTCTCGCCCTAGTATGGCCAAAACGAAAAACGGTTCTTTTTTATTATATTTACGCCCATCTGAAGATGTGTTTCAAGTGCACTATTGGTTAGAAAGAACAGCGGACCCAGCCCCAGAGTGGGTCAATTTCTTCCTGCGGACCTAAAGCCTTATTCAGTCTCTTCTTCTTCTCGGCTAGCAGAGCTGGCATAGGTTTCTTTCTGGGACGGTGTTTAGCATGTACGGAGTCGTTCGGGTCGCTGACCTCTCGCAGTCTGGTTTTTGTACGTCTCTTGGGGAAGGAAATATGCCAACGACTCCGTACATGCTAAACACCATGCCGGAATGCAACCTCTGTTGACAAAGTTACCCTCTTCTGAAGCCATTTGAACACAATTTGAACCAAAATAGCTCTATTAAATGACTGTCTGTTACAACTCAATATGGGATCCAGCCCGACTGTCAGAATAAACCCTAGAAAATTGGACTATATTGACCTTAGCAAAGAAGCCCACTTAGAGTGTATCTTCCATTCCAAAACCGCTCCATATTCAGTACTCTAACAAAACTAACAAAACTAGATGTTCCTTCCTTTTCTAATTTGTCCGGGATAGTGAGCAAAACTGACTGAACCTCGAGTTCTAAGAGTAGAAAATGAGGTGTCTCCAAGGAAATATGTGGTACAGTCCGCCTGCCAGTATGACGCCACGTCTCGCGTCAGTGACTTTTCAAAATGGCGAGGACAGTGTTCATCTAATTGACGGATAGAAATTTCTATTTTATCACGGAAATACTGTTCCGATTTCTTGGAATTGGAAATTTTAAGGTCCCTATTGTCATGGAAAACTAGACTTAAGTACTTTTTTGGAATGAAATGTCCAGCGGTGTAATGAATTTTAAAGATTCCTTTCTATCGTCGAGCAAATTTTACGGGCAATCATACCGACCGGTCACTGTTTTGAGGGACAGTGCACAGCAAGATTGAGGAATTTAGACACAGCAATAGGAGGTACATCAAAGGATGTATTATACTCTCCGTTACGGGTATTTTCAACTCTTCAGAGCTGGAAATGGAAGAACTGTTGAAAAAGATCTTGGAACGGAAAAGAAGCGAGCGTTCCTCTTCAGAGGAGTCGAGCACTTCACCAGAAGCAAAAAAAGCGAGGAGTGATGAAGTAAACTCTCCTGAAGAAGTCGAGGAGCACGAGGTTGAAGACGAAATCTTTACGGTTTTGAACATGGCCGAAGGTTTTCATAAAGCTTTGGAGGAGATAAATCGAAAGCTGGAAAAGCTAGACGCTATCCAAACAACAGTAAATGAAGTCCAAACGTCCCTTCAAAAATTGGAAGGAAGAATACAGAAGCTGGAATATTCGCAAACAACCGCCAGCCACGACATTGAGAACTTGAAAGAAAACTTAAATAAAGCTAAGAAGCAACAGCAGAATTCGACAGCGAGCCTAAAATTTTACCAGGAGAAAACAGATCTCGCTTTAACCGATTTGCAGAAGAAAAATGTTGTTTTAGAAGCTAAACTTAAAGAGGTACAAGACAAGAATCTCTATTTGGAAGCCTACTCGAGGCGGGAAAATATAATTTTTGAAAATATTGTGCAAGAAACAGACAAAGAAGACACTGAATTAGTTGTTCGCACCTTCCTCGAGACGGAATTAGGATACAAAGATGCAAGCACCGTTGAAATACAGAGGGTTCATCGCTTAGGAAAGAAGAAGGAAGAAAAGCCCAGGCAAATTATCGCAAGGTTCCTCCGCTATAAGAACTGTGAAGATATTCTAGCTTTGGGCTCCCGTTTGCGAGGAAGCAGATTTAAAATTTATCAAGATCTACCCTACGAAATAGTAGCAAGAAGAAGAAAGCAAATGGACACTTTTAAAGAAGCTAGGAAAAATAACATCCCTGCATCTTTTAGTCGGGCACAACCGGATAAGCTCTTGATAAAAGGTAAAATTTGGCCAGTTGGTAAACCTCTCGAGATACCAGGATAGGTGAGAATGCTTCTTCATCATGTCATTACTCATTAGGTAACCAAGATCACGTTAGTATCGTTTGACCACATTTGCCACCCGTTATTATCAATTGCTAGATAATTATTTAGGCGATCGGAATAGAGGTTCGTAACAGATGGCGCTTCGGTTTTTCTTATCTGTCTGTAAGATTCTAGGTAAAAGTCCTAGCTTCCCCCCCATGTCCCTTTACGAAGAGGTTTCTTATTTAGTTGTGTTTATCTGTGCATGTTCTGTTTGGTTTCTATGTTTTAATAGCTTAATCATTTGTTTTAGAAGTAAACGCCTAGTACAAATTCCTATCATACCGTGCAGCGATTGTGGAGCTTTGACACCAGGTGATGTAAGGCTTCCTCTGCAAAGCTGCCCAAGAGAATATCTATGGCTTTGACAATAGCATCACTAAACGTCAGGGGATTAAGAGACAATACAAAGCGTAGAGAGGTGTTTAATTGGCTTCGCAAGAAAAATTACTCGGCATATATGCTACAAGAAGTCCACTGCACTGAAAATACTAATCACGTATGGTCTGCTGAATGGGGCTATCAAGCTATTTTTAGTACCTATAAGAGCAATAAAGCAGGGGTATGCATCCTTTTCAACAACAACTTCGATTTTCAAATAGAAAAAACTTACACTGACCCCCAAGGACGCTTTATTATTTGCGACATTAAAACCAATGAAAAGTGTTTTACTTTAGGGAACATATATGCTCCTAATGAAGACAACCCAACTTTCTTCCTTGACTTCTTTGATCACCTTGCAGATTTCAAATGTGATGATATTATTATAGGAGGCGACTACAACCTTGTACTGGATTTAGAGAAGGACAAGATGGGTGGTCTTACTAAAACTCACCAAAATAGTGTTAAAGTTGTTCAAGAATTCTCTGAGAAACTAGATCTGGTAGACGTCTGGAGGATTCTACACCCAGACACTAGTAGATTTACCTGGAGACAACGTCATCCAAAAGTACACTGTAGGCTCGATTTTTTTCTAGTAAGCCAAAGCACAGTTACCATCACGACCCTTGCAGATATCGTCCCAGGTTATAAAACCGACCACTCAATGACTACGTTATGCTTATCACTACATTCAAATCTACGTGGACCAGGTTTCTGGAAACTAAACACATCTTTTTTAACTGAATTGGATTACGTAAACCAAATTAAAACAACGATTCAGGAAACACTCGATGAGTACAAAAATGACGAATCGGTAAATCCTTCACTTCTTTGGGAAATGATAAAGCTAAAAGTGCGCGAAAAATCGCTCCGCTACTCCAAGAGCAAAACAAAGCAAGCTAAACAACGCGAAACATTTCTGGAACAAACAATTGCCAGATTAGAAGCGGATCTCGATAATAAAAACTCCGATGAAATGCACTCCTTACACCTGGAGGAACAATTGAATGAAAGCAGGCTTGAGCTTGAAAAGATAATTGAAATCCGCACCAAAGGCGCAATTTTGAGATCTAAGACTAAATGGTATAATGAAGGAGAGAAAAACACCAAGTATTTTCTTAATTTAGAAAAACGACACTACAAGCAAGGGACAATAAGTCAAATTAAAATAAACGATAGCGAATTTGTCACCTCGGATAAAAAAATTTTAACTGAATGTGTGGCGTTCTATAAAAATCTCTACTCATCCAAAGGTAACACATACAACCAAGATGGTACAACTGTTTTCTTTGAGGGTGGTGATGAAAGAGCCATTGACGAACATGAATTAACTTCGTGCGAAGGAGTTTTAACTGAAAAAGAGTGCCTTGAGGCTTTAAGAGATATGGAATCAGAAAAGACCCCTGGGACCGATGGCCTACCAGCCGAATTTTACAAAGTGTTTTGGAAAGATGTATCCAGCACCCTAATTAGCGCACTGAACTACGCTTATGAAACTGGAAAACTCTCAATAACCCAGAGAAGAGGAATTATCAAACTTATCCCTAAGAAAGACGCAGAACCGTTCTTTATTAAGAACTGGAGACCCCTAACCCTCCTGAACAGCGACTATAAAATAGCGGCAAAATCAATTGCTAATCGCTTGAAACCTCTCCTCCCTGATCTCATTAATTACGACCAGACTGGCTTTATAAGAGGTCGTTTTATCGGAGAAAACATCCGCCTTATCGATAGCGTTATTTGCTACGCTAAAGAAAACAATATACCAGGATTACTTTTGTTTTTAGATTTTGAAAAAGCTTTTGACACGATAGAATGGCCTTTCATTAGGAAAACCTTTCAACATCTTGGTTTTGGTAGTAGCATCTTAAAATGGCTAAACCTTTTCTATTGCTGCCCAGAAAGCTGCGTTTTGAATAATGGTTGGGCGAGTGATTTTTTTGAAATCCAAAAAGGTGTAAGGCAAGGCTGTCCCCTCTCACCTTATCTGTTTGTTCTGGCAGTAGAAGTTTTAGCTAAGGCAATTCGTGAAAATAAAAGTATTAAAGGGATCTTTGTAAACGGTAAAGAAATAAAACTAAGTCAGTATGCAGACGATACAACTCTTATACTAGATGGAACAAAGGAATCGTTAATAGCCTCTCTCAAAACACTGGACGATTTTTATGAAGTCTCTGGCTTAAAACTTAATGACAAAAAAACAGAAGCCTTTTGGATTGGGGCAAATTGTAACAAAGATGAAATATCAATTGTCGGAAGAAACTTTAAATGGCCGAAGTGTAAAGTTAAAGCTTTAGGTGTCTGGTTTTCAAATGATCCGGAAGCAACTGCAACTTTAAATTATAATGAAAAACTAGATAAGGTCCGGAATGTTTTGAGCTGCTGGAAATACCGTAGACTTACCCTAGTTGGAAAGATAACGGTCCTAAAAAGTCTGGCTGCCTCTCAGCTCGTTTATGTGCTCTCACCTTTACATACAAATGTGAAAATTATCAAAGAAGTAAACAAGTTATTTTTTTCATTCCTCTGGAATGGAAAAGGAGATAAAATCAAACGAGACATTATAACAAACGATTATGCTAACGGAGGACTTAAAATGATAGACATACAGTCTTTTAACAAGTCCCTGAAAGCTACATGGATTAAAAAATATCTGGATGAAGAGAACCAGGGAAAATGGAAATATTTTTTTGATACAGAGTTAGAGCGATTTGGAGGCACAATAGTCCTCACTAGTAATTTAAACAAGAAAGATACCATTGAGAATCTCAAGATTAAGAATAACTTTATAAAAGAGATACTTTCAATCTGGGCGGAAGTCAATTTTGATGAAAACATAACGTCCGAGAAACAATTTCTTGAACAAACTTTATGGTACAACTCACTCATTAGAATCGATAACTGCCCCGTCTTCTATCGTGAATGGTTTGATCGAGGCGTTACGAAAGTGAAACATTTGAAAGATGAACATAACAAATTTTTATCACTAGCTGAGCTGCAGCAAAAATACAGCCTCAACGTTTGTCTTTTAAAGTATTCTGGACTAGTGTCTGCTCTAAAATCTCTTTGGACTACATGTAAAACAAACTGTATCAAAAACTGCAACAATTATGAAACCTTTGTAGTAAGATTAACAGAATGCCAAAGTGCGAGCAAACTTGTATACACCAAGTTGCTTTCTACAAAATGCAAGTTACCACCCCATAATCAACAGAAATGGCTAAAAGACTGCAACGAAAATGATGTGGAGGCGATTAATTGGCAGGAAGCCTACCAGTTGGCCGCTAAATATACTAAAAGTACAAGAATTATTGAATTCCAATATAAATTTTTACATAGACGAATATCAACGAACGACTTCTTAACAAAAATTGGCGTAAAAGACAACCCAAATTGTTCTTTTTGTAATAATGAACCGGAGAAACTTCTTCATCTTTTTTGGTCTTGTCCCTGAAAGTGGCCTTTTTCTGGCATAGTTTATCTCTTAAGCTGACTTTGCTCCACATTACACCGGAACATTACACATTAGATATATTTGTTGCACTTGGTCTAAAGCCGGATTCTTCAAAAAACTGCCAGCAAATTAATTTCCTTTTCCTTCTAGCCAGAAATTACATCTGGATTAGCAAAAGAAGGGAAACCTCGCCAAAGATAGCAGGCTTCCTGCAATACCTCAAATCATTCTACCACATAGAGACCACTGCAGGTCCCATTTTACCAAAAAAATGGGAAAATGTGAGCTCCTTATTTCAGTAAGCCTTTGATTTTGTATACATTTGTATATCTCGATCCTCTGCTCATTTTCTCCAGCATTAACCTGGTGTATCTTTTGCTTCACAATCGCTGCCTCTTTAAGACACTTAAGATATAAGTGCGTTTACCGTGAATGTTTGGTTTTGTAAATGTTGGTTTTGAAGTACAATTACTAATTAGAACTGCCTTGTAAATAGTGCATTGTAGTATGAGTAGTGAGTAGGTAGTGTTGTAAGTACTGAGTATTGTAAGTCTTTACATTGTAAACAGAGTAAGTACCCTAGTCTATTGTATTCTAAATATTGTATTGTAAGTAGTGTAAGTATCGTAGTGTTTGTAAGTATTTTCGATTGTTGATTGTTGATTGAATAAATGTTATTAAAGATAAAAAAAAAAAAAAAAAAAAAAAAAAAGACTCTTCAGAGCTGGTGGAACCCCACATCAGTCTTCAAAGTTCGCTTAACTGTAGCGTTGAAAGAGGAAGCTAATTGACAGGTATTTGTGAGAGACTGTGAGCAGTGAATCTTGTTGCTTTGCCGTATTTTAATATTGTACTGGCGGTGATACACCTGTAATTCTGCAATTAAATCTCCAAAACGAAATAAAAGGTTTTAATTATTTTGGGGGGGCAAACCCAGTGGAGATTTTAGGGTAATAATATTGATGATTAAGACGATGTACAAAAGGCAAGTTTAAATTTTTTCAGTGGGTCACTGGTGGGTGTTGGGTGCAAATTAGTACAGTTTGTGGTGTACTGTGTGTTGTTTGTCATGATGTCAACTAAGATTATTGAAAAAATTTCAGCTCTTTCAGAGGAATGACATGTCTTGACAACTTACGGTTTTTTTATGGTCGTAAGCTTGGCCAGTATGCAGATCAAGAGCTTTTAAAATCCCTTTCCCAAAATAAAACTCCGGACTTAAACTTAAAATATATATTCAGATCCAAGTGCATGACCAGCAGGGTCAGCTGTAAGAATAAAGGAAAAAAAGGCCAAAAGGAAAATAGTGTTAAAAAACAAAGACTAAACAAAAAAAAACGGTACAAGGAAAAAGAAAACAGCGTCGCCCGGGGAGACGAACCCGGTTTATCTGCACGTGCAAGCAACTTCTTGACCACTGCACCACAGTGACTAGTCTGCTACACAGCCGTTTTTAGTGTCGTCACGCAACGCTCCTCCACACTAAAAACGGCTGTGTTCCAGACTACACAGTGACACACACGGTTTGAAAAATTAATTTTGCCATATCAAAACACTTTTTCTCTGCCATAGGCGCTGTTTGAAGCTGGTGGAGCTTTATTTATCATGAACTCAAATATACATTTGAGGAAAAGTAGCTTATGCGCGTATTTCAAAGCTATTTCGTACTATTTCGGGGTCAATGGGCCGGCTCGATGTAGATAATCGATCGAACTAGCTTTACTGAATTTCGTGGAGAATTAGGAGATCAACAGAGGCCCACACTCGAAAGGATTGATATGAAGTTAGGCCCTTTTAATTAGCAAAAGAGTAGATGAAATATAAACATGTGTGATCTGTGAATGGAACCTCCTATTCTGGAGACTATACATTGCCCATTTTAGAGAAAAAAGGATTTAAGTTTTAATGACCTTGCCAGTCCCGTGAAATAGATTTGTTAATATGTTAGATATGTTAATAACATGCAATAAGGTAATTAGACCGGTCAAATTATGATATTTTTACTCTTGAATGCATCGGCTTCAATAACATTCGTGGCTATTTTGTCAATATTCACAGCAACAGTCAGCGATCTGACCAATCAGATCATGATTCCATAATCTGATATCATGGATGGACGGCATTAAAACAAAGTGTACAGACTCCCCCGCCATTTTGTTCTCTCCCAGGCCATGCTCGGCTTGCTTCGCTCGCTCATTCAGTCTTTTCCGCCCCGCTCCACATGGAAGCCTGTCTGCAGGTTTCACGAAAAGCCTCAATAATCCATAGCATATCATAGCTTAAAACAGCACGAGACGGGGAAAAAACATGACACATTACTCAGGCAACATTTTCTTCGAACCTTTATTGAACCTTTCCGCTAAAATCTGCACTTTGGAGCAAATTATAGCCATCGTATCGTTCATCTTTATTCAGTCTTCCATGAAGAACGAAAGATCGATGCTCATATTTCAAACGGCCCCACCAACAGCCAGAGGATGGTCTGCCTGTACTGACGTCAAAGACGTTAAATGTTGCCTTCCATTCTAACTTCCACCCCTCCCTCCTAATGTACATACTAATACTTAATACTTACTCACTTTCTTACATACATACTTTCTTATTACTTACTTATTTACGTACTATCGATACCTACTTACTTACTTACTTACGTACTTTTAAATACTCATTCAGGTGGCGGACAATCGAGTTGCAAGGAAATTTTTGAGAAGGGATCGTGAGTACATCATAAATAATTAGCAACATTTCTTGTTACATTTTTGGTTTTGTCATGAAACAACCAACCTTTTTAGTTTTTCATAGTATCTTTCTTTAGGTTCAACGGCTTTCTTCGCATTTAATATATTAACCAGGCGCTCAGATTAGCTGTAACTCCAGTGCAAATTAACTGCGGCACGCGAATGGCGCGTGCACGTGCAGCACATGCATGTGGGTTAATGTTGTCTAAGTGGATAAAGGGACTCCAATGGTTTTTATTAAAACAATTAATAAGGGCTGCAGAGTTGCTAGTAAATGCGGTGCTCTGCCTATTCAATTGTATTTATAATCCAGAAAGCCCTTCTTAATTTTTCGACTTTGAGAGCGGCGTTCTTTCAAGTAACTACGGTTGCCATAAGAGGGACTTGCTACATTATTTTGTGGTCCATCTGCTTATAATATTTGAAGGCTTTATTACATTTGAGGTGGCTTCAACGGCCTAATTATAACTATCCGTTTTACTGCTTTCCGAGCGGGTACATATAATTTTCAATTAAGGCCACACTATGCCCGATTCGGCTGGTGTTACATTAACTTGGCTTGGCTGTTGTAGATTGCTCCATAAAAATTTTTCTGTCCAACGAGTGATCAAAAGATTTTTATATTCTATTGTTATATTTATTCCTGTTTTTTTTTTTTCACTAAACTCAATCGTTTATTGCATCTGATAGACAGTCATTTAATTAAAACATGCAAAGAAAACAAATCTTGCTTTATTTCAGTGCCTCAAACAAATATCATTTAAGTCAATATCTATTTACTAGGATGCGTGAAAACAAAGCCTACTTACTGAATGTGGGGTCTGAAAAAATTCCTGTGTACTGTCATATGAAACGTACAACTCAGCTTGAAGCATGCGGAGGAGGCGGATGGACGCTGGTCATGAAGATCGATGGCAAAAAGGTAGCAGCAGCAAAAAAACAACTCTATTTATTATTCATTAAAAATATATTGCACATGTTCATGATTGGCTCCGGTCCATCGACTAATTCTTCATAACCAACCGGCGTTTACCATATTTGGAAGATGTAGGAAATATATAAGATCGATTCGATGATAAATTGCCTAATAATTAAATCCATCAATCAACCTCATTTCCAGCGTCGCGGCAGCCTGGTTGTTTATGCCTGAGTGAAAGCAAGGAGCTCAGAGCTATCCAAAGACGAAATAGCCGAATTTCTGAATTATACTCAGCCTCCTTCAAAAATTGTTAATTTTTATGCAGTTCTGTCACCATCTTGGCCTGCGAAAACATCCTTTTCTCCTCGCTCTTCGCCGCTGGGGACGTTTCGCGCGGAGGAACGAACGTTGGCGACTTAGCGCGCGACAGAAATTCCATACTAATGACGTAAAATCTGTCCGGACAGAAGCTCTGATTGGTAGACGGAGTAGTTACATTGCTTTAGCTATTTTGCATGCGAATGACAGACAAGAGGAAAAAGGCCTTTCAGGTCAAATGTAACACAAAGAATCTCTAACAAAATAGTCAATATTTGTGGAATATAGTCTTCTCTAGAAGAAGCATTTGAGTTTCGCTGGAGCTCGTTGGCAGATGAACACAACACCTTACCAAAATCGACCAGAAGACACATAATATTGGACAAATTTATATTTGGAACCCCGTAACTACCGGATTTGTTATGTAAACATTGATTTGCGTCACCATTATGGGATTTTTGTCGCTGAGTCGCAGAATTTCTTCCGCGCGAAACGTCCCCAACGGCGAAGAGCGAGGAGAAACATATGTTTTCGCAGGCTATCACCATCTCAATAGTCCCTTTGCAGCAAGTCACTCAGTTACGTGATTCGCTTTGTCTCGTCCGCTCGTATAGCCAGTCATGTAATAAAGCCTCCTTTTAGGTTCACTAGTAGAACCATGATGGCGGTCATTGACTATCATCACGACGAAATGTTCAGGGGAATCCCTTGCCATATCACGTCGTTAATACCGTAGCGTGGGTATTTGTTACATTATTTAAGGTCTTCTTAGCCTAAATATTCTGAAAACTGTATGTTGAGGGGGAGGAGGTTGGATGTGGTTGTTCCCAGAGCCCAAACGACCAAATTGAATAGTATTACCAACTTTTGGAGCACAATGTGACTCCTGTGATGTCATGTGAAAATGGTCTGTTAATTGACGATATATGACTGACATTTTCATTATCTGTTTAGAAAACCTTTCACTACGATGACGAATTGTGGAAAAGCAAGAAGGACCATAATCCCTCTGCAGGAAAGACCCTGCTTGATCATCAAGAGACAAAATTACCCACCTACTGGAACACACCATTTTCTAAAATCTGCCTCGCTATGAAGATCGGCCATCGAGTTAATTCGATTGTCATCAACAAACAAGCCAACTCCTTGCACTCCCTGATCGCTGATGGAAAATACCATTCGACGTCACTGGGTCGTGACACCTGGAAGAAGCTGATTGGCCCACAGGCTTCGTTACAGTTACATTGTAACAAGGAAGGTTTCAATTTATTTTCGACAAGTCGCCACAGCAGAGCTAGAATCGGTATCATAAGTAACGAGCAAACTTGTGGTTCTCCTGACTCCAGAATTGGCTTTGGTACTGGGGGGTTTCCTGATGATCACAACACCTGTGGAAACTCGGCATCGGCACATTATCATCCAGACAATGGCGGTCAAAATATTAAAGCCATGGGCTACATTTTGGTGCAATGAGTTTCAAACAATCTGGTTCCAGTTCACGCCGCACAATGGTCAATGGATTTTGCAACGCTTATAGAAATTGTAGACTTATTTTAGGCTTTGTTTAGGCCAGGACGATTTGTAGAAATTCAGCTGAATAAATGCATTGCTCAAAACTAGCACTGTTTCCACCATCCATGGCCGTCACCTCGGATCAGACCATTCTGTCAGCCACATCATTGTCAGTGCTTGATCCCTTAGCAACGGCTCTCTTATGGGTAAGGGTCTGCATACTACTTTCCCCAGTCCCCCACCTCCACTCCACACACACTTCCTTCCCCCAAAAAGCCCACTAAAAGGTCACAATAACTCCAAATTTAGACTTCACAAAGACCTATGTAAAAAGAGACTAACAGCCTGCAAGCAAGCCAACCTAAGTTGTCAAGTCCCCGGGGGGGTACTTCTGGGAATTCTTGGTGGAGGTGTGCCTCCCGATTCTTCAAATCCTGACCCTATTTCAGACCAAAAAAATATTCCACACCCGTTTCAGACCCGGCCTTTAGGCAGAAATTATGTCACCATTACTCAGATCAGAGGGCAAACAAAAAATTCTTCAAATCCAATTCTAATTCGCATATTTCTCTTTCTTTCTTACTCATTTGGAATTAAGACGATAAATACCTTCATACACTCCCATAGTTCCCTCGAAAACCAAACCCGATTCCGGACCAAAATGGGCAAAGTAAATACCCGTTTTCAGACCAAAACGGCGCAAAAACCCGACCCGACGGGTCGGCACATACCTATATAGCTTATATAAGGGAGTACCCCCGCTCGTCAAGTTGAATAATTCCATTGCTGGTCACTGAATTAACAGGATACAAAGCAGTCTCGTTTCTGTCAACGATAACTGATAGGGGATTCAAGGTGTCACGCACGATGGCAATGGCAAAAAGAGGGTCAAGATACAACAGAGAGAAGTCGTTACGTTACGTTGCCATGGTAGAAAATTTTTGGATGACAACAAACCGAAAACGTCACTTAAAAAGTGAATTCGCACTGCATAAAACTTCATCGACCTTATTCAAATTCATTTAATTTGTCAAATGTTGGACAAATTTTCTGAGGTTGAATCCAAAAGGACCGTATATAAGTTTTAGAAAAAGAAGAAGACAATTTCTGTGTTGTGTTCACCTTCTCCATAAAGCGAGTGTGTGAAATTAGGAAGTTTCATGTCGCAGTGGTGCAACGACGGCAAATGTACAAAAGAGCGTGAAGCATGTGCAAAGTTGTTGTTTTGTTAATAAGAACCTTTTACTTTTTTGCCGTTTCCCTTGCCGTCCCCGTCGTCGTTGGTGTTGTTGTCATCCAGAAATGGTGCTACCACGGTAACGTGACGTCACACTTCTCCTCTCTATAGGAGTTTAATCAACGAAATAAAAACTGTAGGCATCACATTTTGGTACGTTTCTTCACTGTCTCCGCACAACTTTGACGTGCCCGTTCACAATTTCACATTAGGGACCTTACGAAACTACGACGGCGACGGCAAGGAGAAGGTCAAAAAAGCAATAGGTTTAATGAGCAAAACAACAATTCTGCACGAGCATCACGCTTTTTTGTACATTTTTTGCTGTCCCTGCACAACTACGACGTGAAATGATCAAATTTTAAGTTTACTTGAGAACGGGAACGGCAAGGCGATAAATTCTGCCATCTGTGTCTGAACTCAGGCGCGGTCCCCTCTCTTCAGCTCCAACCAAAATTCCCTTCTTTTAAGTAACAGGGCGAACTGGGATAATCGCGAAAAAGTTTAAAAGGATGCGAAGTCTATTTTTCAGCGACGTTGTCGGATCTTAAGGTCCTTAGAGAACGCTAACCACAAGGCGATGATTTTTTCTTCTCCCTTTAAACTTAGAATGGTCTAATCGTGATGAAGTTTCCGCACGCAAATCACTCCCAGTAATAATAATAATCATTAATTCCACTGAAATATTTTGTTCGTTTCTGATTGACTCACATCCCCTGGCTTATTTTTCATAACTAGCTAGCCTTGACGAAACTGGAGAAAAACAGACATCATTACTGCAGGCGATCGCCAGGAAAAGGAACCGCAACCGAGAAGCCCCTTGACCGAACTTGTGTTAGCTCAGCTGTATTGGCAGAGCTGAAGAAAATGGCGGAATACCACACGCTTTGCGAAGTAGAAAGTGTGAAGTAGAAAGTATCCGATTTACTTCTCAAAAATAGAGTATAAGGAACAACAAAATGGACGGATTTACAACAGCTGTTACAACTGCTACTGAAAGAGTATCTGCTAGACTAAACGAAGAAGATAATGACTTGACATTGATCAAAAATGATTTTAAAGTAATATTATTTTCAATGAATAATAGAAAAACTTTACTTTCATCGTATTTTAAATAGTGAGAACTTTAAAATGGAAGTTAAACAGACGAATAATAATTACAGTTCAATTATATACTTAAAATCAGCCTCATCCCTCTCGTCCTTGGCATGAAAGTAAAACCTAGTCATTGCATGGTTTCCGTATCACATTTTCAGAGAAAAACTTATTTGTAATTATAATAATTAAAAATGTTTTTATTCATACTTCTTGACTAGTAGCCTTGTAAGGAGAGAACAAAAATGTTCTCTTGGTTGTAAAGGCTAAAAATCTAAGCCGTCGATTAATTCGTCTTTGATATGAAAATTAAACGTGGCAAATCCTTGTCGTGTTTTCGGATACAGAGAAGGCACGGCGGGTGTAAGGTTCTCAGCACGCCTCGATCGTTAGGTAAATCTTATGGCGCTTAAGAATATAAACACGCTTTGGCACGTGTATTAAGGTCGTTCGACCCTGTATTTTTGTGGGGATACCTTCCATTTTTGAACCTCATACCCTTCAACAGCTTGATCTTTATTGTTAATCCTTTGTAACACGACGATTACACATAGATTGAACTTATTATGATATCGAGTAACAATGATGTCACAATTGTTTTAGCTCTTAATTAGACTGTGTAGAAGGCGCTTGAAAGTAATAGACGCAAGAGGGAACGGGGCGAGCGAGGGAGCCTTGCTTGTCTCCAGTCGCGTGTACTGTTCTCTCTTGCACCCTTTTTACTTCCAAGCACCTGCTACGCAGACTAGCTGTTAATCGAATTTCAGCCCTTACTCACGTGATTCTGTAAAACTGCTCTACGCTACGTATAATTTAGCTGCTTACATTCTGTTGTGCGAAGTTTCCCAAAATGCAATCGGTTTCTCTGATACTTACCCCCTGGTTAGTGATTTATCAGGTGTAAAGTGCTATCCAACATTTAGGGCCTGTCTACACGAAGGTGGGGGACCCCAGGTAGGTGAGGTAACATGTGGCGGGTCACCCACCTATCATGTGAACGTGATCACATTAAAATAAGAGATTATATGGACAGGCGGGTTACCCCACCTAAGCAGGTTACCTCCCCTTGGCCTGGGGTCCCCCACCTTCATGTAGACAGGCCCTAAAAGTAATAGAAGGCAGACCAGGGAAACGAAGTTGTACTTTGCTATAAACAGTTTTTTTCTCTGCCTGTGAAAATAACGTGATTCAAATTTCTCCCTCTAAAAATTAACGCAAGCGTACGATGCGTTCGCGTCTTAAATAAGAAAAGGAAGGTCATTTATACCAACAATCGGCGACAAAATTGTTGAGACATTGTACTTAAATAGGGTAATTTCAGAGAACAAAAGAATCCGCACCCCTCCCCTGTCCCCTCCATTCAAAGTTGGGGTGTTTGTTGTTTTCTACAGGTAGCTAGAACAAGAGCACAACATTGCACGGAGGGGATGGGGGAGGAAAGCTATATTTCCTCCTTTTGAAGTTAATAAAACGTAAAAAAGCCCAGTTTTGGGCGAAGTGTCTCAACTCATTTTGCCGCCGATTGCCTGAATCGAAATCTACGCGCTGTTGTCTTATTAGCACCGGTTAGGAGACGGTAACTAGTTGAGATTACTATATACACCGGGTCGTTTTTCAGAAGATAGATAAGATACCCATATAATCCCTTACCTGTGTTTTTCGAGGGAAAATTAGTTTTGACAATCTTTGTACTTGGTAGTGTTTTCAAGTAATAGGGAGTTTAAGATACGGCGACTACGGACTACGACTACGGATAAACATGCTACTGCGCATGATCAAAACCACGTGACTGTTCATTTTTCCCGCGTAGTCCTGCGGCTACGGTGAGTTGTTGAGCTGTTTCGCGTAGTCGCGACTACGGAGAACATTTTGCTCGTATTTTGCCGTCCAGTAACTCAAGAATCTCATCTTTTCGTAAAAAAGTTTTCAATTCACCTGCTTTAAGTGAGAGGGAAGCGAAATATGTAAGTTGTGTCTAATTTCTGCTCAGATTTACGCTTTTAATCGACTGTTGTGATTCAATCAGATTGACGGCGTAGGAGAAGAGAAATCATGCAGGTAATTTACTTTCTCTTCACACTTGAAAAGTTTCAATGTTTGGTCGAATTGATCATTGTGTCTTTCTACGTGTGTAACCTTTGTTTATGCGAGTTTTTGAATCGCGCCATTTGCTGAATGAAAATGATGCAAACATCTTCGAGACAATCGAAACTCGGCATTTCAATACTTCAAACTACATCAGATCAGTAGTCGGAGAAGTCCATCCTCTAAATCTAATAAATGAGCTACTACTATTTCTGTCTATTTCTTTAATATTTGACATAAGTATTCATGGGCGAAAAAATAAAACCTGTGTAACCAAAACTTTGTTTACCAATTTCACCCGACGTAATTGCTTCCTTCAAGTATGGAAGAATTTGTTCATTGTTCTAAAGATAAGATCACATGCAAAACTGACTTGCATTTTTGTGAACTGCGATGAAAACAAGAAAATCTTTGCGTCTTGTTTCCTTCTCTGTCTCTTCTCTCGTAGTTTACTGTCTGTAGTGCAATCTTAACGTTCTATATTTGCACGACTCAACCCAGTGCTACGAACAAAGGACAACGCTCGTCCAGCCGTAGTTCGTAGTCCGTAGTCTCCGTATCTTAAACTCCCTAATTACGCAGCATACCCACGTACCGAATGATTGAGTTTCCTCTGGTAACTAAGTGTGATCGGTAGGAATCAATGGCAGGTAATATATTGTATCTGAATATATCCCTAGTATCGCTATGCGCAGGAGAATTTTCAGGAAAAATGTTCCAACTTCTAACGCACAGCAAACCTGCATAGCATCGCTGAATCTGTGCAGCAGATTCGTTGCCCATATACCCATAAGGGTCTTTGAAGAATGTACTTTACAGTAGAAACTATCAGGTCAGGAGGGGACTGGCCACGAGTAACCACGAGTAACCAACTTTGTTCTTAAAAGATAATCAGATTATTTTTCTTTTATACTCATACATACATACATACATACATACATACTTTATTGACTTTCCCAAGGGGCTTTTCAAAGACAATACATGATCCTATTTACAATTAAGAAATGTTTTAAAATATATATAAAATTACAATTCTTTAAGTAGTTTAGTACGTAAACGAGTTTTAAAAACATCAATCGAGTTACACAGTTTAAAGGAATTGTCTAAGGAGTTCCATAAGTTCACAGTTCTATAGAAAAATGTTCTCTGACCGGCAGCTGTTCTAAAAAAGGGAATTTGTAAAAGCTGTGAATTTCTGGTGCTACGTCGGCTAACCTCTGCTCGCTTTATGAATTTTGATGTAAGGTATTCAGGGGCTTGACCGGTCATACATTTAAAAGCCATAGTAGCGTTCCGGTAATAAAGCTGACTGGGAACTGAAAGCCAATTTAGCTCCTTGCGAATTGGTGTAACATGGTCAAATTTACGCGCGCCGCTAACAATGCGGCATGCGAAGTTCTGCACTGCCTGTAACTTGTTGACATTACATTTTGAGGTATTTGACCAAACATTGGAGCAATAAAATAACCTGCTAAAAACTAAGGAATTAATAATCATCAAAAGTGTACGTTTGTCGAAGACATGCTTGACACGGTTTATCTGGCCAAGGCGGGACATGCACGAGGAAGCGGTTTTAATTATATGTTCATCGTAAGTTAAATTAGAATCCAAAGTCACACCAAGGTCTTTGGCGGTGTCTGTAGGGACAATGTCCTTACCCATAAAGGAAAGGTAACGAAATTGGAATTTTGCACGCATCTGCCTGCTGCCAAATATCATCAACTTGGTTTTCCCAGGGTTTAGTAACAATTGATTGTTGGAACACCATTCCCCTATTTTAAACAGGTCGTCTTCCAAATCAGCAATTGCATCCAGGTTGGCTTTAAGCTCGAAGGAAGTGATGAGTTTCGTATCATCTACATAACTCTGGGTGCTGCATTTCTGTGGGATCAATGGAAGATCGTTCGTATATATGCTAAAAAGAAGTGGGCCCAAGATGCTTCCTTGAGGAACGCCACTGGTCACAGACAAAGGCTCAGATAGCGTTGAATAGATTCGTACTACTTGTGACCTGTTGCTTAGGTAACTACATCGTGGTTACTCGTGGTTACTCGTGGAAATTCCTCCTAAAGAGCAATTTTAGCCATTATAACTACTTTAATGCCTAGAAATCTATTAAGTTTCCTATCCTTTTCACTTTGTTCTTTGTTTCGATGCGTTTCGATAAAGGAGAGAATAAGAAATCGTGAGCGACGCGCCCCATTGCACGATGTCAAGGCACGGTTAAGCGTGACACGAAATGTCACGCACTGAAAATAACGAAATCGCCTTATTCTAATTGTTGAGCTATTTTGAAAAAATAGTTCATATGTCAGTGGTGTGAGCGTATGTATCTTTGTGGCTTTGTATCTTTGTATGTTGGGATGTTTGTTGCAAGAGCCAGTAAGGTTGAAGGTACTATGAGTTGATGCTTAGGAACCAATGAGATCTTGGCATCTATTTAAACATGGCATTGGTAAAGGTCGAACAAGGGCACTTTGAGACCGCCATCTTGATCCTTCACAATTTTTTCGTCTTTTATTACGAATACAGGTGTTTGAAAGCATTACATAAAATATCTTCATGATTCAAACGCTGTGAACAGTGATGCAGCTGTTTAAGGGTTCATATTTAAGTGTGGATGCTGCTTCGAGGCATTTCTGACCTAATTCGGCTGTCGGTACAACGCACGACAGTATGAGTTCTGTTTCACCTGCTACAACTGGGTAGAGTATAAAAGATCATATAATTTCAAATCTCTTCCAATGAAGCAATAATTGATATTTAGATATAGACTTTAATTCGAAAGTATGCGCCCTATAAAATGTGGTTTTAGAAGTTTAAAAGGCAGCTTATTTTTTTGAAAGCTGTATCGAGTATTGTTAATCTTGTAAGCAAGCTTTAAAAATATTATTCTCTCGCTTACAAAGTTCAACCGATCTTTTTCGTTCTATTTAGTAAAGATGCGTAACTTAAGTAGAAACAGTAGCGTTAGGGAATAAAATTGGAAGAAGCTAGTTGACACAATAATTAGATACTGTTATATTGAGTGGAGCAACATGATATAAGTAGAAATACATTTCAGCAGTTTGATAATTTTCTTGGAAGTTAATAAATGTTAGGCTATCAATCTTGACGTTGCATGAAACATAATTTAATTGCAGATGTTGTAATAAAGCCGAGGTGATTTCTTAAAATCGTTTGAGAAAATTTTGTAGTAAAACAATTTGCCCCTTTTTACGTACGAATTGTAAAAGGGCCAAAGACCAACATCTTCACGTGCAAATTGTGTGCGTGAGTTATTTTTATAAATCTGTTTACTAGTTTACTGAATGATAACTCGAATTCCCTCACGTACGAACGACGAAAGGGGGCAAAGTCCAACACTTTCACGTGCCAGCTGTGTGACTGTACATCTCATGCAGATTGGCTTTTCACAATGATAAATAGTAACTTGGACGTATGAAGACCTGTTTCGTTTTGTAACCAATGGCTCTTGTCTTTTAAGAAGCAATAGCTTTTAAAACATGACGAAATAAGTTGTCGGAGTTAAAGACTGTTTCACTGAGTAGAATCGCACGTGAAAACCTCGTGAATTATGATGATGCAACCATCTACCACAATGATAAAAATCCGGGTATTTCGTAACTATTCAGTATTCGATGAGTCACATTTTGGCTTAAGAAACTCCGAGGAAACCTTAGAGTTTTCCTTCTAATCAACGTTTGGTGAGTAGAAATTTATTTCACTTTAACGATTTGTTTAACTTGCATGATGTAACAGGGAAAGACAGAGGAAAGTGAAAATATAGCTTGAGGATCGCCTCAGCTGAGCGTTTCGCGTTTTCATTTATGTACCGCAATGCGCAATGTCGCATGAAAGCCCAATCTACATTTAGGATGAAAGAGGTAGATTCATCACTCTTGGTAAGGTTACACCGAAGCATTAAAGTTACACTGAAGCATTCAAAATAGCTCATGCACGTTTAACGTGCCTATGTTTCTAAATAGGTATGATGAAGTCGAACACAACAAATAAAAAGCCACCAGGGGTCTTACATCCCAGCATAAAGAAATGAATTCAATTACCTTTCTAAAGGACGTACGGCCACTTTTGAGATTCAGACAATCGGCGACAAAATTGTTGAGACATTGTACTTAAATAGGGTAATTTCAGAGAACAAAAGAATCCGCACCCCTCCCCTGTCCCCTCCATTCAAAGTTGGGGTGTTTGTTGTTTTCTACAGGTAGCTAGAACAAGGGCACAACATTGCACGGAGGGGATGGGGGAGGAAAGCTATATTTCCTCCTTTTGAAGTTAATAAAACGTAAAAAAGCCCAGTTTTGGGCGAAGTGTCTCAACTCATTTTGTCGCCGATTGAAGTTTTTCTTGTCTTTGCGGCTCGTCTTGAGTCTTATCTAAGAAGTTAACAGGTGTTTATGGGCCCGTTTGTCGAAAGTCCCAATAATGTTTTAATTTCGCCGTGTTTGCATTCACGATCAAAGTTTCAATAATTTTGAAAATGATACAATAAAACTATCCGTTAACAAAGCAAAATTGTGAGCTAGGAACTGTGCAACTGTTCAACAGATTTTGATTTTAAAATTTTTCTTCGGGCCTGAAAAGTTTCCGGGCCTATCGGGAAACGGGCCTCAGGGCTGTTCCTGTAGATAAGACGCGTCTTATTTCAGACGAAATGTGCCGTTCATACGGAAAGTTTGAGTCTTATTTAACACGCGTGATAGTTTTCCTCGTTTAACTGGCCCTAATGAGCCATTTCTGAAGGTATCATTTTGCAAATCAATGGGAAATTGATCAATAGAAAAGTGTTAGTTGTTTTCTGACTAAAAGTTTGATAAAAAAATGACGGTAGATAGGATATCGGATCTTAATATTACCATTAACTTTTGCGAACTTTGCCTTTTCAGCTTTCTTTCTAGTTTTTACTTACTTCTTCAATATTATACAGTTCATTTAAGAAGTTATATCAAACACGACAACACAATCCCGTTTTAAATTCAACCCACCTCTCGATGTTTATCGGATGAAAAATTTCAGGTCGTGTTTCAGTATTTTCTACATTACAAAATGAACATAGTCGAATCAATGAATTATTCGACATGCAGTCGAACTCAATCACCCACTGAAAAAAATTGCTGGTTGGACAATTGATTTATATTGATTCAGCTGATGATTTTGATGATAAGTGAGGAGAATCTGTCATCCAAATTTAAAGTTGGCTGAGTTTAAAGAGCAGGATCAGAGCCATTTTAAGGCATCATTTTAAGCAATAGAAAACGTTTTCCGTGTTTGCATAGCCTGATATAAGCACTAGAGTGGTTGGGAGAATTCAAGACAACTTCGTCTCGGGTTTGCATAACTGTCGAGAATTCTCCCAACGCCTCGAGTGTTTATATCAGGCTATGCAAACACAGGTGAGAAGTTTTTTATTGCTTTTATAAAATAACTTTCACGAGAAAAAACGCAAAACTCTTTGTATGGCACTGATTAAAAGAGAAATTCTTACCAGGCGCAAAGTCTTGTCCACGAAGTCTTGCACGCGTTATCAGTTCTTGGTTTGCAAAAAGATGCTTTCCAAAATACGGATTTTTCTCGCTTAAAAGGTCAGTTTAAGCAAAGAAAAATTGACACACCTTCTTTGTAACGATTTTCCAAGTTTCAGCCGACGAAGGAATGGGTAAATAAAGTAACCTTGTCGAGTTTTGAACTCGAAAGCTTTTTCAAATTCGTGCTTGCGTGATTAGCGTGCGAAAAGAAAAACATCTTCACGCCACAACCATGT
>OZ037998.1:2442534-2670034 GCA_964035705.1 Porites rus | reverse complement strand
AGGAGAATATGATCGTAAGGACCGTAAGTTAGCCTACTACCCGTGGCCATATGGATTTTCATTCAATTCAATCAAGAGCCATAATGGGATATGGCTCTTGATTCAATATAAAGTGGTTAGAGATGGATGCTCGGATATAAGTTTTCAGCTAGATATTCATTGCACTCTCAGCCCAAATATTTCTAGTATTTCTTATCTGTACCAGTTATTTCTTTGAATCTTAGACTCATCTATCACTTAAGATTCCTAGCTGATAGTTAAAATTTTAAAATTGCTATCTTAGAATCTGATGACCAACCTCTGAAGCTTAGTAGTGGCTGCCTGACGAACCGTAAACTTTTTCTTAGCCTCAGTGATGACATTATAATGTGATAATCTGAGAAATCAATACGATATAAGAAGATATTTTTCAACGGGTATTTGAAGGGGAAAGAACGCATTGACACTTGAAACTGCCTAGGGAATCAAATTGACATTTCAAAGTAGTCATTGACCACGCATAAAGAGCAAGTCGTGTAATAGTGAAAATTAGCCAGTGAAGTTTACTTCGGCCAACCCCATGTAAATATACATGACAACATCGATTGAGAAAAATCTTAAAAACCATTTATTCTTGGCATAATAAGTTAGAAAAAATTGTATAATTTAGTAGAGTATAATTAACGTATTTATTATAGTATGAAGAAAAGTTTGATGATGCAAACCTACACCCTTTTAATGTTACAGTAGTTTCAAGTTGCAACATTGTAACCTCCATGTAATCTGGCGTAGGTATTTAGCCTCGTCTCGTTCTCTCTGAGATTCATATTGCTAAGAATCTGTCGTTCTCATAACATTGCTTGGTTTGTTAAACTGTGGTAAGTTTATTTTGTGTTGTGTTTGTCGTTCACTAAGTTCTTGGGAGATACCAAACAGCCCCTCCAGTCTCTTGCCTGCCTGCAACAGTGGCACTCCTATGACACGAAAATATTATAATTTTCACCAATTTTCTCGTTTTGTTTTTTTTCCTAGTTAAGCAACCTCACTATATATTAAGTATGTTGCGAATTTTTTTTTAAATACAACTATAATACCAGTTATACGTTGAGAATCCTTTTTTAAAGCCTTTTTTTTTTTTTGCCCGTTTAAACTTAAATTTACAATAATTCGCGAGCTGGGAGGGTAGCCAACGAGGCACACAACTAAGTCGTGGTATCATATTTCATTTCTTTTTTAGTTTGTAAATTTATCTCCTTCATCCTAAACAATCATTTATACGTCATATTTTGGTATCTTACTTTTCTTACTTGCTTTTGTTTTACGAATTTTCTTTGACGGACTTCAGTTTTTTATTTATTTATTTATTTCAACAACACTTTATTACACATTCACATACAAGGTAAAAAACGATGACAAAAGTAGCGAAGGAAATTCCCCAAAAAATTACAAAAATGACAAGATTATTATTACAAAAAACTACAGAAATACGCTTAAGCATGAGGAAAAAAAGACAGACAATGAAGAAAGGCCAAAAGGCTTAACAGAGGCAGCATTCGTTGTAAAAAGAAAAGAATGCAAATCTATGCAAACGAGGTTATCAGGCGTATATGGGAGGGGCGGCGCCAAAATAGAGTTTTAACTGTTTAGATGCCGTTTAGAAAAGTCCATTCTTTAGGAAGGGACTGATTAGCGGTTTCGTACGTGCACGTGTATTCTGTGGATAGATTTGACATATTTAAGATATCCATATAATGTCAGGGTCAGTTCATTTGTTTCACAGAGCTAAATGTAGTGCCTGGCTCTAAGAAGGCAAAAATTTACATGTTGACGTAACTTTGACGAAGCAGGCCTTAAACCAATTGCTAGAGCAATATCCGCAAGGAAAAATTGTTTTGAACGACCTGGAAATTACGTTTTCCCAGAAAGATTTTATTATAGGGCAGCTCCAGAAAAGGTGTGTTAGTTTTTCCTGTTCTTCTTTAAAAAAAAGAGCACCGGGGGTTTCCTTTATTCGTCAGTGTTAGTCCAAAAGTCATTTGTTGGCAATCTCCTGTGCAGAAGTTAAACTGAAATTCACGGAGTTTTGTGCCTCTTGTACTTTTGGAAGCTAGCTGGTAAGCAGCAGTCCAATTCACACCATTTTGTGGTAGGCCACAAGCTTCCATCCATTCAGTACTGGCTATAGGGCAGGGGAAGAGGCTGTCTTTGCAACAAGAGCATTAGATGGAGGTCTACTCGGTTTTTTATATCTGGATAATTTAGTCAAAAAGCTTTCATATTCTTTGCCGTTGTTTGTACAGTCACTTAGATTACTCAGTCTTCTCCAGAGTGATTTAAGAGCAGAAAGAAGACTACAGTAAGTCAATAATTGAGTCTTTAAGTCGTATTTGTCCTGCTGCCTTTCAGGTGATTTAGCGGAGCTCTTGCGCGCGAAACGCGCCAGCGGAGCACCATGGAAAAGAAAATGAAGTAATCTACCCATCCGAGAAAAATTGGTAATCACGTGATTGTCCGTCCGCACCACAGGTAATTACAATGTAAAACAGCTCAATCAACAGGTATGGCAACCCAAATACAACTCGTAGTTATTTTGGCGGGAAATCGCATGGCCACCGGCGTCTTGTAAAGCAGAGACAATTAAAGAGTCAATAAAGACGAAAACGGAAAGCGGAAATTGTTTTTGTATCCTTGTTGTCTAAAGTATTTAGCTTAGATTAATTGTCATGTCCACAAATTTGGAATATAGAGCAGGAGAAAGACAGAGAAAAAGAGAAAGTAGGCGGCAGGCCAGCGAAGCTCAACGAGAAAAAGGGCGACAGAGATCTAGAGCGAGAGATAAAAAAACAAAGGAGACATTTTTTTGTTAGAAGAACAACATGAGAATTTTGTAGCGGCAGTGACAAAATGAGAAGTGCTAGCGGTCACCAATCAAGGTGAAAATGAGTGGCAGTGAAAAAAAAGTGAACGAGAACACGTACGACTTTCCTCCATAAAACGTGTAACTAAGAAGTTTCTGGAGGTTTCACGTTGTAGTCGTGCAATTCAACGGCAAACTGAATGTACAAAAAAAATCTGCTGCATGTGCATAGTTGCTTTTTTTTGCTAACTGGACCCATTGTTGTTTTACAGCGTTCTCCGGCGTCGCCTTCGCCACTTAGCATTTCACGATTTTACATTTTGTTTGAACAAACTATAAATATTATCGAGAGCTTCGCTTTTAGCCCTGGCTTAATCTTTATATTAGTTTCCTAATACCTCTGCATTCCCATTCCCTATAGTAAATAGAGCCACTGTTGATTCGCACCAGGGAGTTGAACCATAGGTTTTGTTCAAGAAACTGTCTTTAGGATGTTAATTGTTGTTCAAAGTTTAGCAGTCGGTGGAGTGACGATTCTGTTTCGAAGTTCTTTGTAAAAAAATTTCGAATACGCTTTGTAAAACAATTTGACCACTTAAGCTTAACTTAATCTCGTCACGCAAATTGAATGGTGTGTCACCTGTAGAGATACAGGTTTTCAACGATTCACGCCATTGAGTTGGTAGAGCGTCTATTAAAAAGACAAGCCTAAAGGCATCCAACGGCGAAAGGTGCAAGACTCTCAACGCGCTTTTGATTGTAAGTTCATTTTTATTCGAGATTAAATCACCCACTCGAAGGATCCCTTTCTCAGCGAAATTTCGAAAATACACAGACTTGACACCGATCGATACAAATAAATTTGTTGTTCCATAAGATAACTTTTGTCACCGATCGATACAAACAAATTTGTTGTTCCATAAGATAATTTTTGACAAGTCTTTTCCATTTAAATCATGTATATTTAAATTATTCACCCTAAGCACTTTGCAAAAAATTTTCAAACATTGTTCATAAAAGGTTGGTAATTTGATAGGCAATTTCTTCAAATCAACTGAGTCACAACATAAGACTAATTTACCCCTAACAGGTTTCAGATAATGCAAAAGGATTGTTCTCCATCCACTCGGTTGATCATTTGCCAATTTCTTGCAGCAAAGTACTCTTTGTGTTTCATTTAAGGAATTTAAATGTGGGGCTATAACTGCAGAACGTTTAACTTTATCCTCTCCTTTCCAGATAAAAGCAAAGATAATTTTGTTTTCTTCTTTCACAAATTCTTTATCCGATGATATCAAGCTCGTCTGTATAAGAAGATAGGGGTAATAAAGGTTTTGGCAATTTGAATTCTCCCTATGGTAGTCAGATCCCTCCACCTCCAGATTCGTAGCTTAAGTTGAATGGAGCTGATTAATTCATTGATGTTTAACTTTTGTTTTGCGCGAATGTCATAGGTAAAATGTACTCCTAAGATTTTAACTGATCGTTTAATTTTTATGTTGTTCAGAGCGGTTTCTTGTACGGTACAGGCCAGGTTACCTAGCAGTAAAAGCTCTGTCTTTTCGTGGTTAACCTTTAGGCCAGAGCAAGTTCCATAATCTTCTATAAGTTTAAGAAATTTGTTAAAGAGAGATCATCTTTTAAAAAAACCAGTCAGGTCATCTACGAACAGAGTTACTTTCATCTCTTCATGATAAACAAACTTTTAACGAATTTTGCGAACTTTGCTTTTTCAGCCTTCCTTTTTATTTCTTCAATATTATAGATCATTTAAGAAGCTAATTATCAAACACGACAAAACAATCTCGTTATAAATTCAACTCACCTCTCGATGTCTTGATATCGAATGGAAAACTTCGTGTCGTGTTTGATATTTTCAACAATACAAAATGAACATAGTCGAGTCCCTCAAGGGAATTATCGGACATACAAGTCGAACTCAGCACCCACTGAAAAAATTTCCTGGTTCAGCCGTTGATTTTGATGATAAGTGAGGGACTGTCATCCAAATTTAAAGTTGACTGAGTTTAAAGGTAGGATGAGTCATTGAAGGCATCATTTTCGAATTGGAGACCAATTGTAAAGTAAATCTGAATATATAGAATTTAGTTTACTAATTAAAAACAAATTAAATAACAATCAAGGAAAACATAAACTCGGGACAGTGTTAGTTGTATTCTGACTAAAATAAAAACAATGAAAATCACTACGCCCTGACGGTCGGTAGATTGGAAATCGGATCGTAATATTACTATTAACTTTTGCGAAATTTGCTTTTTCAGCTTTGCTTCTTATTTCTTCAAAATTATTGGAGCTTTATCAAACACGACAACACAATCTCGTTCAGTTATAAAAATCAACCCACCTCTCGATGTCTTGATATCGGATGAAAAATTTCCTTTCTCACGGTGAGGAGAATCTGCCATCCAAATTTAAATTTGGCTGAGTTTAAAGAGCAGGATAAGCCACTTGAAGGCCTCATTTTTAAATTGAAGAACAATTGTAAAGTAAACATGCAATTTAGTTTACTAATTAAAACAGATTGAATAATAACGAATCAAGAAAAACGTAAACTCGGGAAATATTTTGACTGACTAGAATAAAAGAAAAAAGTTTCCTTTCAGAGTCCGAAAAAACGTCCTTTAAGTTAGCAGTCTCGAACTCTCGCCCTTAATGCGAGACATTTGGTTGCGTGAATCGCCTGAGATCACGCGACATATCAGTTCGATCACTTTCAAGAAGCCAACAGCTACGAAGGTGTTACCGATATGAGCAGGTTTCTTGGACTCTGAGGAGAAACGTTCCATCTAAAGGCTGTATCGATCCAACATGACGGGACACTCTTTTTAGGAGGCACTTTCGTTAATTTTCACTGGGGTTAAAGTTAAACCTTAAAAGGGAGGATTCCCTTTGAGAACCACCGGCCAAGAAACAAGGAGAATGTGATCCTAAGGACCGTAACTAAGTTAGCCTGGTACCCGTGGCCACTAATGGACTGTCATTCAACTTAATGTGGTTAAAGTGGTTCGGAGATGGTTGCTTGGATATAACTTGTCAGTTAGATATTCATTGAACTCTCAGCCCAAATATTTCTAGTATTTCTTATCTCTGCCAGTTATTTCTTTGAATCTCAGACTCATCTATCACTTAAGATTCCTAACTGACAGTTAAAATTTTAAAATTGCTAGCTTATAATCTGATAACCAAGGTCTGAAGCTTAGTAGTGGCTGTCTGACGAAACTTAAACTTTTTCTTAGCCTCAGTGATGACATTATAATGTGATAATCTGAGAAATCAATACGATATTCCAAGATATTTGTCAACGGGTATTTGAAGGGGAAAGATCGCATTGACGCTTGCAGCTACCCAGGGAATCAAATTGATATTTCGAAGTAGACATTCTTGACCAAGCATAAAGAGCAAGTGGTGTAATAGTAAAAATTAGCCAGTGAGCTTTACTTCGGCCAACCCCATGTAAATTTAGATGACAACACCGATTGAGAAAAATCTTAAAAACCATTTATTCTTGGCATAATTAAGTCATTAGACTATAATCACCGTATTCATGTTAGTATGAATAAAAGTTTAATGATGCAAACCTACACCCTTTTAATGTAGTTTCAAGTTGCAACATTGGAACCTCTATTTGGCGTAGGTATTTAGTCTCGTCTCGTACTCTCTGAGATTCATAGTGCTAAGAGTCTGTCTTTGTCATAACATTGTTTGGTTTGTTAAACTGTGGTAAGTTGTAAATATTATTCATGATTTCTAACATGTGTTTTTTAAGTAATTTTAAGTAGTTTGTTGGTTCTAAAACTGAGTAACCTTTTCGATTTTTGGTTGGTTCACCAGAAGTCTTGTCAGCTACTCAACACTGTGTTTCTTTTTTCAATATCATCATTTTCTTGCTCTCCTTACTGATAACTGAGGCCCAGAGGTCGTTCTCTCATGATCAGTTCTCGGAAGATACCAAACAGCCCCTCCAGTCTCTTGCCTGCCTGTAACAATGGCACTCCTATGACACGAAAATTTTATAATTTTCACTAATTTTCCCTTGTTTTTGTTTTTTTTTCTAGTTTAACAACCTCACTATACATTAATTATGTTTCGATTTTTTTGTGAATACAGCTATAACACTAGTTATACGTTAAGAATCCTTTTCTAAAACATTTTTTTTCTATTTTGCCCGTTTAAACCAGAATTAAATTACAATATTCGCGCGCTAGGATGATAGCCAACGAGGCGGACAGCTAAGTCGTGCTATCATATTCATCTTCATATCTTTTTTAGTTTGTAAATTTATCTCCTTCACCCTAAACAATCATTTATATGTTATACTTTGGTATCTTGTTTTTATTTCTTGCTTTTGTTTTAAGAATGCAAGTTCTTAGACGGACTTCAGTTTCTTATTTATTTATTTATTCATTTATTTCTACAACACTTTAAGGTAAGAAAACCGTTACAAAAGTGGCGAAGGAACTTGTAAAAAAAATTACGACAAAAATGACAAGATTCACAAAAAGTTATCATTACGCTTAAGCATAAGAAATAAAAGATAAACAATGAAGAAACGCCAAAAGGCTTAACAGAGGCAGAATTTGTTGTAAAAAGAAAAGCATGCAAATCTATACAAACGAGATTATCAGGGGTATATGGGAAGGGCGGCGCCAAAAGAGAGTTTTAACTCTGTTAAGATGCCGTTTAGAAAAGTACAGTTTTTAGGTAGGGACTGATAAGCGGTGTACGTGTATTCTGTGGATCGATTTGACATATCTCAGTAAGATATCCATATAACTTACTTCTTCTCCAGAGTGATTTAAGAGCAGAAAGAAGACTACAGTAAGTCAATGGTTGAATCTTTAAGTCGTTTTTGTTCTGCAGCTCTTGAAGGGTGCGAAATTATCATTGTTGCCTTTCAGGTGTTATATTTTCCTAATACCTCTGCATTCCCATCCCTATTGTAAATGGGGGCATTGTTGATTCGCACCAGGGAGTTGAACCGTAGGTTTTGTTCATGAAACTGTCTTTCGGAAGTTAATTGTTGTTCAAAGTTGATTTTTGACCAGATTAGTGGAATTTCCTTTAAAAAGTTGTCTGTTATGTTTAAGCCCTTGATTGTGTCCATTTTGTTAATGTTGCCAGTGAAAGGAAGGCCATAACCAAGTTTTTTAAAAGCTTTAAAAGCCTTACAACCTCGACAATTTTATACGTAGAAGAATTTCAGACCACAACGAGATAACATTTGCCATAAAATATCTTCCCATGTCACATCTAGGGTGATGACGTCATCAGTGACGTGACTGTTTCCGAATTAGACTTTTTGTTGCTGTGACAATGCTGGGGCATTTTATAAATAACCAGTTGACGTCCGGCATTTAAAATTTAAGGGGGTAATGAACATTAACGAAAAAGTCGGGAGACTAGGCCGAAGGTTGTAGAGAGTTGACCTTTCATCACACGGCAGAGAAAATTTGCAGGAAAGTAATGTTCTACCTGATAATTTTTTTTAATTACCAAAAGAGGGACATGCCGTCATCAGTCACGTGAGCGTTTTGAAAATTTTAGCTCCTTTTTAAAGTACATTTTTCACCATAAATTGGTAAGTTTTTGTTGTTTTTCTCTGCAAATCTTTACACTGTATTACCCGTGCGAGAAAAAAATGTGATTTTCAATTTCTCATAGATAGTCAAATAATTGATGTTGTACAAGAGTACACTCGACTTAGGAACTCGAATGTCCTCATCTGTCCTCATCCTCAATTTGTCAGTGTCACGTGAACATCTCAAGGAGAAAGCTCTTCAAGCCCTCTTCAGCTTGATACGACACACGAATCTTAGCAAACTAAAAGCAGCTCTCGCCTGTAAAATATTTGATACTGTGATCTCCCCTATTCTAACATATAACAGTGAAATTTGGGGTGTGTACGCCAAACCAGATTTTAAGACCTGGGACGGCTCACAAATCGAGAAGGCACACCTTCAATTTTGTAAACGACACTTGGAGGTAAACAACAAAGCTTCTAATATACCTTGTAGAGCAGAGCTTGGTCGTTTTCCTTAAAATATCACAATCGATCAAAAAATTCTAAAATACATTTTGTATATACAGTCTAAAGATGAGGAATCTCACAGCAAACAAGCTTTTTTATTGTCATTCGACTTACACTGTAATGGCAAAAATAGCTTCCACTCTCATTTTATGAATATGTCAGAATACTTTAAGCTTCCTGGCTTTAACACTGATTTATTAGATATAGCTATGGTAAAAAGCTATATAAGTTCAATGAAACAGGAATATATCTCCATATTGGCAAAACACCATTCAACATTCTCAAAAATGTGGATTTTAGAGATCTTTTAAAACCGATCATACCTCCTCTAGTTACGTAGACTTAACAAGAGGAACAGCTGGGAGAAGGGCTTTAGTAAAACTACGAATAAGCAATCACAAACTAATGATAGAAATAGGCAGATACAATCAAACTACGAAGGATAATAGGCCTTTTTGTGGATGCAATGCATACTCTATGATGGAGTAAATTTTACTATAAAGTCAAGACTCTGATTCCAAATATTACCCAGTTACCTACAAACGGTTTGATCAATGAACTGATGAACTCTTCTAATTCCTTTATCAATATACAATTCATAAAATATATTTCAGCTTGTTTTGATGTTCGTGACAAATTATTATCAAAGTAACGTAATTGCCCTGTGTTGTTATTTTGATTCCTAGACATAGCTTTTGCAATGAATACTGTATGTGTTTGTATGCATAAACTTTGTTTGCAAATAAAGCTCGTTGTTGTTGTTGTTGTTACCCCTGAGTAATTATTATTCCATTTTCAAAGCACTGAAGCAAACGAAAACTGAGCCAGAAGTTCAAACGTTTCGTAAATTGACCGATATTGCAAATTAAAATCGAAAAGAAGACCTACTCTTGAGACTTTTGTAAAATCCTTTCTCAAATGAACTGTTTGTTTGCCGAAATTAATGTTCAACGTTTGTTGATAAAGGAGAACTCAAATTCAGACAAGCTACACAAAAGTGCTGATCAAACGTCGTAAACATCGAATTCATTTCTATGCAAGCTAGAGGAGGCGGTGGGGGGGAGCTTATAACCTTACGTATTTTTTTGTTTACAGGTAGATGGCCCTATAACTAAGGGAGAAGGGATTAAAAACTGAAACATACGGTATTCCCTCTTTTGTTAAGCCCTCCTGAGGATCCTCAAGACAAAAATGATCATTTTTTATTTTGAATCCTGGTTTTTAGGATTTTGACTCAGACGATGCAACTCTGGTTGACTGCAGCGTTTTCATTGTTTCTGGCATGCTCGGTGAATGGTCTGGACGTGGTTTTAAACGACACGTGTGCTGGTCAGAGTGATATAAATGAAGTTGCAAATATGATCGAGGAAATTGACATAAAACTCGACCAACAGAGCTCACAGCTGGAAAAAGTCATCCAACTTTTACAGGGTAAGTTGGGTAAAATGGCTCTCCTCCCAGCATGGTCAACATGAAAAACGGTTCTTATTTTAGTGATTCCGATCTGAAGACGTGTTTCAAGTGCACTGTTAGTTAGAAAGAACTAACCCAGCCCCCAAGCTGGTCAATTTATTCCTGCGGACCCGATGCCTTATTCACAGTCTCTCCTAACCCTCGGCTAGCAAAGCTGTAAGTGGTTTCTTTCCGGCATGGCGTTTATATTAGCAAATGAAGTAAATAAGCCAACTTAGGCGAATGTCGGCAACACGAGCCAATCCGTACATACTCACGGCCGTATATGACTCAGTTAACATTTTCTTCAAATTTTTAATGAACATTTGCGTTAAAATCTGCATTTTGGAGCAAATTGTAGCCATCGTATCGTTCATCTGTATTTCTTCAATCAACAACGGCTCCACTAACAGAGGCTGGTCTGCCTGTGCTGACGTTAAATTGACATTAAATACCTTCTTCCATTCTTCCATCCATAATTCCTTCCTTATGAACTTACCAATACTTAATACTTACTTACTTACATACATACCTACTTATTACATACTTATTTACTTATCGATACTTACTCACTTACGATTACTAGGTGGGTCAGGTAGCGTCGGAGGTAGCGGGCAATCGAGATTTTCGAGTTGCAAGGAACTTTTTAATAACGGATCGTGAGTACAACATAAATAGTTACGTAGTGTTAGCAACATTTCTTGTTATTTTTTGGTTTCGTCATATAACAACCAACCTTTTTAGTTTTCATAGTATCTTTCTTTAGGTTCAACGGCCTGTTTTTTGCATACAATATAACCAGGCGCCCAGATCAGCTGTAACTCCATTGCAAATTAACGGCGGCATGAGAATTCCGCGCGCACGTGCAACACATGCATGTGGGGTTAGTGTTGTCTTAAGGGGATAAAGTGACTCCAATGGTTTTTATTAAAACAATTAATAAGGGCTGCAGAGTTGCTAGTAAATGCGGTGCTCTGCCGATTAAGTTGTATTTATAATGAAGGCGCTTCTTAATTTTTCGAGTTTTAGGGCGGCGCTCTTTCAAGTAACTGTGATTTTCATTGGATATGAGGGCCTTGTTACATTTGTTGTTTATCTGCTTATAACATTTGAAGGCTTTATTACATTTGAAGTCAGTTAACACATTTGTGGCTTCAACGGCCCAACTATTCGTTTTACTGCTTTCCGAGCGGGTACTTTTTTTTTTCCGAGCGGGTAAATATAATTTTTAATTTTCAATTAAGGCCGATTCGGCTGGTGTTACATTAACTTGGCTTGGCTGTTGTAGATTACTCCGTAAAAGTTTTTCTGTCCGAAGAGTACTCAAGAGATTGTTATATTCTATTGTTATATTTATCTTTTTTTGTCGCTAAACTCAATCTTTTATTTGCATTTACTAGGATGCGTCAAAACAAAGCCTACTTTCTGAACGTGGGGTCTGAAATAATTCCTGTGTACTGTCATATGGTAGGTACAACTCAGCTTGAAGCATGTGGAGGAGGTGGATGGACTCTGGTCATGAAGATAAATGGCGAAAAGGTAGCAGCGGCAAAGAAACAACTTTATTTATTATTCATTAAAAATATATTGCACATGTTCATGATTGGCTCCAGCCCATCGACTAATTCTTCATAATCAACCGGCGTTTACCATATTTGGAAGATGTACTAGGAAATACATGATCGATGTGATGGTAAATTGCCTAATAATTAAACCCATCAATCAACCTCGTTTCCAGCGTCGCGGCAGCCTAGTCGCTTACCCCTGAGTGAAAACAAGGCGCTCAGGGCTATCCAAAGACGAAATAGCCGAATCTCTGAATAATACTCAGCCTCATTCAAAAATTGTTAATTTTTATGCAGTTCTGTCACCATCTCAATAGTCCCTTTGCAGCAAGTCACTCAGTCACGTGATTCGCTTTGTCTCGACCGCTCGTACATATAGCCAGTCATATAATAAAGCCTCTTCACAGGTTCACTAGTAGAACCATGATGGCGGTCATTGACTATCATCACGACGAAATGTTTAGAGGAATCTCGCCATATCACGTCATTACTGCCTTAGCGTGGATATTTATTACATTATTTAAGGTCTTCTTAGCCTAAATATTCTCAAAACTGCATGTGGAGGGGGAGAAGGTTGGATGTGGTTGTTTCCAGAGCCCAGACGACCAAACTGAATAGTCTTGCCGACTTTTGGAGCAGAATGTGACCAAGATGACATGTGAAAACGGTCTGTTAATTGACGATATATATGACCATCATTTTCTTTTTTATCTGTTCAGAGAACCTTTCACTACGATTCCATATTGTGGACCGACAAGAGGGAGCATCATCCTTCTTCAGGGAATACCCTGTTTGATCATCAAGAGACAAAATTACCCACCTACTGGAGCACACCATTTTCTAAGGTCTGCCTCGCTATGAAGATCGGCAGCCAAGTTAAATCGATCGTCATCCACAAATACGCAAACTCCTTGTACTCCTTGATCGCTGACGGAAAATACCGTCCGACTTCACTGGGTCGTAACACCTGGAAGAGGCTGATTGGCGAACAGGCTTCGCTGCAGACAAATTGTAATCGAGAGGGTTTCAATTCTGTGACATCATCAAGCAAGGCAAGAATTGGCATCATTGGCAACAACGAAAATGATTGCAAGACGTGCGACTCCAGAATTGGGTTTGGTTTGGCAGGGCGGCTTGATGATAGCAACACCTGTGGAAACGAGGCAATGTATGGTGGGGACAATGGCGTTAAGCACATAAAAGCCATGGGTTACATCTTGGTGAAATGAGTTTCAAAAAATCTGGTTCCAGTTCACGCCCCGCACAATGATCAATGGATTTTGCAACGCTTATAGAAAATTGTAGACTTATATTAGGCGATAGAGACCTTTAGATTCGAGGACCAGAACGACTTCGAGTACGAGATTTGATTTAAAGTTTTTTCGCGTATTGTCAAAAAATAGACACATCGGAATTCTTCATTGTACTTTTTTTCACCAGAAAAGTTAACACTGTTACCTCTCCCGATTGCAAAATGCTAAAACTTCTAACATTTGTTGACTTGTTCCCGCTACTACGACACTCTCGCTAAAACTTGTAGTAGAATGGCGACGGCAACCACGTTTCGCGCCAAAATGACGCTGCCTAACACGCGAGCACTACTTACTTTTGAGAAATTTTCGTATTGGTAATCATTCTCGTCTCATAATCTAAAGGTCTCTAAATAGTTTAGGCCAGGACGATTTGTAGAAATGCTCAGTTTAATAAACGCATTGCTTAAAACAAACACTTTCTCTCTGTTTTCCTCTGTCTCCATTATTCCTGGCCGTACGGTCAGGCCCTTCTGTCAGCCACATCAGTGCTTTTAAAATCCCTAAGCAATACATAATGCTTTCCCCACCCTCCCTCCACTCCACACACACTTCCTTCCCCAAAAAAACTTCACAAAGATACAGCTGTTTTATTGGTAAAGACTACTAAAAGCCTGCAAGCAAGCCAACCTAAGTCGTCAAGTTGAATAATTGCAGTGCTGGTCACTGAGTTAAAGGGATACGAAACAGTCTCGTTTCTGTTAATGATAACTGACAGGGAATTCAAGGTTTCACGATGGCACTGGCAACAAGAGTGTCATGATACAATAGTTTAATCAACAAAATGTCAATTCATACTTGCATCACAACGTGGTCTTTGTTCGACTTCAGATTGTCGCGTTTTCAGATGCAGAGAAGGCAGCGGGTCAGTAAGGTTCTCTGCTCGCCTCTTTCGATTGTTAAGTAGATCTTATGGCGCTTGAGAATTCAAGGCACGCTTTGATATATGTATTAAGTTGTCTCGACCCAGCATTTTTGTGAGGATATACCTTCCATCTTTGAACCTCTTATACTTCTAACAGCTTGATCTTTCTTTCTTTCTTGTTTTAAATCCTCCAGTATAACACGAGGATTACCCATAGATTGAACTTTATTATGATATTTAGTGACAATGATGTCACAATTGTTTTAGCCTTCAATTAGACTGTGTTGCAGGCGCTTCAAAGTAATAGACACAAGAAAAACCGGAACGAGCGAGGGAGTCTTGCGTGTCTCTGTCGCGTGTCCCGCTCTCACACCCAGGACTTCCAAGCACCTGCTACGCAAGCTTGGCTCTCAATCGAATTCCAGTTTTTACTCACATGCACGTTTATTCTAAAAATGCTCTACGCTTCCTATAATTTGGGTGCTTTCCTTATGTTGTGCGAAGTTTCCCAAAAATGTTATGCGCAAAGAAACTATACACGGGCACCGGTTGTTCAGAGGCTGTATTACGTTGAACCTATATCCAGTGGATAACGCAATCGGTTTCTCTAATACTTAATATCCCCTGAATAGTGATTATCAAGTGTATAGCGCTATCCAACATTTGAACAACCGGTGCCAGGACGAAATTAACTGGTATTCGCACAATAAAACAAGGAAGAAGGAAAACCTAATAGTGAAAAAAAAAATGGATGTCACACTTAGTTAGATCGTACAGCAAGATCACGGCGTGCCACTCACCCTTACCCCAAAGGGAAACACCGTGGCCGAGTGTTTAGAGAGTTGGAGCAACGTTTTCAAGTCCTAACCTATATATTAAACCGCTAACTGGATTTGCTCTTGGTCAAGAGGCCTGAGTTCGGCGTAAAATGAACATACTAAGGCTATTTATACGAGGAAAAATAAGACGCAAAGTGTACCAATTTTATACGAGAATGTCATAGCTAAGACGAAAACAGCTAGTAAGTACAAATGGTTGGCGTCTTATTTCTGACCTGGACTCAGTATTATGTGAATGTTGCCCTTAGCAACGGCAACATGGTAAAGTTATTTGTAAGTTTTATTGCAAGTTTATAATACGACGATATCAAAATTTAATTTTTTATTAATTGTGACGTCTGCTAACGCTTTATAAGCTTCTACTTTCACAGGCAGATGTAACACATTTCTTAACGAGGTCTGCAATTTGATTTTTCTTTTCACATCTTCAAATGCTTTTTCATCGGCACTGGACCAAAGTTAACACTTCCCTTGCATTCTGACTGGCGTGCTCATATTAATTTCTGGAGCAATTAAAAGTGTAGATGGCAGCCCAGAAAAATGACAACGCTTTGTAATTTGCTATAAATAAATATTTTTTTTCTCTACCCGTGAAAATTTTTCCCTCCAAAAATTAACGCATGCGTGTGATAGGTTAGCGTCATGAATATGAAGGGAAGGCCATTTATACGAATATTTTCTCGTCTTAGCTCGTCTTGAGTCTTATCTAAGAACAGGTGCTCAGAGCTGTTCTTATAGATCAAACGCGTCTTATTTCAAACGAAATGAGCCGTTCATAAGGAAAGTTTGCGTCTACTTTTCCTCGTTTAACTGGCCCTACTGAGCCATTTCTGAAAATATCATTTTGCAATCAATGGGAAATTGATCAATAGGAAAGTGTTCGTTGTTTTCTGACTAAATTTTTATAAAAACAATGGAAAATCCACTACCCTGACGGTAGATAGGATATCGAATCTTAATATTACATTGAACGGTAATTGCGAACTTTGCTTTTTCAGCCTTCCCTTTTAGTTCTTCAATATTATAGTTCGTTTAAGAAGCTAATTATCAAACACGACAAAACAATCTCGTTATAAATTCAACTCACCTCTCGATGTCTTGATGAGGGGGAGCAAGGGTGGCGCAGTGGTGAGAGCGCTCGCCTCCCACCAATGTGGCCCGGGTTCGAATCCTGGCGTCGATGCCTTATGTGGGTTGAGTTTGTTGTTGGTTCTCTCCCTTGCTCCGAGAGGTTTTTCTCCGGGTACTCCGGTTTTCCCCTCTCCTTAAAAACCAACACTTTCAAATTCCAATTCGATCTGGAACGCACGGACACGTTTCAACGAGTTCTTATGAACTCCTTAGTGATCCGTGGGTAAACAAATTACAATTTACAATTTGATATCGGATGGAAAACTTCCTGTCGTGTTTGGTATTTTCAACAAAACAAGATGAACGTAGTCGAGTCCCTCAGGGGAATTATCCGACATACAAGTCGAACTCAGTCACCCACTGAAAAAAATTGTTTGTTGAACAATCGATTCATATATGATTCAGCTGATGATTTTGATGATAAGTGAGGAACTGTCATCCAAATTTCAAGTTGGCTGAGTTTAAAGGTAGGATGAGCCATTGAAGGCATCATTTTCGAATTGGAGACCAATTGTAAAGTAAATCTGAATATATAGAATTTAGTTTACTAATTAAAAACAAATTGAATAAGAATCAAGGCAAACATAAACTCGGGACAGTGTTAGTTGTTTTCTGACTAAAATAAAAACAATGGAAATCATTACGCCCTGACGGTTGGACTAGATTGGATATCGGATCTTAATATTACCATTAACTTTTGCGAACTTTGCTTTTTCTTTCCTTTTTATTTCTTCAAAATTATAGTTCAAACACGACAACACAATCTCGTTGTAATTCAACCCACTTCTCGATGTTTATCGGATGGAAAACTTCATGTGCTGTTTTAATATTTCCAGCATTACAAGATGAACATAGTCGCGTCCCTGAATTATGCGACATACAAGTCGAACTCTGAGTCACCCACTGAAAAAATTGCTGGTTGAACAATTGATTCATAATGATTCAGTTGATGATTATGATGATGATTATGACTTTTTCAGCTTTCCTTTTTATTTCTTCAAAAATATTGTTCATTTAAGGAGCTACATCAAACACGACAACACAATCTCGTTTTAAATTCAACTCACCACCCGATGTCTTGATATCGGACGAAAAACTTTATGCCGTGTTTCATATTTTCAATATGACTAAATGAAAATAGTCGAGTCTTAAATTATACCACATTTAAGTCGAACCCAGTCACTCACTGGGAAAATTTGCTTGTTGTTCAAGTGATTTAGAACTATTCAGCTGACAATTATGATAATAAGTAAGGAGATCGAATCTGTCATCTAAATTTTAAAGTTGGCTGAGTTTAAAGATCAGGAAGAGCCGTTTGAGGGCGTCATTTTCAAATTGGAGAACAACTGTAAAGTAAACTATATATGGAATTTAGTTTACTTATTAAAGCAATTTGAATAACAACGAAACAAGAAAAACATAAACTCGGAAAAGTGCTAGTTGTTTTCTGACCAAAATTCTGGCCAACATTCATTGGAAATCACTTACCTGACGGTAGAGTGGATATCGGTTCTTAATATTACCATTAACTTTTGCGAACTTTGCTTTTTCTTTCCTTTTTATTTCTTTAAAATTATAGTTCAGTTACAAGCTACATCAACCACGACACGCAATCTCGTTTTAAATTCCACCTACCTCCAGATGTCTTGATATCGGATGAAAAACTTAGTGTCATGTTTGATATTTTCTGCATTGCAAATAAACATAGTCGAGTCTAATTATCCCACATACAAGTCGAACTCGTTCACCCAGTGAAACTTTGTGCCGTGTTTCATATTTTCAACATGACTAAATGAAAATAGTGGAGTCTTAAATTATCCGTCATTTAAGTCGAACTCAGTCACTCACTGGAAAAATTTGCTGGTTGAACAATAAGAACAATGGAAATCACTACCCTGACGGTCGGATTGGATATCGGATCTTTATATTACTATTAACGTTTGCCAACACAATCTCGTCTTGAATGCAACTCGATGTCTTGATATGGAATGAAAAGCTTCGTGTCCTGTTTGATATTTTCAACATTACAAAACTGAACTTATCCGACATACAGGTCTAACTCAGTCACCCACTGAAAAAATTTGCCGGTTGAACAACTTATTCATAATGATTCAGCTGATGATTTTGACGATAAGTAAGGAGAATTTGCCATCCAAATTTAAAGTTGGCTGAGCGGGAAGAACCATTTGAAGGCACCATTTTCAAATTGGAAAACAATATTAAGTAAATATGAAATTCAATTTACTAGTTCAAAACAAATTGAATAAAAATCATAAAAAACATAAAAACATAAACTCAAGAAAGTGTTACTAGTTTTTTTTTTTCGGGAAAGTGTTAGCTGTTTTCTGACCAAAATAAAAACATTCATTGGAAATCACTACCCTGACGGTAGATTGGATATCGGACCTTGATATTACCATAAACTTTTGTGAACTTTGCTTTTTCTTTCCTTTTTATTTCTTTAAAATTATTTTAATAGTTCATTTAAGAACGTATATCAAACACGACAACACAATCTCGTCTTAAATCAGTCAACCTACCTCCCGATGTCTTGATATCGGATGAAAAACTTTTGTCTTGTTTGATATTTTTAACATTACAAAATAAACAGAGTCGAGTCTAATTATCCCACATACAATTGCAAACTCGTTCACCCAGTGGAAAAATTTGCTGGTTGAACAATCGATTCATAGATTCACCTGATAATTTTACTGCTAAGTGAGCAGTATCTGACTGAGTTTATTAAAGGCAGAAAAACGTAAACTCGGGAAAGTGTTAGTTGCTGTCTGACAAATAAAAACAATGGAAATCACTACCCTGACGGTCGGATTGGATATCGGATCTTGATATACCATTAACGTTTACAAAACACAATCTCGTTTTGAATGCAACTCGATGTCTTGATATGGTACGAAAAGCTTCGTATCCTCTTTAATATTTTCAACTTTACAAAATGAACTTATCCAACATACAGGTCGAACTCAGTCAATAATTTGCTGGTTGAGCAATTGATGATTCAGCTGATGATTATGATGATAAGTGAGGAGAATCTTTTATCCAAAAAAGTTGGCGGAGTTTAAAGAGCAGGATGAGCCATTTGAAGGCATCATTTTCAAATTGGAGAATAATTACAATTAGTAAATATGGAACTTAGTTGTTACTTATTAAAACAAATCAATTGAATAACAACGAATCAAGAAAAACATACTCGGGAACGTGTTAGTTGTTGCATGTTTGACTAAAATAGAAACAATGAAAATCACTACCCCGACGGTAGATTGGATATCGGATCTTAATATTACCATTAACTCTTAAGAACTTTGCTTTTTCTTTCCTTTTTGTTTCTTCTAAATTATAGTTCATTCACGAAGCTTTCAGACACGACAGAGCAGATAACAATTCCAGGCGCGGAATCGTAACACAATCTCGTTTTAAGGTGGCTCCGTAATTGATACAAGAGCATTTAGCTGTGACAAATTTTCCGTCATAACTTTTTCGATTTTAACGCGATGGCTGCGAAACTTTGCAAAGAACAACTGATATCATTCGGCAATAATATGAAATATTTCGATTTCATTGATGGTAAATATTTCTTGAGAAATTAGCGCTTAAAAGGACCCTACTGTTCAAAGAAAATCGCGTCTAATAAAAAAATTTGCTGATATTTTTTACTGAAATTTCTGGTATCGGCTTTAATTGATATGATAAGTATGTCAGAGGAATTTCAGAAAAATCGTTGGAGCAGAAGTCCGTTACTAAAAGTCGCTCAAAATTCAGCTGTGAAATTGTTTTGGAATTTCAGAAATAAATTACTATCAGGTAGAAGGAGCCACCGGTTTGAATTTTCGGGACAAGTAAATTCAATGTTTGCTAATTCTTAAAACAAAAGCCGATTGCCTATCGTGCTATTCTTTAAAAGGTACTATTTAGTTTTAGAAGTACTATAAATTGCTCCAAACCTTGCTCTGAAGTAGAATGACTTGTTCTTCGACATTTTTAAAATATCCTTTGGCAGTTTTGGCTCAAACTCCTGCTGCATACATTCTGATGTATTGCAATGCATTTTCAACGACTTTTACTGCTGTTTGAAAATTTGTCACAGCTAAATGCTCTTGTATTAATTACGGAGCCACCTTAAATGCAATTCACCTCTCAATGTCTTGATATCGGATGAAAAATTTACATCGTTTCGTGTTTTATATCCTCAACATTACAAAAAGAACTTATCCAACATACAAGTCGAACTCAGGCACCCACTGAAAAAAATTGTTCTGTGTATGATTGATGCATAAAGAATCAGCTGATGATTCTGATGATATAAGTGAGAAGAATCTTTCATCCAAATTAAAAGTTGGCTGAGTTTAAAGAGCAGGATAAGAGCCATTTTAAGGCATCATTGTAAATTGGAGAACAATTGTTAACTAACTATGGAATTTAGTTTAGTTATTAAAACAATTTGAATAACAACGAAGCAAGGAAAACATAAACTCGGGAAAGTGTTAGTTGTTTTCTGACCAAAATTCTGATCAACATTCATTGGAAATCACTACCCTGATGGTAGATTGGATATTGGATCTTACTATTACCATTAATTTTCGCGAACTTTCCTTTTTCTTTCTTTTTTATTTCTCGAAAATTATAGTTCATTTAAGAAGCTACATCAAACACGACAAAACAATCTCGCTTTAATTTCAACCTACCTCCGGATGTCTTGATATCAGATGAAAAGCTTAGTGTAATGTTTGATATTTTCAACATTACAAAATAAACATAGCTAAGAATAGTCGAGTCTAATTATCCCACAAGTCGAACTCGCTCGCACACTGAAAAAATTTGCTGGTTGAACAATCGATTCTTAGATTCAGCTGATAGTTATGATGAGAAGTGAGCAGAATCTGAAGTTGGTTGAGTTTAAAGAGCAGAAAAAGCCATTTGAAGGCACCATTATCAAATTGGAGAACAATTATGGAATATGAAAATATGGAATTTAATTTACTAATTAAAAACATTAAGAAAAACGTAAACTCGGGAAAGTGTTAGTTGTTGTCTGACAATTAAAAACAATGGAAATCACTACCCTGACTATAATATCAAGATCCGATATCCAACCCGACCGTCAGATCTCGTTTTGAATGTCTTGATATGGGACGAAAAGCTTCTTGTCCTGTTTATATTTTCAACATTACAAAACTGAACTTATCCGACATACAGGTCGAACTCAGTCACCCACTGAAAAAATTTGCCTGTTGAACAATTTATTCATAATGATTCAGCTGATAATTTTGATGATAAGTAAGGAGAATCTACCATCCAAATTTAACGTTGGCTGAGCAGGAAGAGCCATTTGAAGTCACCATTTTCAAATTGGAGAACAATTAGTAAATATGAAGGTCAATTTTCTAATTCAAAACAAATTGAATAACAATCAATAAAAACATAAACTCAAGAAAGTGTTACTAGTTTTTCTTTTCTGCCTAAAATAATTGGATAAAAGTTTCCTTTCAGAGTCCGAAAAACTTCCTAACAGTCTCGAACTCTGGCCCTTATTTCGAGACATTTGGTTGCACGAATCGCCTGAGATCACGCGACATCTCAGTTCGATCACTTTCAAGAATCTAACAGCTACGAAGGTGACCGATGTATGTAGGGTTTCTTGGACTCAAGGGAGAACCGTTCCAGCTGGATCGATCCAATATGACGGGACACTCTTTTTTACAAGACCCTTTCGTTATTTTGCAGATAGGTTAAAGTTAAACCTTAAAAGAGAAAGATTCTCTTTGAGAACCACCGACAAAGAAACAATGAGAATAAATTATGATAGTAAGGACCGTATGTAATTTAGCCTTGTATCCGTGGCCACACGAATTGTCATTCAATTCAATGTTTAAATAAGTATCTGAAGTGGTTAGATATGGGTTCTCGGATATAAGTTTTCAGTTAGATATTCATTGAACTCTCAGCTAAAATATTTATAGTATTTCTTTTCTGTACCAGTTATTTCTTTGAATCTTAGACTCATTTATCACTTAAGATTCTTAGCCGACAATTAAAATTTTAAAATTGCCAGTTAAGACTAGAATGAGATCACCAACTGCTGAAGATTAGTAGTGGCTGCCTGACAAACCGGAAATTTTTTCTTAGCCCCAGTGATGACACTGATTAAGTGTGATAATCTGAGAAATTAATTCGATATAAGAAGATATTTTTCAACGGGTATTTGAAGGCGAAAGAACGCATTGACACTTGAAGCTTACCCAGGGATCAATTGACTTTTCAAAGTAGACAACTTAAATGAAAATGTAGCCAGTGACTTTTACTTTGGCCAAATTTACATGACAACACTAATTGAGAAAAATCTTAAAAACTTTACCTTGGCGTAATAAGTTGCAGAAAAACTGTATAAGCCTGTAGACTCTAATTAGCATATTTGTTTTAGTATCAATAAAAGTTTGATGATGTAAACCTACACCCTTTTACATAGTTTCAAGTTGCAACATTGGAACCCTCCATCTTGCGTAGGTATTTAATCTCGTCTCCTTCTCTCTGAAATTCATAGTGCCAAGAATCGACCGGTCGTTCTCATAACATTGCTGGGTTTGTTAAACTGTGGTAAGTTTATTTTTTTGTTTTGCTGTAAATTTTATTCATGATTCCTAACGTACCAATTTATAATAAATAGTTTTTTGGTTACCCAATTTGTTGGTTCTAAAACTGAGTGATCTTTTCGAGTACTGGATGGTTCGCCAGTACTCTTGTTAACTACGTGTCACTCGAATCAAGTGCTATGGTGAGGAAAAATAGTTTTTCTTGCGAAAATATGGGCGGCTTTTTTCAATATCATCATTTTCCTGGTCTCCTTATATAATATAAAACTAAGGCCCTCGGGTAGCTCTCTCAGTTCTCGGAAGATAGCAAACAGCTCCTACCAATCTCTTGCCTGCCTGTAACAATGATACTCCTGTGACACGAAAATTATATCATTTTCAGCAATTTTCTCTTGTTTTGTGTTTTTCTAGTTCAGAAACCTCACTATACACGTGTTAATTAAGTTTGGAATTTTTAGAAATACAGCTATAACACCAACTACGTTAACGTTAAGAATCCTTTTCTAAAACTTTTGTCCACTTTTATAAAATTTACAACAATTCGCGAGCTGGGAAGATAGCCAATGAGGCGCACATCTATTATAAAGGCGTGGAATCATATAATTGCTTATCATTTATTGTTCATAGTTTGATATCCTGCTTTCTTTCCCGCCTTTTTTTTGGGAATTTTCTTAGACGGACCAGGCTCCGCTTAGGGAGAAAAGGCAAAAAAGGATCAAATAGGTGAACGAAGCGAGTCCAGCGGCGGTCTGGGGACAGGAAAAGGGCCCGCATTTATGGGGAGAGGAAGTAGTTGGCGGATAGAACCAATTACAAACATCCTGGTTTGGGCAGAAATTTGTTTTCAAGCTGACAACTGTGACAGATTTTTTTCCTGATAGTTTGGCGTAAATATAACAATTTAGTAAAATTCAACTAGTGGTCTATTATCGATGCTGCGTTCTGATTGGTTGAGCTACTACTAGACTATATGTTATAGCCCACTAGTAGCGAAAAGCGCCGGCTTTGAAAACCTAAACAATGGCGGCTGAGCGAAAGTTTACGGTCTTCCCTCAATTTATTTAACTCTCCTGGGGATCCTTTAGACATAAATCATCACTTTTTCATTCTAGGTTTCAGGAATTTGACCATGCAGTTTTGGATGACACTAGCGGTTTCATTGTTGATGGTAGGCGCATGCTCGGTGAATGGCCAGGAAGCAGCTTTAAACGACACGTGTGAAGCTTGTGAAATAACCTGTAAGCTCTTCTCCTAGTATTGCCAGAATGGAAAACTGTTCTTAATTTTTTTGGTCCCATTAGAAAACGGGTTTCAAGTGTACTGTTAGTTAGAAAGATCTGACTCAACTCTAAAGCCTCAATTTGGTTCTGTGGACCAATTTCCTATTCATTAACCTATTTTTACCATATGGTTTTTAGCACTGATGTACGGAGTCGTTGGTGCCGCTGACCTCGCCAAGTTTGGCATGTTGTTATGTCTCTCGGGGAAGTAAACAAGCTAACTTACGCGAATTTCAGCATCGCGGACGACACAATATAGCTAAGACCATGACGGAAAGCCTCAAAGACGTATTCAAACCAGTTTTAAGCTTGCCAATCATTCCAACAAACGATGGCAGTCTGCTGTCTCTTTCTTCGCCAAAGCAACACGAAAATTCGCAAAAATCCAAAGCAAAAATTCATCTTTCAATTTGGCTCTCCAATGGAATCACAACGATGCATTTCATTCAATGATTTTTTCTTGTTTTTCACATTAACATGTTTCCACTAACTTATTTGTAGCGGAGCTCTCGCGCGCCTCGTCAGTCCGCACTACAGGCATACCAATGTAAAACAACTCAATCAACAGGTATAGCAACCCAAGGGAAATCGCATGGCCAGACGCGTCTTGTGAAGCAGAGGCAATTAAAGAGTCAGTAAAGACAAAATGTAAAGCGAAATTGTTTCTACATCCGTGTTGTCTTAAGTATTAGCTGCATGGTTACCATGTCCATGTTGAACTATTGAACTAAAAACGTTAAAGAACGAACAACAACAAAAAAGTGTATTTAGTTTACTTCGGCAAGAGATAATGCTCATTCTCTCTTGGCTTCGGCTCGTACTTTCAGCAAATGAACCCAACATTTGTTTTCAAAAATCGATAATCTCCTTCTATTTTAAGAACAGAACAGACCCATCTCAATTCATGTTAAGTAAAAGTAATCTCTGCTTGGCTGACCAAAGTTAAGTACCTCAGTGAAGAACAATTTCGCGTTGCATTTAGGTGCTCTTTTTTGCAACTTTGTAATCTCAATAAGAGATTCCCGTAGGCTCGTGTATTGAACGCACTTATCGACTTAATTGGCTCTGTCTTTGTTAGCTCTCGCGCATAAGAGTCTTTTCATCACCGCTGGTTTACAGGCGCAAAAAGTCGCCTCTAAAAACAAATTAGTCGGTCTTTTACAATACGCCTCTGCAGCAACACACGTAATAATCATTGCATCTTTTCAACTACAGTTACATTTCGTCTTTATTCTCTATCATGAATATAGCTAAAAATTTTTGTTATTAACACAAATAGTGGCGGGAAGGTCAAGTTCCTCCCCCCAAACACCTCCCCCTACACGCTCTCTTACTTTTAGGTCTAACATTCTTGGAACTTTTAGGATAAGGTATATCTGCTCCAAGAGTTACAAGGATAAGGAATAACAAGACCCGGCACCCCTCCCCCCCGCCCCCCTCTTGCCCCCCATAACTGTGGCCTCATTATAAGCATATAAACGAGAGCTTCACCTTTAGCCCCGGCTAAACCTATATGTTGAATTATTTTTAAGTCATGCATATTTGGATTTAATTTAACCCCTTCACTGCCTAAAAGTGGCCAAAGTCAAAATTAACAAATCTCCCTCTTTTATTGTAAAATATTGATAAACAAATAGTATAAGCAGGAGCAATAATCTGGATTATGACTCCAGGTACCGGCTTGGTGAAATGTACGGTGCCTAAAAAGGTTTACAATATGGTTACAAAGGCGGAGATTTTATTCACACATTCGAAATCTAGAAGAACCTCACGAGACTTTATCATTCCCTCTAGCAGTGAAAGGGTTATTTCAAGAGGGAAGAAAAGGTTTAACCCTCGGTTGTACCCGCAAACTCATACCCCCACCGTGGTACAAGCGGGAGTGGATGGAACCCATCCCCGGCGTTTTTGATACGTTGCAGTATTTGGAAACGGTGTTACCTTTAGTGGAAAGCCTTTGATCTTCTTAACAAGATGAGGTATATTTTATGTGTGGTGGCGCTGCTAAAGGCCTATTACGTCACTAACAATGGTCGCCATCCTTAATTTTACCAAGGATTTAGAAATCAGGTTAAAACCGCAAGGGATGACCATTTTTTGTGCTTTACATGAAAAATATCACACAAATAAGAACTTTGCAGGATTTCAGCCACAAGATTATCTTTTATTGTTGAAAGAAGTTGAAGACATGTATCTTCACCCAAAAGTGGCTCGACCACCTGCTACTTATGACGTCATATCTTGTAACCATAGCAACTGACCATCACTAAACTTGTCTCAAAATGTGCCCAAGGGATGAACGAACAGCTACTGAAAACGTCAGGTGCTGATGTTTTATCCTCTCGGAAAAAACTCAGAAAAACCTTAGTGGAGTGGCATCCAGCCGCCCCCCCCCCCCCCCCCTCCTCCTTGTACATCCGAGGGTTAAAAGAATTCTTACTGTAAAAAAATAAGGCAATCATGATGCAAGAATCTACTGAATTTTAAATGTTCCCTTCCATTTTTCATTCTTTCTTCCTTCCTTCCTAACCTACTTGCTTGTTCGCTTACTTACATATATATATAACATTTATTAATAATCACAGGAGTTCAGGCTTCAGGAGTAATCATTGATCGCAATAAACGATCAGTGATTACTCCTGAAGCCTGAACTCCTGTGATTATTAACAGTCAATGCTCTTCAATTATATGAATTGAGCGCTCTACGAAATACGTTCTACTCGGAATACATGTATATATAACTTTTACTTACATTATCACTTACTTATTTACTAACTTACTAGGTGGATCAGGTAGTGGACAAACGACTTTGAGTTGCAAAGACATTTACGATGCGGATAAGTGAGTAAAGCATAAGTGATACCGTGGCAACATTTTTTATTACTTTTTTTGGTTTCGTCATAGAACACCCAGCTTTTCTCATATCATAGTTTCTTTCTTGAGGTTCAGACTAATACAAGGGCTTTTTCTACATATATTATAACTAGACGCCCAGATTAGCTGTAACTTCATGCATGTGGGTAAGTGTTGTCGTTCTAAAGTACATAAGGTAACTCCACTGGTTTTCAGGGACAGACAGTGTCTCTCAAGTTCGAGCATTACACTATCGCCACTGACAAAGATCTCGGAAAACGTTTACCACACGTATTAAATTAGATATACAAGAAAACTTGTAATGACCAGTAAGAATTTCAAATGTTAAAGAAATTTATCGAGCTGTTTCCAACTTTTTATCACGTTTCTAAGGAGTTGTCCACATTGGAATGAAACAGTCGGTTAAAGACTGGAACGATTTCCCTCATTATATCAATATCCCTTCAATAGGGCGCGTGTAAACAAAGCCTACACACTGCATGTTAATTCTGAAAAAATTTCTGTGTACTGTCACATGGTAACTGATCATGAAGCTGACCTTAAAGCATGCGGAGGAGGTGGATGGACGCTGGTCATGAAGATCAATGGCAGAAAGGTAACAGCAGCATGCAAAGAACATTCTATTCTAGGCTAAAAGTTGCTTTAAAAATTTATAGCTATTTTTCAAAGCGGCAGACACCTATGCCGCTCACCCCTCAACAACAAAACTATATTCACACGATATAATAGGGAAAATTATCAAGGCTTCGTTGTCGGCAGATAACACTAGCCTTGATAATTCTCGTTATCATGCGCAACCAACTGCAAAAACCGATCGATCTTAATTATTGTTTAGACACACACTGAATTCATGATCTAATCATCAGTCAAAAGGCACACATGAAATAAAACATTTAACGTAATGAATCAATTTGCTCACAACGTTTTGCATTGATTATAGCCGTTTACCATCAAAAAAGTTCCAGGTCAATCTTATACATAAGATTACAAACAAGATTAATAGCGAAAGCCCTCGTCTTTAAAGGTAACAAGATCAACTTAAATATTGTCCCTCCAACTATTGGCATCTTGTCAAGGGGTGTCCTACGAAAACCATTCTTGGTTTTTAACGAATTTACCTGAAAATGGATTTTAGTTCGCAGAGGAGAGGTATGCTTTTGTTCTGACCACCAACATGGCTGCCGCGATGGCACCTGCGAACCAGCAATTTTCAGCAAAATGACGTCACTTTGCATGTAATTAATATGTATTTACAAACTTTCGTCTGCAAGAGTGACGCAGCGAAACTATTACCAGCTAGCATTAGCAATCTTTTTGTAACCAGTCAGAATACGCACTTAATGTAGCTAGTCGTTCAGGTGATTAAAAAACCCCGCCTTGCTGGGATGGAGAGCAAGGCATGCACTCGGGGAAAACACAAACAAAGGGAATTAGCATTTAAAATGATGTGAGCCTTTTGTCTGTCTTGGCCAAGTGAGTTCGATCTCTTGCTCTCCAGCCAGCATGTCGATTTGGTTACACGAGAATGACTAGCTGCAAAGGGATTATCGAGATAGTGAAGGAACTGCATAATAATCAAAAATTATTGAATGAGGCTCGCTATTAGTCAGAAATTCGGCTATTTCGTCTTGCTATAACCGTGAACGCCATTTTTTCTTTTAGTTTACTCAGGCATTAACAACTAGGCTATAGCGCCACCACCTGGAAACGAGGTTGATCGATGGGTTGTTTGGCAATTATTGAAAGAGGCTAAGTATCGGATGTGAAGAATTAATACAGTTAAACCTCCAATAACGGCCACCTCTCTGAAACGGCCACGTTATTTTGTCCCGGTGGATAGTCTCAATACCTCTCATTTAAACCTCTCTACAACGGCTACGGCCACTAAAGTATGCATGTCCCCAACTGCCAAAATAACCTCTCTACAACGGCTAGTTTTTTTCAGCGACGGATGAAAGACTCAAGAATGTCGGTCACACTTTCAAGTTACTTTATGATCAATCACGGCTATCCTATTTTCAATTGATTGTGTTTCATTTATACTGCGGCTGCGCAGTAAGCAAAATTCTCAACCATACTATGGCGAATGCTGCGAACCTTTCTCGTTTTGTCACGTTCACATTTTGATCCAAAACTTAATTCAAGCTTTTTGTGTATTTTATGTCTACACATTTTATACGATTGGATTACCATGATTATGGAACACATGTACAGTAAACATGAACTTGGGCTCCTTAAAAATAAACTGTCATATACCACCCCTACCTCCCGATAACGGCCACCTCTCCACAACGGGCACTTTCTTCTGTTCCCACTGCATGGAGGCCCTTTTAGAGAGGTTCTACTGTATGCAGATCGTAGAGGTTGTTATTGAGGCTGAAGGCCGTGGCGGATAACATCCTCGTGCACCTATATTTTTGTTTTATTATTTTATCAAAATATTTCTAAGTTCTTAACAACGAGAGTTTCCTACAAGATTTCGGCTTTATTGACAAATCGTGAGGTCAATGTGGTAGACTTACAGTTTTGGTAGACTTCCAAAAAAGTCTTTTTTTAGTTGCTTTTTCATGAACCGAAACCAAGTTGAGGTCCATAAAAACGCATATAAGAACCAGCCCAGTACCAGCCATCTTGACCGAACATTTTGGTAAATCAAGGATTTATTACATGGCCAAAAGGAAATTAATCTCGTGAGAACGAAGCGGGAAATCCCGCCGGCCGGGGCACAAAACACAGGATTCGCTTTATATTGACCGGTCGTATTGCCAGTCACTGACAAAGCCTCAGTTTCACTGATTAAAACCGAGATGGCGGCCGTTGACCGTCATCACGTCACGAAATGTTTTTAGAGGAATCTTGCCATGTAATGTTATTTATTTTAGCTTGGGTATTTATTACATTAAGTTCTAATCGGCTTTGATTTTCTTAGCCTAAATATTCTCAAAACTACTTTTAGATGGAGGAGGCCTGATGTAATTGTCCCCCAGGGCTCAAGAGTAGTTAAAAAATTGAATAGTCTAAAAATTTTTTGCGACACAATGTGACCGCCACGATATCATGCGAAAACTGTCTGTTAATTGACGATATATTATTATCATTTCTTTATTCGTTTAGGACACCTTTCATTACGATTCCAAATTGTGGACCAACAAGAACGAACTCAATCCTCTGGGAGGAAAGACCCTGCTTGATCATCAAGAGACAAAATTACCCACCTACTGGAGCACACCATTCTCTAAGATTTGCCTCGCTATGAAGATCGGCAGCCAAGTTAAATCGATCGTCATCTACAAAACCGCCAGTTCATTGTACGCCTTGATCGCTGACGGAACTCAAAAAAATTTCACGCAGAACCTAGGTTCTCAAGCCTGGAAGGATCTGATTGGCCAAAATGCTTCGCTGCAGGCACATTGTAACAGGGAAGGTTTCAATTTAAAGTCGCCACATTACCACAGCGAAGCAAGAATCGGTATCGTAAGTAACCAGGAAGATGACTGTGTAACCCCCGACTCCAGAATTGGGTTTGGCATTGGGGGATATCCGAATGGTCACAACACCTGTGGAAACGTTGCATCGGCAGGTTATCATCCAGACAATGGCGGTAAAAATATTACAGCCATGGGCTACATCTTGGTGCAATGAGTATCAAACAACCTGGTTCCAGTTCACTGCCGATAAAAATCAAAGGATTTTAAAACGCTTATAGAAACAGGAAGAAATTGTAGAAATTAAAGTTGAATAAACGCATTGCTCAAAACAACTACTTTTATCTGTTATCCCAGGTCTCTATCATTCATGGGCGTAGGGCGGCATCTTCTATCAGGCCATTCTGTCTGGCACATCATTGTAGTGGTACTTGATCGCGATAAAAGTTATTCCTATGGGTAATGGCTGGGTATACTGCTTCAACCCCTTACTGTTTATGGCTGAAGTGGGCTGACAGTAAAAAGGGCATCAGAACATAACCACTTCTGTAATAAAAATTCCTAATCTGCAAATAAACGCGGGAGAAAGAAAAGTGGAAATTGCACCGGGCCGTCGACCCTGCTGACACGAGATCTTTTTATGCGTTTGTGTTTGTTGAGGATTAAACAGCAACAGGCATATGAGGAGAATCGACTCTAGTGTCACCAAACTTTTCTTAAGTTGAGTGACAAACCGTTGCCTACAGTTTTAGTTCTCTGAAGCCCGCAGAACAGAAATATGCATAAATTGAGGAAGAGACCCCGACTATTGTTCATGCCTCCCAAGAGTTCGATCAATTGTTTTTTGGCAAAGAGGACATCACAGTACATACCAATCATAAGCCCTTGGAGGCGATTTTCAAACGTTCCTTAGCACTTGCTCCCCGTCGTCTGCAAAGCATGCTGTAGAGCTTCAGGGTAGAGTATCGCGAGGGCTGCACCCTTCGTATCGCTGACGCGCTATCTCGAACATCTTTTCCAATGTTTATATACTGACGACAATAAACTTACTTACAAACTAGTAATTACCTCATTTGTTGAGCATAAAATTCATAAATTGTTTGAAGTTAGCTTGCCTTTTGTGTAATCCTTTCTCTTGAGGTGAGATTAATTTTGCTCTCTTTGACTTTTGTTTCTAAAATGACGTCACTTCTTTGGGCGTGGTGTTTTCTTAAAGATGCTAAATTTCGTCGTTAACATTTTCAAAGTTTATGACGTACTTTATCAACGATAACAGGACAGACGCCTTAAAAAAGATGACGTCAGTTTCCTATATTGTTCAATCCATCACATGAAAAAAGTCAATAACGCGATAGTGTCAAAATAAGCAACCAATCATGCATAAGCAGGAGCCGATTACTTAGTGTAAAAAAGGGGGTCGGTAGGCATCACACGACTAAATTTACCTCATGCCAAAATACTGCATGTTCCAGTAATTTTTTTCTTTTTCTCTGACAGCTATATTATGCTCTGGAGGATAAGCCGATAACGCGTCATGATTATTAATTTATTAATTATCGTATTAATTGTAAACAAGCCATGTGCAATTAAAAAATATCCAAGGCCCGGTGGCTTTTCGTCCTAAGGCAATACAACGATATTACTCTCTTGGGATGTTGGTTTTTGTTATTTCTTTTGAATTCCCCTTTCTATGGAGATCCTGAAAACTGGCGCTGGGACCGGCTTTTACTGAAAGACCTATAAACAGCATGTTGAAAAAAGAGAGTTTTAGGTTATGTTAACTCTATACCGAACAGCTTTTGCGCCGGGACGAAAACCATACCGGACACTAGGACTTCTGTTCACACATAAGAACAGGGATTTCGGCGCGATTTCTGTGCTAACAGAGCGAAGCTGCGCAGCACCGATCTCTAAAGTGAAGAGTCACATATCGCATAGGTGTTCAGCTTTTTCGCTACCCTGCGAGCAGAGGTTTCGCGGTATGAAATGGCGTGCGAAAAGTAGCCTCTGCTGACAACCGTTCAAATTTCTATCGTGCATGCGCAAAATTCGTCACGCGATTCGCCAGCAACTGGTTCGTCAAATCTGCGTGAGTTTCGCGGGAATCAAAGTTGCGAAAACTACTGGCCAACAACTCTCCTCGAGCTTTTGTTTTGTTTTTCTGCTTTGCCCGTCTGGTTTTAAGTATTTTAGCCGCAAAATTTCCTGGGATCGTCTATTGAGAAAGCATTATGCTACCAACTGTAGCAAGTCCTGTCTGATTTGAGGGGAGCACATTTAACTCCAAGCGGCAGTTTTTTTTTCCGGCTTATTGGTATAGGTAATACACTCATGTTAAAGAAGTTTTTAAGCCACAGCAAGAGATCATATTATGATCTCTTGGCTAGAGTTAACACCATCTTAACCACTTTGTAAAAATTGCTACAGACGCATTGATGCTATATATAATTATAAAAAGCTGGAAAAATGTTCTGAAACGTTTTATGGAGCGCTGGTTTAACTCATAAACGACTTTTCCACCGGCGCGTTTTAAGTTTTCATTTCAAAAAACAGTGGTTTCATGACCATTCAAGCAGTTAACTGAAGGTGCAAATGAGCTATCGGAAATTTTCTTATTTTTAATCGCTAACAAGCCTTACCAGTAAACCATAGTTTTGCTCAAAGTGAAAAATGAAATTCGCCGACAACCCTACGCAGAAGTGATGCGTGAAATAAATTGGGTTTTAAACTAATCTTATGAATGAACATAGACAAAGCAATAGTCAGAGAAATTATTTATCGCAAAAGTTTATTCGAAAACCCATAATTTCATCCTCAAAAGCAATTCGCGTAACACTAACTGGGTCGTGGATCATTTCACGCAAGTAAAAGCGGCCGAAGACATCAAATCTCAACGTCAAAATCCGTCTCAAATCGTATAAAACATCTATGACAAAACTGTAAACACTTAAATTTCCATTTAAAAACGGAATTTCCTTGACCATTAATGTGCAAATTGTACCTCAAAATCTTTAAAAACGTTGCCGCTTTGGCTTCTTTTCAGAACAGGACAAGCGTTCCACAGTGAAGATTAACCAACCAGTTTGAAATCCTTGAGGGCGATCGCGAATCGTTGTTCAGCTAAAAGCTTCTTTTCTTCTTTTTCTACTAAAAGAAAACTTATCAATGATTCTTTTGAACTTTCCGGGCTTTTTCACGTTGACGACGCTCTTCTAAATACATAAACAGGGATTTTTGAAATTGTGTTTTGAACTGTTTCCGTTGCCACGCTTGAGAAAGAGCCGCGTTCGCATGCGAGAATTTGGCGGGAAAGGATGCATGAAGGCGCAATAATGGTCAGCGTCAGCGTTCATTCGCTGACGCAAGACTCACGCAATGCTCTAAACTGGTCAAGAACAGGTAAAAACCCGATTTTTAAATTTATTCGTCCGGATTTCTGGAAGGATTTGAACGGTTGTCGGCAGAGGCTACTTTTCGCTCGCCATCTCATACCGCGAAAATGTAGCCTCTGCTCGCAGGGTACTTTTTCGCCGGCACGAAAACCATACCGGATAGGGCTTTACATACTGCTGTAGAGAGAAGAATTAAACGATTTACACTTTTTGGCGAGATTGATTACCTGGACCCTCCGCATTTTGCTTTCGTCGTTGCTTCTTAAACAAATATGAAAAACGAATTACATAAGGTCTTGTAGAAGTCATAATAGATTGCGACCGGGGAAGCAAAAAATCAGCCGGTAGAAACAAACCATTCGCCGGCTATCGGGGAGGCTTAATTATCACTGTGTAGTCTGAATTTAACCATATTACTGGGGGGGTGTTTTGCTGTGATGCGTTACACTCCATTGAGAAAACATTGTCACTTGGAAACTGCTAAAAGAGAGATCTATAAAGGGCATTAACTTGCACTTGCATTGTCGATCAGTAAGAGTCGAGCGAGCGATGATCGTCATTCACTATTATGACGTCAGGAGATCATAACAGGACAGGTCCGGCGTTTCGTTGCCAGAAAAGGGGGTAAAAAAAATACCGTAAAATTCCGAAAATAAGTTCCGGAGCTTATATTTTTCAAAGGCCCTTTTTGAGGGGCTATTTTCGGAGGGGCTTATTTACGGAGGGAAATTTGCGTTTAAAAATCGATTGGGTTAGTCTCATAGTTGGAAGTGAATTTACCGTTTTTGCTTTGTTTTACTTTATATTTGAGGGCAAATTTCCAAGTACAAACCTCCGGAGGGGTTTATATTTGGAGGGGCGATTAAACGGAGGGTTTTTTGCGTTACTGGATTGGGGGGCTTATACATGGAGGGGCTTATTTTCGGAATTTTACGGTATAATAAAGGAAGGAGAAGACAAAAAGATATTCTGCATTGCGTCCCCGTTAAGTTGATTATAACACATTAATAATGGGTTTAATAAACTATGTATCTGTTAATAAAAGCAAGTTACATTTTATTTTGTCTCTTTGAGACCAGATGGCGGAATTTAATAATTCATGGTGAGGACCGGGAAAAATAGAGCAACCCCCCCTGACCACAAATAGTAGTCTTTTGAACTGATCGATGAGACTTTTTTAATTATTACTACTGTAACATACACTTTTTCTGTAGCTATTTACACTAATAAAACCTATTTACAATGTTAATATTGTCATCGGAAATTTAATTGAATTCATTCGGATTTACTGCAATATGTTGAGTTTAATATATAATGATCGGTGATTAAGCACAAAAACAGTCGTATCCCTGTAGCTACTCCTTTTAAAGGAATATACCGTATATTCAGATTATTATAATAATTGCCTAAAACCTTTTCTACTCGTCGATCACCGTTTACTTCAGACCCATGATGTTGGAGGGGGCGCAAGGGTTTGCGTTGATGTTTGGGGAAATTTTGATTTTAAGTTGCGGTATTGCTGTTTTACAATACCAAGGGGTTTGCGGTATTTAGAAAATTTCGGGTAATTTCGATGCGGTTGGCGGTTTTCTTATGTTATTCTGTGCGGTGTTAAGACGTATTTCTGCGCGGTTTGGCTTGGTAGTATTCGTACCCCCCTTACGCCCCCCTTGTGTTGCCGTGAGCTATTTCTCATTAGAAAACAAACATGGTTTCTTTAGAGGTCGCAAAAAATTGACAAATATACTTGACCTGAGTTTTCATGAGGTGCTTGAAAATTTCCATATCTGAGGTGCAATAACAGAGGACTGTATTTTACCTACTCAACGAGGTGCGTAGCGCCGATTTGACTATTTGAATCTTAGAAAAGCAGAGCTCGCAGAGCAGTCTAACTACTTTAGTGGGAACCAACTGGCATACTAGTGGACCTTCGATTCTATAAGTCTATGTTTACACAGCACCAGTTCATTAACTTATTTACTAATTTCTCAGAAAAACTGCAAATACGATCTGTTGAAAAAGAACGCAGGCAAGCAGGGCGAACGAAAGTGTTTATATGGAGAGAAGTTAACCTGGATAGAAGGGTTAGCCACCTAGCCGGGTCACCCCCCAAGCCGGGTCACCCTACTAGTCGGGTCACCCTCCTAGCCGGAATACCCTCCTAGTCGGGTCACCCCCCTAGGCGGGTCACCCTCCTAGCCGGTTCACCCCCCTAACCGGGCACCCTCCTAGCCGTGCCAACTTTTCTACATATTAACACTTTTGCAATTTTGGCACGTCCAGTCAGCTCAACACGATCAAGGCGAGAAAATTGGAGCATGAGCGAGCGCTGTTGTCAACTCTTGGCTCGAGCAAAGGCGTCAACTTGGGCTGTGATGCACCTCGAAAACGTTTTTCCGTATAAACCCGACCTAGTGGGCATTTGGAGAAATCCGTGGACCTTCACGTAACAAATACATCGATTTTTACTATTTACATTGCCAAAGAACTAGAAATAATGCTATTCATTATACTCTCAATCCTGACGGTTCCAATGAGTGGGAAGAAGAAAAGCTCCTCTGCTGCCTGTTTAGTGAGCATGCGCGTGGCAGGTAGTCGAAGTAGTATCTTTGCAAATCGTTCAGGGTTATTGGGATATTTGTTTTCCACATACTGCTTGAGAGAGCAGTGAGCTTTTTCCTACAGCGTCTCAACTTGTTTGGAATTTTTCAAGCTTGAACAGTCTGCGAAAATAACAAAAATCGATATTATATACTGACAACAACGTGAATAATGTAGAATTATTTCTCGGATATCTGTTCTGTGTAGGCTGTTATGGGGTAAGACTATATATTAACTAATATAAGTTTTGATTGATAAATTTCTGAATTCCATGCATTTGAACGGCGGGATGAAGAAATAAATGCCGCAGAAAACCTTGACAGTTAAATACGCAACTTATGCAGTGGCGAAAAGAAGGCCTGAAAAAGGTTAAGCTTGACGGGATTCGATTCCTGACCTCTCCGATACGGGTGCAGCGCTCTAATCAATTGAGCTATCAAGCCAGCTTGGAGCAGGTTTTTAAATTCGCTTGTAACATACCCAGGAAAAGTGAAGATGAATGGTGAATATATGAATTTCATATCCTTGAAATGCGGGTGAAGAAATATATGCAGAGAAGATCATCACAGTTAAACACGCAACTTAATCAATTTGTCAGACTGGTCGAACAATTAAAAAATAAATAAATAAACGATCAGATTAGTGCTTTTCCGTGTTGATATTTTCCAACTTAAGCAGTTGTATGCTTCGTCTTCGCTGTGACCGGATGTAACGATTTCCACGGAATAACAATAACGGTTACCTCAGTCTAGTTTTAGTCCCTCAAGGGAATTATCCGACATACAAGTCGAACTCAGTTACCCATTGAAAAAATTTGCTGGTTGAACAATTGATTCATAAATGATTCAGCTGATGATTTTGATGATAAGTGAGGAACTGTCATCCAAATTTCAAGCTGGCTGAGTTTAAAGGTAGGATCGCGAGCTGCTTGGGTGAGCCATTGAAGGGATCATTTTCGAATTGGAGAACAATTGTAAAGTAAATCTGAAAATATAGAATTTAGTTTACTAATTAAAAGCAAATTGAATAACAATTAAGCAAAACATAAACTCGGGACAGTGTTAGTTGTTTTCTGACTAAAATAAAAACAATGGAAATCACTACGCCCTGACGGTCGGTAGATTGGATATCGGATCTTGACATTACCATTATCGACCATTAACTTTTGCGAACTTTGTTTTTTCAGCTTTCCTTTTTATTTCTTCAAAATTATAGCTCAAACACGACAACACAAACTCGTTATAATTCAACCCACCTCTCGATGTTTATCGGATAGAAAACTTCGTGTGGTGTTTGATATTTCCAACATTACAAAATGAACATAGTCGCGTCCCTGAATTATCCGACATACAAGTCGAACTCAGTCACCCACTGAAAAAACTTGCTGGTTACAATTGATTCATAATGATTCAGCTGATGATTATGATGATAAGTAAGGAGAATATTTTATCCAAAAAGGTTGAAGGCATCATTTTCAAATCTGAGAATAATTAAGCAGTAAATATGGAATTTATTTGTTACTTACTAAAACAAATCAGTTGAATAATAACGAATCAAGAAAAACAAACTCGAGAAAGTGTTAGTTGTCGTCTGACAAAAATAGAAGTATATACCAAATCACTACCTCGACGGTAGATTGGATATCGAATCTTAATATTACCATTAACTTTTGAGAACTTTGCTTTTTCTTTCCTTTTAGTTTCTTCTAAATTATATTTCATTCACGAAGCTTTCAGACACAACAACACAATCTCGTTTTAAATGCAATTCACATCTCAATGTCTTGATATGGGATGAAAAACATCGTTTCGTGTTTTTTATTTTCAACATTACAAAATGAACTTATCCAACATACAAGTCGAACTCAGTCACCCACTGAAAAAACTGATTGTTCTTTGTATGATTGATACATAAAGATTCAGCTGATGATTCTGATAATATAAGTGAGGATAATCTGTCATCCAAATTAAAAGTTGGCTGAGTTTAAAGAGCAGGATAAGAGCCATTTTAAGGCATCATTGCAAATCGGACCTTGTCACGGTTTTCGACGCCATCTTGACGAGTAGGCAAACGCGTGTGAAATTACAGTGTTTGTATGAGAATCTAATGTCGAATAATTCCCGTAAAACGGCTGTTCTGAAAAAAATATCTATTGTAAACTAAAGCTACAAAGCAAAGGATTGTCCTAAAAAATTTGGGGGGTGTACCTGTGCTTAAATTTCTCCAGAGGCTTGCTTTAGATTTTCAATATATTTGTCTGTAATTTTCCCGGGACTTTCTTACAGACAAACGTATAGAAAATTGTAAAAAGTGGTTCTAGGTCTTCTAGGGCATGTAACGCCCTCAAATTTTTTCAGGAGAATCCTTAGGAGTGAAGCTTTAGTTTACAATAGATATTTTTTTCAGAACAGCCGTTTTACGGAAATTATTCGACATTAGATTCTCATACAAACACTGTAATTTCTAATGCGTTTGCCTACTCGTCAAGATGGCGTCGAAAACCGTGACAAGGTCTATTGGAGAACAATTGCCTAGGAAAATGTGGAATTCAGTTAGTTTAAACTAATTAAAACAATTTGAATAACAACGAATCAAGAAAGACATAAACTCGGGAAGGTGGTAGTTGTTTTCTGACTAAAATAAACACAATCAAGGAAATCATTACCCTATCATAATTTTTGCGAATTTTACTTTTTCAGCTTTCCTTTTTTTTCTGGCTTCAAAATTATTGTTCATTTAAGGAGCTACATCAAACACGACAACACAATCTCGTTTTAAATTCAACTCACCTCGATATTTTCAATATAACTAGATGAAAATAGTCGAGTCTTAAATTATCCCACATTTAAGTTGAACTCAGTCACTCACTGGGAAAATTTGCAGGTTGAACAATTGATTCAGAACTATTCAGCTGATAGTTATGATGATAAGTAAGGGGACCGAATCTGTTATCCAAATTTTAAAGTTGGCTGAAGATCAGGAAGAGCCGTTTGAAGACATCATTTTCAAATTGCAGAACAACTGTAAAGTAAAACATATATGGAATTTAGTTTACTTATTAAAACAATTTGAATAACAACGAAACAAGATAAACATAAACTCGGAAAAGTGTTAGTTGTTTACTGACCAAAATTCATTGGAAATCACTTACCTGACAGTAGAGTGGATATCGGTTCTTAATATTACCATTAACTTTTGCGAACTTTGCTTTTTCTTTCCTTTTTATTTCTTTAAAATTATAGTTCAGTTAGAGGCTACATCAAACACGACACACAATCTCGTTTTAAATTCAACCTACCTCCCGATGTCTTGACATCGGATGAAAAACTTAGTGTCATGTTTGATATTTTCTACATTGCAAAATAAACGTAGTCGAGTCTAATTATCCCACATACAAGTCGAACTCGTTCACCCAGTGAAACTTTGTGCCGTGTTTCATATTTTCAACATGACAAAACGAAAACAGTCGAGTCTTAAATTATCCCACATTTAAGTCGAGCTCAGTCACCCACTGGGAAATTTTGCTGGTTGAACAATAAGAACAATGGAAATCACTACCCTGACGGTCGGATTGGATATCGGATCTTGATATTACCCTTAACGTTTGCCAACACAATCTCGTCTTGAATGCAACTCGATGTCTTGATATGGGATGAAAAGCTTCGGGTCCTGTTTGATATTTTCAACATTACAAAATGAACTTATCCGACATACAGGTCGAACTCAGTCACCCACTGAAAAAATTTGCCAGTTGAACAATTTATTCATAATGATTTAGCTGATGATTTTGATGATAAGTAAGGAGAATCTGCTATCCAAATTTAAAGTTGGCTGAGCGGGAAGAACCATTTAAAGGCACCATTTTCAAACTGGAGAATAATAAGTAAATATGAAATTCAATTTACTAGTTCAAAACAAATTGAATAAGAATCAATTAAAACATAAACTCAAGAGAGTGTTACTAGTTTTTTTTCTGGCTAAAATGATGAAATAAAAGTTTCCTTTCATTGAGTCCGAATAAACTTCCAGACAGTCTCGAACTCACGCCCTTATTGCAAGACATTTGGCTGCACGAATCGCTTGAGATCACGCGACATCAGTTCGATCACTTTCAAGAATCCAACAGCTACGAAGGCGTGACCGATATTTAGGTTTTCTTGGACTCTGGGGAGAAACGTTCCAGCTGGATCGATCCAATATGACGGGACACTCTTTTTACGAGACCTTTTCGCTATTTTGCAGATACGTTAAAGTTAAACTTTAAAAAGGAGAGATTCTCTTTGAGAACCACCGACCAAGAAACAAGGAGAATATGATAGTAAGGACCGTATGTAATTTAGCCTTGTATCCGTGGCCACACGAATTGTCATTCAATTCAATGTTTAAATAAGTATCTGACGTGGTTAGATATGGGTTCTCGGATATAAGTTTTCAGTTAGATATTCATTGAACTCTCAGCTAAAATATTTACAGTATTTCTTATCTGTACCAGTTATTTCTTTGAATCTTAGACTCATTTATCACTTAAGATTCCTAGCCGACAGTTAAAATTTTAAAATTGCCAGTTAAGACTAGAATGAGATCACCAACCACTGAAGATTAGTAGTGGCTGCCTGACAAACCGGAAAATTTTTCTTAGCCCCAGTGATGACACTGATTAGTGTGATAATCTGATAAATTAATTCGATATAGGAAGATATTTTTCAATGGGTATTTGAAGGCGAAAGAACGCATTGACACTTGAAGCTTACCCAGGGATCAATTGACTTTTCAAAGTAGACAACTTAAATGAAAGTGTAGCCAGTGACTTTAACTTTGGCCAAATTTACATGACAACACTAATTGAGAAAAATCTTAAAAACTTTGCCTTGGCGTAATAAGTAACAGAAAAACTGTATAAGCCTGTAGACTCTAACTATTATATTTTAATATCAATAAAAATTTGATGATGTAAACCTACACCCTTTTACGTAGTTTCAAGTTGCAACATTGGAACCCTCCATTTTGCGTAGGTATTTAATCTCGTCTCCTTCTCTCTGAAATTCATAGTGCCAAGAATCGAGCTGCCGTTCTCATAACATTGTTTGGTTTGTTAAGCTGTGGTAAGTTTATTTTTTTTGTTTTGCTGTAAATTTTATTCATGATGCCTAACGTACCAATTTATGATAATTAGTTTGTTGGTTACTCAATTTGTTGGTTCTAAAACTGAGTGATCTTTTCGAGTACTAGATGGTTCGCCAGTACTCTTGTTAACTAGATCACTCGAATCAAGTGCTATAGTGAAGAAAAATAGTTGTTCTTGCGAAAATATGGGCGGCTTTTTCAATGTCATCATTTTCCTGGTCTCCTTATATAATATAAAACTAAGGCCCTCGGGTAGCTCTCACAGTTCTCGGAAGATAGCAAACAGCCTCTACCAATCTCTTGCCTGCTTGTAAAAATGATGCTACTGTGACAAGAAAATTATATAATTTTCAGTTGGTTTGAGTTTTTCTAGTTTAGAAACCTCACTATACACGTGTTAATTAACTTGGGAATTTTTGGAAATACAGCTATAACACCAACTACGTTAACGTAAAGAATCCTTTCCTAAAACTTTTGTCCAGTTTTATAAAATTTACATCAATTCGCAAGCTGGGAAGATAGCCAATGAGGTGCACATCTATTATAAAGTCGTCGTATCATATGCTTAATTACTTATCATTTCATTGTTCATAGTTTGATATCTTGCTTTCTTTCTCGCCTTTTTTTTGCGAATTTTCTTAGACGGACTTCAGATTAGTCGCTAACCTGGGACCAGGCTCCGCTTAGGGGGGAAAAAGGCAAAAAAAGGGGTCAAAAAGGTGAGCGAAACGAGCCCAGCGGCGGTCTGGGGAGAGGAAAAGGCCCCGCATTTATGGGGAGAGGAAGTAGTTGGCGGATAGAACCAATTACAGACATTCTGGTTTGGGCAGAAATTTGTTTTCAAGCTGACAACTGTGACAGATTTTTTTCCTGATATTTTGGCGTAAATATAACAATTTAGTAAAATCCAACTAGTGGTCTATTATCAACGCTGCGTTCCGATTGGTTGAGCTACTACTAGACTATATCAGAAACTCATAAGGGGTTGAAACGTGTAACTCTCCGATGTTTGCTTTGTCCGATGCTCGTGATTATTCATTTTCAAAAGTACCATATTTGGAACGAGAAAAAGAGATAACTGACCAATCAAACATCGTAAACAACGTGACGTAATTTTTCTTCAGGTTCCCGCGCCCGCTTAAAAAAAATGGCCGACAAACGGGGGAAAAACTCCCGAAAGCCGAGAAAGCTTAGCTTTCAAAGGTTGAAACCAGGAATCTTACCGAAACACTGAGCAGGATATTTTTGGCATACCACCCGGGCCAAACATAACATTACGAAACCCACTGACGTCCTCGCAACTTCTTGAAGTTGTCACTTCAAACAACGATGCCTCGTTGACCCTCTGCACAGTAAACTTATACTTCAAAAAGGCTTTTAAAATTCTTATACTAAAAGTCTAGAAGAAACAGAAAAAATATTTTCGAATAAAATGCATTAGCTGCCTATCGAAAAGTGTCCAAAACCTGAACCTGACATCTTCGCAAAAAGTGATACGTGTAATGAGTGTGAGAAGCATTTAAGCTTAAATTCAGCTAGGATGTTGTAGTCATGATCGTGTTTTGAGCTAATTTTATGAATGAACAAACTCAAAACAATAGACAGAGAAGTCGTTTCTTGAAAATTTTAATTCAAAATCCAAAAAGTTAATCCTTTAAAGCAATTCGGAAAACACTATCTGGATCAGGGATCCGTTCACGCAAGTGAAATCGGCTGAGCACCAGGCTTTTGTACATTATGCTTCTGCTTCCCTACTAAAATGCTCCACCTTAATGCTCCTTTTTTCCCACTTAAATGCTCGGTCTCCCCAAAAAAGTCACTAAAATGCTCGGATACTGCTCATTATACAAACAGTTTTTTAAATTAATTTCAATTAAGTTTATACTCACAAAAACGTGCAAGTGTTGCAAGTAACAACGACAACGTGTACAAGTTCATAAATACAGCCCAAAAAAACACCTGTATTAGGTTTTTGGTGAATTTTGAAGTTTAGTCTTCATTTTGTTTAAAAAAGACGGAGCTCATGGGGCATGGGCTCCTGAAAAAAGTTAATTTCTATTTTATTTTCTCGGAAAAATTAATTTTCCAGGGAAAATGCCACTAAAATGCTCGAATAATGCTCAATGCTTTTGCCTCACTAAAATGCTCGAAAAAATGCTAGCATAATGTACAAAAGCCTACTGAGCACATGGCAAAATTCAACACAAAATCCATCTCAAATCGGGGCACATTTTGTAATTTTTCTTTAGCGCCGAAGAGAAAAATCTATAACTGAAACGTCTATGAAAAATTTAAAAATACATAAATTCCCTTTCAAAACCGTAATTGTCTTGGCCATAGAGAGCAAAATGTACCTGAAAATTCAGCAAAAACTTCACTGCCTTGGTTGCATTTCAAAACAGACCATGCGCTCCGTCGTGAAGAAAACAAGGTTGAATTTCTCGAAGGACGATTTCTTGATAAAAAGCTTCCCTTCCTCTACAAAAAGAAAGCTGAGCATTCTTTTGAACTTTCTCTTTCCATTTTTTCTTTTAGCGGTGTATTTTTAACCTTGAAATGCAGAACTCTTGTCTTAAAACATCTGCATGGTGATCGCTCGGCAGCCATTTGTTTAAAATGGATATTTGTCACCAAGGTTTCCAAATATGGTAAAAGTGAATATTCACGAGCATTGAACGCGAGTTACACGTTTCAACCCCTTATGAGTTTCTGACTATATGTTATAGCCCACTAGTAGCGAAAAGCGCCGGCTTTGAAAACCTAAACAATGGCGGCTGAGCGAAAGTTTACGGTCTTCCCTCAATTTATTTAACTCTCCTGGGGATCCTTTAGACATAAATCATCATTTTTTCACCCTAGGTGTCAGGAATTTGACGATGCAATTTTGGATGACATTAACGGTTTCATTGTGGATGGTAGGCGCATGCTCGGTAAATGGCCAGGAAGCAGCTTTAAACGACACGTGTGGAGCTTGTGAAATAACCTGTAAGCTCTTCTCCTAGTATTGCCAGAATGGAAAACGGTTCTTAATTTTTTTTGGTCCCATTAGAAAAGGGGTTTCAAGTGCACTGTTAGTGCACTGAGAAAGATCTGACTCAGCTCTAAAGCCTCAATTTGGTTCTGTGGACCCAATTTCTTATTCATTAACCTCTTTTTACGGTATGGTGTTTAGCACTGATGTACGGAGTCGTTGGTGCCGCTGACCTCGCCAAGTTTGGCTTGTTTATGTCTCTCGAGGTAAACAAGCTAACTTACGCGAATTTCAGCAACGCGGACGACACAATACATGCTAAGACCATGACAGAAAGCCTCAAATACGTATTCAAACCAGTTTTAAGCTTGCCAATCATTCCAGCAAACCATGGCAGTCTGCTCTCTCTTTCTTCACCAAAGCAACACGAAAATTCGCAAAAATCCAAAGCAAAAATTCATCTTTCAATTTGGCTCTCCAATGGAATCACAACGATGCTTTTCATTCAATGATTTTTTCTTTTTTTTTACATTAATATGTTTCCACTAACTTATTTGTAGCGGAGCTCTCGCGCGCCTCGTCAGTCCGCACCACAGGCATACCAATGTAAAATAACTCAATCAACAGGTATGGCAACCCTACCGAAACTGGAGATTTCTTTGGGGGAAATCGCATAGCCAGACACGTCTTGTGAAGCAGAGGCAATTAAAGAGTCAATAAAGATAAAATGTAAAGCGAAAATTGTTTCTACTTCCGTGTTGCATGGCTACCATGTCCATATTGAACTATTGAACTAAAAACGATAAAGAACGAAGAGCAATAAAAAAGCGTAGTTAGTTTACTTCGGCAAGAGATAATGCTCATTCTCTCTTGGCTTCGGCTCGTACTTTTAGCAAATGAACTCAACATTTGTTTTCAAAAATCGATAAACTCCTTCTATTTTAAGAACAGAACAGACCCATCTCAACTCATATTAAGTAAAAGTAATCTCTGCTCCGCTGGCCAAAGTTAAGTAGCTCAGTGAAGAGCAATTTCGCGTTGCATTTAGGCACTCTTTTTTGCAACTTTGTAATCTTAATTAGAGATTCCCGTAGGCTCGTGTATTGAACGCACTTATCGACTTAATTGGCTCTGTCTTTGTTAGCTCTCGTGCGTAAGAGTCTTTTCATCACCGCTGGTTTACAGGCGCAAAAAGTCACCTCTAGAAACAAATTAGTCGGTCTTTTACAATACGCCTCTGCAGTAACAAACGCAAAAATCATTGCATCTTTTCAACTACAGTTACATATCGTCTTTATTCTCTACCATAAATATAACTAAAAATTTTTGTTATTAACACAAATAGTTGGGGGAAAGGTCAATTTCCTCCCCCCAAGCACCTTCCCTACACGCTCTGTTACTTTTAGGTCTAACATTCTTGGAACTTTTAGGGAAGATATCTGCTCCAAGAGTTACATGAAGCAGATAAACGAGAGCTTCACTTTTAGGCCCCTGCTAAACCTATCTATTGAGTTATTTTTACGTCATACATGTTTGGAATTAATTTAACCCCTTCACTGCCTAAAAGTGGCCAAAGTCAAAATTAACAAATCCCCCTCTTTTATTGTAAAATATTGAAAAACAAATAGTATAAGCAGGAGCCATAATCTGGATTATGACTCCAGGTACCAGCTTGGTGAAATGTATGGTGCCTAAAAAGGTTTACAATATGGTTACAACGGCGGAGATTTTATTCACACATTCAAAACCTAGAACAACCTCACAAGACTTTATCGTTCCCTCTAGCAGTGAAAGGGTTAATTTCAAGAGGGGAGGAAAGGTTTAACCCTCGGTTGTACACGCAAATTCATACCCCCACCGTGGTACAAACGGGAGTGGATAGAACCCATTCCCGGCGTTTTTGATACATTGAAGTATTTCGAAACGGCGTTACCTTTAGTGGAAAGCCTTTGATCTTCTTAACAAGATGAGGTATATTTTATGTGTGTTGGCGCTGCTAGAGGCCTGTGACGTCACGAACAATGGTCGCCATCTTTAATTTTACTAAGGATTTAGAAATAAGGTTCAAACCGCAAGAAATGATAATTTTTTATGATTTACATGAAAAATATCACATAAATAAGAACTTTGCAGGATTTTAGCCACAAGATTTCCTTTTATTGTTGAAAGAAGTTGAAGAGACATGTATCTTCACCCAAAAGTGGCTTGACCACCTGCTACTTATAACGTCATATCTCGTAACCATAGCAACTGACCATCACTAAACTTGTCTCAAAATGTGCCCAAAGGATGAACAAACAGCTACTGAAAACGTCAGGTGCTGATGTTTTATCCTCTAGGGAAAAAGTGAGAAAAACCTTAGTGGGGTGGCATTCAGCGTCCCCCCGCCCCCCCCCCCTCCCCCACTCCCTTGTTCGTCCGTGAGTTACAAGAATTATTACTGTAAAAAAAAAAGGCAATCATGATGCAAAAACCGACTGAATTTGAATTTTCCCTTCCATTCTCCATTCTTTCTTCCTTCTTTCCTTACCTACTTGCTTGCTTGCTTACTTACATATATATATATATATATATATAACTTTTACTTACATGATTACTTACTTATTTACTTACTTACTAGGTGGATCAGGTAGCGGACAAACGACTTTGAGTTGCAAAGACATTTACGATGCGGATTCGTGAGTAAAGCACACGTAATAACATAGCAACATTTATGATTACTTTTTTTGGTTTCGTCATAGAACACCGAACTTTTCTCATATCATAGTATCTTTCTTGAGGTTCAGACTAATACAAAGGCTTTTTCTGCATATATTATAACTAGACGCCCAGATTAGCTGTAACTTCATGCATGTGGGTAAGTGTTGTCGTTCTAAAGTACATAAGGTAACTCCACTGGTTTTCAGGGACAGACAGTGTCTCTCAAGTTCGAGCATTACACTATCGCCACTGACAAAGATCTCGGAAAACGTTTACCACACGTATTAAATTAGATATACAAGAAAACTTGTAATGATCAGTAAGAATTTCAAATGTTAAAGAAATTTATCGAGCTGTTTCCAACTTTTTATCACGTTTCTAAGGAGTTGTCCACATTGGAATGAAACAGTCGGTTAAAGACTGGAACGATTTCCCTCATTATATCAATATCCCTTCAATAGGGCGCGTGTAAACAAAGCCTACACACTGCATGTTAATTCTGAAAAAATTTCTGTGTACTGTCACATGGTAACTGATCATGAAGCTGACCTTAAAGCATGCGGAGGAGGTGGATGGACGCTGGTCATGAAGATCAATGGCAGAAAGGTAACAGCAGCATGCAAAGAACATTCTATTCTAGGCTAAAAGTTGCTTTAAAAATTTATAGCTATTTTTCAAAGCAGCAGACACCTATGCCGCTCACCCTTCAACAATAAAAACTATAATCACACGATATAATAGGGAGAATTATCAAGGCTTCGTTGTCGACAGATAACACTAGCCTTGATAATTCTCGCTATCATGCGCAACCAACTGCAAAAACCGATCGATCTTAATTATTGTTTAGACACACATTGAATTCATGATCTAATCATCAGTCAAAATGCACACATGAAATAAAACATTTAACGTCATGAATCAATTTTCTCACAACGTTTTGCATTGATTATAGTCGTTTACCATCTGAAAGTTCCAGGTCAATCTTATACATTAGATTACGAACAAGATTAATAGCGAAACCCCTCTTCTTTAAAAGTAGCAAGATCAACTTCAATATTTTCCCTCCAACTATTGGCATTTTGTCAAGGGGTGTCGTACGAAAACCATTCTTGGTTCTTAACGAATTTACCTGAAAATGGATTTTAGTTCGCAGAGGAGAGAAATGCTTTTGTTCTAACCACCAACATGGCTGCCGTGATGTCACCTGCAAACCAGCAATTTTCAGCAAAATGACGTCACTTTGCACTTTACAAACTTTTGTCTGCAAGAGTGGCGCAGCGAAACTGTTACCAGCTAGCATTAGCAATCTTCTTGTAACCGGTCAGAATACGCACTTAATGTAGCTAGTCGTCTACGTGATAAAAAAAAAAAACCCGCCTTGCTGGGATGGAGAGCAAGGGATGCACTCGGGGAAAAGACAAACAAAGGAAATTACCATTTTAAATGATGTGAGCCTCTTGTCTGTCTTGTCCAAGTGTGTTCGATCCCTTGCTCTCCAGCCAGCATGGCGATTTGGTTACACGAGAATGACTAGCTGCAAAGGGACTATCGAGATAGTGACAGAACTGGATAATAATCAAAAATTTTTTGGAATGAGGCTCAGTATTAGTCAGAAATTCGGCTATTTCGTCTTGGTATAACCGTGAACGCCATATTTTCTTTTAGTTTACTCAGGCATAAGCAGCTAGGCTATCGCGCCTCCACCTGCAAGCGAGGTTGATCGATGGGTTGTTTGGCAATTATTGAAAGAGGCTAAGTATCGGATGTGAAGAATTAATACAGTTAAACCTTCAATAACGGCCACCTTTCCACAACTGCCACCTGTCTAAAACGGCCACGTTATTTTGTCCCGGTGGATAGTCTCAATACCTCTTATTTAAACCTCTCTACAACGGACGGCAACGGCCACTAAAGTATGCATGTCGCCAACCGCCAAAATAACCTCTCTACAACGGCTAGTTTTTTTCAGCGACGGATGAAAGAGACAAGAATGCCGGTCACACTGCAAGTTACTTTATGATCAATCACGGCAATCCTATTTTCAATTGATTGTGTTTCATTTATAATGCTGCGCAGTAGGCAAAAATTCTCTACCATACTTATAGTGGATGTTGCGAACCTTGCTTGTTTTGTCACGTTAACATTTTGATCCAAAACATAATTCATGCTTTTTGTGTATTTTATCTCTATACATTTATACGATTGGATTACCATGATTATGGGACACATGAACAGTAAACATGAACTTGTGCTCCTTAAAAATAAACTGTCGTATACCACACCTACCTCCCGATAACGGCCACCTTTCCACAACGGTCACTTTCTTCTGTTCCCACTGCATGGAGGCCCTTTTAGAGAGGTTCTACTGTATGAAGATCGTAGAGGTTGTTATTTAGGCTGAAGACGGTGGGGAATGACATCCTCGTGCACCTATATTTTTGTTTTATTATTTTATCAAAATATTTCTAAGTTCTTAACAACGAAGGTTTCCTACAAGATTTCGGCTTTATTGACAAATCGTGAGGCCAATGTGGTAGACTTACAGTTTTGGTAGACTTCCAAAAAAGTCTTTTTTAGTTGCTTTTTCATGAAGCGAGACCAAGTTGAGGTCCATAAAAACGCATATAGGAACCAGCCCAGTACCAGCCATCTTGACCGAACATTTTCGTAAATCAAGGATTTATGCATAAGGCCAAAAGGAAATTAATCTCGTGAGAACGAAGCGGGAAATCCCGACGGGGCACAGAACACAGGATTCGCTTTATATTGACCGGTCGTATTGCCAGTCACTGACAAAGACTCAGTTCCACTGGCCTTCCTTATTAAAACCGAGATGGCGGCCGTTGACCGTCATCACGTCACGAAATGCTCGGAGGAATCTCGCCATGTAATGTCATTTATTTTAGCTTGGGTATTTATTACATTACGTTCTTCGGGTTTGATTGTTTTAGCTTAAATATTCTCAAAACTACTTGTAGATGGGGAGAAGGCTGGATGTAATTGTCCCCCAGGGCACAATTTGACCGACACGATGTCATGCGAGAACTGTCTGTTAATTGACGATGTATTGTTATCATTTCTTTATTCGTTTAGGACACCTTTCATTACGATTCCAAACTGTGGACCAACAAGAACGAACTCAATCGTCTGGGAGGGAAGACACTGCTTGATCATCACGAGACAAAATTACCCACCTACTGGAGCACACCATTCTCTAAGATTTGCCTCGCAATGAACTCTAGCGACGGCCAAGTTAATTCGATCGTCATCAACCAAGCCGCCAATTCATTGTACGCCTTGATCGCTGACGGAGCTGAAAAACGTTTCACGAAGAACCTGGGTCGTCACACCTGGAAGAAGCTGATTGGCAATCAGGCATCGCTACAGAGAAATTGTAACCGGGAAGGTTTCAATTTAAAGTCGCCAAATTACCACAGCGAAGCAAGAATCGGTATCATAAGTAACCAGGAAAATGACTGTGCTTCCCCTGACTCCAGAATTGGGTTTGGCACTGGGGGATATCCTAATGGTCACAACACCTGTGGAAACGTTGCATCGGCAATTCATCATCCAGACAATGGCGGTAAAGATATTAGAGCCATGGGCTACATCTTGGTGCAATGAGTATCAAACAACCTGGTTCCAGTTCACTGCCGATAAAAATCAAAGGACTTTAAAACGCTTATAGAAACAGGAAGAAATTGTAGAAATTAAAGTTGAATAAACGCATTGCTCAAAACAACCACTTTTTATCTGTTATCCCAGGTTTCTATCATTCATGGGCGTAGGGCGGCATCTTCTCTCAGGCCATCCTATCAGCCACATCATTGTAGTAGCGCTTGATCCCGATAAAAGTTATTCCTACGGGTAAAGGCTGGGTATACTGCTTTAACCCCTTACATGGCTGAAGTGGGCTGACAGTAAAAAGGGCATCAGAACATAACCACTGCTGTAATAAAAATTCCTAATCTGCAAACACGGGAGAAAGAAAAGTGGAAATTGCGCCGGACTGTCGACCCGGCTGACACGAGATCTTTTTATGCGTTTGTGTTTGTTGGGGATTAAACGGCACTATGCATATGAGGAGAATCGAATCTAGTGTCACCAAACTTTTCTTAAATTGAGTGACAAACTGTTGCCTACAGTTTTAGTTCTCTAAAGCCCACAGAACATAAATACACATAAATTGAGAAAGAGACCCTGACTATCGTCCATGCCTTTAAGGAGTTCGATCAATTGTTTTTTGGCAAAGGGAGCATCACAGTACATACCGATCATAAGCCATTGGAGGCGATTTTCAAACGTTCCTTAGCACTTGCTCCCCGTCGTCTGCAAAGCATGCTGTAAAGCTTCAGGGTAGAGTATCGCGAGGGCTACACACTTAACTTCGTATCGCTGACGCGCTATCTCGAGCATGTTTTCCAATGTTACTGTCGACAATAAACTTACGTACAAAATAGTAATTACCTCATTTGTTGAGCATAAAATTCATAAATTGTTTGAAGTCAGCTTATGGGTTTTGTGTGATCTTTTCCCTTGACGTGAGATTAATTTTGCTCTCTTTGATTTTTGTTTCTAAAATGACGTCACTTCTTTGGGCGTGATGTTTTCTTAATAAATTTCGTCGTAACATTTTCAAAGTTTATGACGTACTTTATCAACGATAACAGGACAGACGCATTAAAAAGATGACGTCAGTTTACCATACTGTTCAATCCACCACACGAAAAAGTCAAGAACGCGATAGCGTCAAAATAAGCAACCAATCATGCATAAGCCGATAACGCATTAGGAACATTTCCACGTTATAACTGACTTTTATCCAAGAGAGGATAAAGGGGACAGAGAAGGCATCCCCCATACACACCCTATTCCATAGGTAATTCGTCTCGAGTTATTTTTAGAATCGGGATAAAGTTACCTCGCGCGCTGCGTAGATGTTTCGTGAAGGTTTCGCATAACTAAACGCCATGCAAAACATGTCGGGCGAAAGACAATGAAAGCGTAAAGAGATCGAGAGCATTTGAATATTGAAGCGAAATGAGTCGGCGCTCACCTGGGAAAAGGGAATCGCTCGACTCTTTGACAACCCGTGAAATCAGTTTAACTAGAAGTTATCGTAACCTCAGTGCTTTATAAAATGAGAAATTTCGCCGGTCTATTGAAACCGGTCGTTTGTACCATAAAGCAAGTAGCAAGTAATGTTCATGTACATGCAATTAGTTTTCAAATTTGAATTTTACTGTAGTTTATTTAATTTGTTAAGCGCTGTTGATCAGTGAATGTAAATAGCGCTCTAGAAATTATTAAATTACTATTATTATAGGACACCAAGTGATATTTTTGTTGAATAATAAAAGACTAATAAAAGAATAAGTATCAAACCAGAAATTGCTCTCTTCAAACTGTAAATTATAAATGATCTTGAGAGAATATTCTCTGTGTTAAGGATTTCCCTGCTGTACGAGGTTAGCTCTATACAAGAGAGGAAGGGCGATTCTTTTTTAATATCCGTTTCGCTGACACAGCATTAGCAGAAATCTCTCTGTAGTCGTTTTCGTCGACAAAACGAATAGCAATATTGCTCTCCGCGTCTTCCGCCATTTTGTTCTGCCTCAATTCGTGAAGGACGCGTGGCTCTGAGCGTGGGTCATCCACGCGGAACACATTCGCGCTATGTGTTTGGCTGTTGTCTAATCCCCCTTGGGATCTGTGGTCTTAAAAATAACTCGAGACGAATTACCTATGGAATAGGGTGTGTATGGAGGATGCCTTCTCTGTCCCCTTTATCCTCTCTTGCTTTTATCGTATTAATCGAAAACAACCCATGTGCAATTAAAAATATCCAAGGCCCGGTGGCTTTTCTTCCCGAAGGTCGACATTTCATTGATATTTATATTACAATACAGCTAAATCACTCTCTTGGGGTGTTGGTTTTTGTAACTCTTTTGAATTCCCCCTTCTTCGGAGATCCTGAAAACTGGCGCTGGGACCGGCTTTTACAAAAACCTTTAAACAACGTGTTGATATAGCAGAGTTTTAGGCTATGTTAACACTATACCGGATAGCTTTTGCACCGGCACGAAAATCATACCGGACACTAGGGCTTCTGTTCACACATAACAACGCTGATTTCTGTGCGATTTCTATAACGGCTGTAACGGAGAGAATCTGCGCCGCACCGATCTCTAACTGGAGGGTTGCCGGGTAGGTGTTCATGTTACACCGGAATGAAGCAAAATGGAGTAGTTTGCTAGCCAGGACCCGCACAATTATTCTTTATTTTTCGATTTGATTATTTGATTTCGGGCCCGAAAAGTTACTGGGACTTTCGAGAAACGGGCCACAGTAGCTTTACCATTGTAATGTCCAACATAGCCTTAGATTCACGTTTACAGCAAACCCTAATCGCCTATTTCAAGGTGACAATTTTTTTTTATATTTAGAAATCAGCAGAAATAATTTATAATGGTGAATCTGGCATGAATTAGATACTATTTTTTGTATTATAAACAGTAAACGTGGTACAAATTGACGTTTGCTGTTTTTCGTAAACGTGAATCTAAAGCTCTCTAATGAACTTTGTACACCCCTCTGTAACAGACCCAGTGGAATCTATATCTTCACTGGGTTCTCGGAGAAAATGTCATTGAGTTGGTTTATTTTCCACTGGGTTTTTCCTCTTAGTTATTTATCTCCCATACAAGCGAAAAGGGAAGGCAGGCTTAACATCTCGACCGGCATGAACTTTCAAAACCTTTTACATACCGCTTTAGCGAATAGAATTAAACGATTTACACTTTTTGGCGAGATTGATTACCTGTACCCTCTGCATTTTGCTTTCGTCGTTGCTTCTTAAACAAATATGAAAAACGAAATACATAAAGTCTTGTAGAAGTCATAATAGATTGCGACCGGCCCTTGAGGAAGCAAAAAATCAGCCGGTAGAAACAAACTATTCGCCGGCTATCGCGGAGGCTTAATTATCACTGTGTAGTCTGAATTTAACCACTGGGTAGGGTTTCACGGGTTCTGATATATTACAGGGAGGTGTTTTTGCAGTGATGCGTTACACTCCATTGAAAAAACATTGTTACTTGGAAACTGCTAAAAGAGAGATCTATAAAGGGCGTTAACTAGCACTTGCATTGTCGATCAGTGAGAGTCGAGCGAGCGACAATCGTCATTCACTACTTATGACGTCAGGAGATTATAACAGGACCTGTCCGGCGTTTCGTTGCCAGAAAAGGGAGTAAAAAAATACCGTAAAATTCCGAAAATAAGCCCCGGGGCTTATATTTTTCAAAGGCCCTTTTTGAGGAGCTTATTTTTGGAGGGGCTTTTTTCGGAGGGGCTTATTTACGGAGGGAAATTTGCGTTTAAAAATCGATTGGGTTAGTCTCATAGCTGGAAGTAAATTTACCGTTTTCGCTTTGTTTTACTTTATATTTGAGGGCAAATTTCCAAGTACAAACCCCCGGAGGAGTTTATATTTGGAGGGGCGATTTTTTGGCGGGTTTTTTGCGTTACTGGATTGGGTGGCTTATATTTGGAAGGGCTTATGCATGGAGGGGCTTATTTTCGGAATTTTAGGGTATAATAAAGGAAGGAGAAGACAAAAGGATATTCTGTATTGCGTCCCCGTTAAGTTGATTATAACACATTAATAATGGGTTTAATAAACTATGTATCTGTTAATAAAAGCAAGTTGCATTTTATTTTGTCTCTTTGAGACCAGATGGCGGAATTTAATAATTCATGGTGAGAACCGGGAAAAATAGAGCAACCCTCCCTGACCACAAATAGTAGTCTTTTGAACTGATCGATGAGACTTTTTTAATTATTACTACTGTAACATACACTTTTTCTGTAGCTATTTACACTAATAAAACCTATTTACAATGTTAATATTGTCATCGGAAATTTAATTGAATTCATTCGGATTTACTGCAATATGTTGAGTTTAATATATAATGATCGGTGATTAAGCACAAAAACAGTCGTATCCCTGTAGCTACTCCTTTTAAAGGAATATACCGTTATATTCAGATTATAATAATTATAATAATTGCCTAAAACCTTTTCTACTCGTCGATCACCGTTTACTTCAGACCCATGATGTTGGAGGGGGCGCAAGGGTTTGCGTTGATGTTTGGGGAAATTTTGATTTTAAGTTGCGGTATTGCTGTTTTACAATACCAAGGGGTTTGCGGTATTTAGAAAATTCTATTCTGTGCGGTGTTAAGACGTATTTCTGCGCGGTTTGGCTTGGTAGTATTTGTACCCCCCTTACGCCCCCCTTGTGTTGCCGTGAGCTATTTCTCATAGGAAAACAAACATGGTTTCTTCGGAGGTCGCAAAAAAATTGAAAAATATACTTGACTTGAGTTTTCTAGAGGTGCAATAACAGAAGACTGTATTTTACCTACTCAACAAGGTGCGTAGCGCCGATTTGACTATTTGAATCTTAGAAAAGCAGAGCTCGGAGGGAAGTCTAACTACTTTAGTGGGAACCAACTGGTATACTAGTGAACCTTCGATTCTGTAAGTTAATTAACTTATTTACTAATTGCTCAGAAAAACTGCAAATACGATCTGTTGAAAGAGAACGCCGGCAAGCAGGGCGAACGAAAGTGTTTATATGGAGAGAAGTTAACCTGGATAGAAGGGTTAGCCACCTAGCCGGGTCACCCCCCAAGCCGGGTCACCCTACTAGCCGGGTCATCCTCCTAGCCGGGTCACCCCCCTAACCGGGCACCCTCCTAGCCGTGCCAGCTTTTCTACATATTAACACTTTTGCAATTTTGGCTCGTCCAGTCAGCTCAACACAATCAAGGCGAGAAAATTGGAGCATGAGCGAGCGCTGTTGTCAGATCTTGGCTCGAGCAAAGGCGTCAACTTGGGCTGTGATGCACCTCGAAAACGTTTTTCCGTATAAACCCGACCTAGAAGGCACTTGGAGAAATCCGTGGACCTTCACGTAACAAATACATCGATTTTTACTATTTACATTGCCAACGAACTAGAAATAATGCTATTCATTATACTCTCAATCCTAACGGTTCCAATGAGTGGGAAGAAGAAAAGCTCCTCTGCTGCTTGTTTAGTGAGCATGCGCGTGGCAGGTAGTCGAAGTAGTATCTTTGCAAATCGTTCAGGGTTATTGGGATATTTGTTTTCCACATACTGCTTGAGAGAGCAGTGAGCTTTTTCCTGCAGCCTCTCAACTTGTTTGGGGTTTTTCAAGCTTGAACAGTCTGCGAAAATAACAAAAAAAATTGAAAAATCGATATTATATACTGACAACAACGCGAATAATGTAGAATTATTTCTCGGATATCTGTTCTGTGTAGGCTGTTATGGGGTAAGACTATATATTAACTAAATATAAGTTTTGATCGATAAATTTGTGAATTCCATACATTTGAACTGCGGGATGAAGAAATAAATGCCGCAGAAAATCTTGAAATACGCAACATATGTAGTAGCGAAAAGAAGGTCTGAAAAAGGTTAAGCTTGACGGGATTCGATTCCTGACCTCTGCGATACCGGTGCGGCGCTCTAATCGATTGAGCTATCAAGCCAACTTGGAGCAGGTTATTAAATTCGCTCGTAACATACCCGGGAAAAATGAAGATGAATGGTGAACATATGAATTTCATATCCTTGAAATGCGGGATGAAGAAATATATGCAGAGAAGGTCATCACAGTTAAATACGCAACTTAATCAATTTGTCAGACTGGTCTAACAATTAAAAAATAAATAAATAAATAAATAAATAAATAAACGATCAGATTAATGCTTTTCCCTGGTGATAATTCCAACTTAAGCAGTCGTATGCTTGGTCTTCGCGGTGACCGGATGTAACGATTTCCACGGAATAACAATGACGGTTAATTCAGTCTATTTTTAATAATTTGAAAAGCTTATTACTCCTAGAGCTGCAGCTACAACAGTGAACTTAAGAAGTTTTTAGTTTACACTCAACCATAAAACGTCGGCCAACTACTTTCAGCTGAAGCCAATTACACTCGTTTATAGCTGTCAACATCATCGTCGTCACACTAGTATCATCGCCACCACCTCCATCGTTATTATCATTATTAGAATCATCATCATCATCATCATTAACACAGTCAGCCTCAACAATATCTTCATCACTATGAACGTAACTTAAACATTAAAAATATCATCAAAATCATTATCGTCGTCATCATCGCCACCACCACCACCACCATTATCATAATCATCATCAAAATCATTCTCAACAATATAATCGTAACCATGATATCGTCACCATGAACGTCACAATGAACGAATGCATCATGAACATCGTCAAAATCATCATCATTATCACTGCCACCACTACCATCAACAACATGGCTTTCAACATATCAACATCACCATGAACGTAACATTAACAACATGAATATCGTCAAAATCATCATCATCATCGTTATCACTGACACCACCACCACCACCAACATCATCGTCAACATAGGCCCAAAATCATCATCATCATTATCGTGGTCATTATTCATCGTCATCATTATTCATCATCACTGTCTACTGTCTGTCATAATAAGGATATACATCATAAGCGAACATTATCAACATTCGAAATTGCAAAAAAAAAAAAAAAATGGAGAAGATGTTCCGACACCATTGAAAATGAAAACCTGATTTACCTGGATTGAAGAGAATAATCGTCTTGAAGAATGCATACTCCACCAAATCCAGTTCAAGTTTTTCCAGACTCAGAAGCAGTTCCTTTACACTTAATACTTTTTCAAGAATCTTCTGATCTTTGGTTAACAGGGGTTTATGTTCCTCATCGCACTCTGATCGCTCCATGTGAACGGCAGCAAGTGTCAACAATGGTGACAGAGGAAACGAACTGGAACATTGTGAAACGCCTAACATGAAAAGATCAGACCATGAACTTTGTAGCAAAACAAGTTGATCTGCGCTGTCCAAACTTCGGAAGGCCTGAATGTTTCTCGTCCAATCAACTGTAAGAAACAGGAGGCGGGTTGCGATTTCGTAAATGTAGTCCATTGATAGAGAAGACAATCCCAAGGTTGGAGGGTTCAATTTGAACTGGAGGTTTTCTGGGCTTATAATGCTAAGGTGCGCTTCTGTGGCGTGGATTGCAGAAGGCGATCTTGGAGATGTGGCTATCGGCGAAGAAAAAGACGCTGTACTGCTGCTGGGCGAAAGAGGTTCATAATCTATCTTTTCCTGACAGTTAGGGAAAACAGGATGGTTTTCAGGAGACCGGCTTAGCCCTGGAAAGCCGTTTTCATTTTGGCTGTTTTCCAGGCATTTAGTGATGGGCTTTCTTTCACACTGCACGGCTAGGAAAAGAGCAGAAAAATTCGGTTAGAATATTTTGTGGTAACAAAAACCAATAGAGCGGGCTTCTTGCTTTATCTTACTAAATTTGCTGTGATTTCAGTTACTATATAGTATCAACTATCAACCCTTTGCGCATCGGGGGCCCGAAATCAAATATTCAAATCGAAATAGAAAGAATAAGAGTGCGAGTCCTGACAGGCAAACTACTCCATTTTGATTCATTAGCCGATAGTTTTATCATGTTAGATGCAAAACTATTGAAACCTCGATCTTTAATGTAAACGGAGACAGTATACCGGGCCCGTTAATTTCGGGACTTTCGAGAAACGGACCCCAGATCAACTCGAAACGCAGGGAGCCTCTCAATTTCACCTCGGTCAAGGAGAGAAATTTGCAAAAGCTGACAAAACCTCTAAGCTACGCTAAGTTTGCTACTTTCAATGTTGAAAGTAACTGAGATATTGCCAATACGCTGTTAATTTACTAAAAGTTTTGAAAATTTAAGACTATCAATGTTTAAAAACCGAAAATGGTTGTTCTTGTCGGCGCAATTTACCAGCATAATTTGGGAGCGAAGCGTTTTTTAGCGGAAAGAAAATCAATATTTTCAGAAGAAATGTTCAAGGACAGTTATGTCAACTAAAAAGTTGCTAAATCTTTGTCGATGTTTCCACTCACTAGACACTAAGTTGTATGAAAAAAAAAAACGCTTAGACGTGTGACTGCAGTGACAGTGAGTTCCTTACTGACTTGAACTGACTTCTTTAACCCTCGGTCATTTTCGCTAAAATTATACCCTCATTTACTCGAACTGGATTTGCATTTGTCAAATTGCAATGGTTAAAAATATTCTCAGTCCAACATCTATTGGCTGCGAAGCCCTAGGGGGTTCCAAGGGCGCACATGCATGCGAAAGCCCTAAAGAGCATGGCTCTTAGACCAAGAGCGGTGGTTACCGTACCATACTGAAAAAACGGAATCCATCTAAGACTAATGTTGACTTGAACTGTGCGTACCTCTGGAATGAAATAATTTCTAGCTACGCCCGCCGTGTATTGGAAACTCCCAAGAAGTTGTCGGGCCTGAAAGACTTTTTTTTAATCCATTTTTTAAACGAACATTGGAAGTTCTTGTGCAAAGTAGGCGGCAGCATACTTCTCGGTCTTTTTTTTTATGTGACATTCTCTTAAAAATCCTATTTCTGCTAATGAACTTGTGTACTTACAAAACACGTTTCGAGAGTTTTGAGAAACGCAGACCAGGGCCGGCTATTACTAAAAAACTGTTCATCATCGCTGCCTTAGTTCTTAAATAGAGGTGCTTAATTGCATTGAAGGCATAACAACTTTTGTTGCTGTTGTTGTTGTTAAAAAAATGTTGTAGCGTTCTACTTGTTCTCCGTAACAATCGTAATAAATACGCAGGTTTGAACACCAGTCAAATATGTCCTTAAAATAAGGCTTCATCTCTCGTTATTGATACTCCTCCTCCGATAGCTCGAAGCTTTTTTATTACCCCAGAATTAATGTTCGATGATTTGGAGCTCTTTAGAATAATGTTTGTTTTATCTAGCAAAATTTTAATTTCGGTTTTCTAACTTATAGCCCTCAAAATATCACTAATTAAGGAAAATTGTACAAGTTAAAATGTCTCTGCTGGAGGATCGGGGACGGAATATTTAACCGAATCCCTAAAAAACAAAATAAATGCACTAAAATAAACTCGGTATCCATGATGCATAAAAGAACAGTGAGCGCGAGACGGTGGTTGCTTTTATTTTTGCCTGTTACACAACCAATGTTATGCAATCCCTGTATCATGGATGGCACAATCACGCGAGAAAACGCAACGGAAAAAGGTTCCTAATGCTAACAAAAAATTCTGATTAGTAAATAGACGTAGGCGGAAGAAAAGGGGAAATTGAGCCATCGACTCGGTCGATGCTTGTGTTTTTCGGGAATTAAATAGCACTATGCTTCAGGCAAGAGGAGAATGGAGTCTAGTGCCACGAGATCGGGAGATCAAATCATGAAACCTATAACGCTCTAACCTTGCATTTCCCAGTCACCATGTTTATTTTGATTACACAACTGTTTTACGTAACACACCGGCAAAACAAAATTGAATATTCCCTAAAGATTTGTCTGAAGCACGCTTTTGACGCTTTTGTATAAAACGCCAGCTTAAAATTTACCTGGCTGGTTTGTAGCCTGAGAGATCAGAGCTAATAAACGGGGCTGTTTGAAAGTTAATACCGGTATTTAGACTTGACTAAATGTTGACATTGGTCGCAGTATCTGAGTGGAATAAAATTAAAAACATGGCGTGGTCATTATCACGCAAGCACATGGTCAGTCACCTCTATCACGTGTGTGCAAATTAAGGTTAAAGTGTATCCCGGCATTCATGACACTGCAAATTTCGTTTTCAAACGAATTTATAATCTACTTAACCATTGATTCTGGAGAACTTTTGCCGGGCAGTTTTAGCCGTTGAATAATTAAACCTGTTTTAACAAAGTACGAGGTTTCCTCGAGTCAAATCTGTGGCTTTCAGTCATGTTTTCTATACAAGACAGAAGATAAACAGAGAAGTTGCACGTGAAACACAGCCGCAACATATTTAATAATGCATGAACCTTAAGTTGTTGTTTTCGGGTATAAAGGTCACCCGAACAAGGCACTTACAGAATCATGACTTCCTGGTTGACTTTGAACCTTAAAATTAAAGCGAATACCACAAAAAACGTGTTTCATTGAAGATGATCGTGACTATACACGCGACATGAACGAACCTGTACAAGTATTTGTTCAATAACGATTTTAGAACGTATTGGTCCGGTAATCACGTTTCATAAACGTGGTTTTTAATAAAGACTATTTAAAGTGACCTGGCATGTACAAGAAGAAAACGTAAAAAAGTGTCTTAAAAAACTAATTTACAACAAGATCTCAAGTTAAAAATAGGTTGTGTATTAAATACATACAGTTTTTTGTTTTTTGTTTTTTTGTTTAGTCCGGTGTATAAGATAAAATCGAAATTAATCGTACTCTCTCGTCGCTTGCCACATTAAATCATTCGAAGACTTAGTGCACGAAGTCATGATTCATGAATCTACTCTACAAGTCAGTCTGCAAGAGTCTGTAAGCTAAAAAGTTCAATCTAAGCAACTGTAGGAATTTTAGAGGGCGGCAGTCAGCTGACACTTTCCCCTTCGGTTTATCATGATATGTAAAGCCGCGCACTTGGAAGCAGGCAAACTAAGTCCCTCTTTCGCCTCATAGTCTCTCGTTGCTTTTGGATAGATTCACTGTGACACGAGTTTGCTGTCCGACATTTGCATCCCGCATTCTTGAAGACAAATTCTACTGTCCACCGAGTCTCTAGGCTGCATAGCCACTACGTACAGTGATCAACCTCGATATGAAGGACGATTTACATTGTACAACTTTGTGGCTTGTTGATGTGCCTTTCTCAGTACAAGCCTACGACGCGAGATGTGTCGTGAAAATCGTGATCAAACCTACGACAAACATAAGAATGTGGTAGGTTTGTTATTCAAAATGTAACTTGTTCCTGGGCATGGGTGAGCTCATCGTATGCGATAAAGTTGTTGTGCCGTGCAAATCGGTCTCAACGAACGGCCAAGAGCTAAACAAAATTTGTTCTTTATTAACGAGGTTTCGTTAGATCGAAGTTCTTTTTTACTATTCAGTGGTAAAGAAAATCACTTGTTATACCAAGGAATACGTTACTTAGCTATATTAGAGGTTCGTTACATCGAGGTTCCACTTTAATCTTAAGAAACCAAACAGGTCCAGAATATTGTCGGTGATCAGAAGTTAGTGGCGTCATAACGACAAGCCGTTCTTTTAGTAGCTTAACGCCCGAGATCCCTTGTCTGCTTCTGTTTCCAGTGGAAAGATCTCCCAAACGCAAGGCAGCTTTCATAGATTTTTCTACAGCTAGGTTTTTCCTATCGCTCAGGGAAAAAACTTCCTAACGCAAGGAGCAAGTTGACTGCCCAACCCTCACGGCGCCTTTTCTTTCACACGTGTTTAGAGTCGCAAACTGTGGGTCCGTTTCTATGTGTTATCAAGACCTGTGGAATTCACAGCCTTACCAAAAATACTACACCGATTTGAAAATCGGTACTCAGCGGCAACAAATCAATCCATCGAGCCATGTCTTTAAAATTAAAGAGACTGGATTTCTTTCACTGGAAAACTGCCATTTTTGGTTTTTTACATTTCCGTGGATATCATATCGGTTCTTACTATAAATAAGCAAGGAATCCAAAGAGGTGCGTTCATTTCTTCATTATCGGGAACACGAATACACAGAGAGATTAAACTCAAGTAGATTGGTTATTCCAAGTGTCTAGATAAGACATACTGACATCTTTTCACCAGCGTCAGCTAGGGTATGGATACAATCGACTCTGTCTCAACGGACACCTTGGTAAAACGGATACCTAGAGCTGGTCCCTGCCTTTCTTTACTCCTTTTATTTGACTCTCTACAAAACGGCTATCTCCATCTCAAGACGGACCCTTGGTGGTAGTTCCTAAGGTGTCCATCTTGGAGAGAGCTGACTGTATATCATAACACAACTGTTACGTGAGGCCCGGTAAGGCTCGGTAAGGCCCGGTACCTTTTATTTTGATGGTTAATTACCTTAAAGGAACTTTTCATGCACAAGCTACAAGTTAACGAATCAGGCTGCGGCCTGTGCAGCATAGGCAGCCAAACGACAACAACAGCAGCTGAAATTTTAGCTCCGGTTAGCATTGAAACATTTTCACTTGAAAGTCTTAACAACAAACTCAACAGTTTCGAGCCTCTATTCGCCTAGATGTTTGAGCAAGCAAACCGAGCGGCACAGGCAAAGTGATGAAACAAAAGTGATAGCCTCAGAAGAACTATCTTAAGTTTTCAATAACTGTCTTTATTCATTCACGGGCTAAACGTTCACATTTCTATTTGCTTTAACGGAAAGTAAACCTGAAAATTTAACGCTTATGGGTACTAACGTCGCCTGCCTGCATCACCTTAAATTTCTGATGCATCCACTAGGAAACGCAGCCCAGCCAAAACAAAAACAGAAGTCTCTTGTGCATCTTCAACACCTTCACGTTTTAGGATCCAGCATCAAGTCAACGTGACCTCACACTAGTTTTTCGCGCACTCCCCTTGCTAAGTCCAGTCAGCTCAGTTTAATCAGACTGACTTTGTCATGCACGCATCGCCAGTTTTTGAGACAAGGTTTGACTTACTAGTAAAATTTTTTCATATCAAGGCAACCAGGATACTGATACTACGATTTTTTCCTTAACAAAATCTCTTAAGTAAAAATGTAGCGACGCTGTTGCAAGAAAGGCTCAGTATTTCCTCCACGGTTCCACCGAGCCAAACAAGCTACCAAACACTTTCTTGGTTGAACGCCCTTAAGGTTTAATGAAGACCTCTTGCCAGCCAAACAACTCCAATAAAATCAGTTCAAAATCTACACAAGTTATCAATATCATGCACCTTTTCTTTTTCAGTTCTTGGCTATGCATTTATTTCTACAAAGCAACCTACCCTTTAAGCGGAAAAATGTTCTTCCACGAAGTGGGTCTTTGTGCAATAATTCGTTTTTAACAGAGCTTTGACTCCGCTTTAAAGAATCAAACGACCATAATTACATAAACGCTAGATTGCGCCTTCAAGCATTAATATATAAATCAATTCACAACCACTGACAGAAATCACTCAATTGCAAGCCTTGTGTATGTATATAACAAAGTAAATGTATTTCTCAGTTCTTAGTAATCCACTGAACCGTGCAATACAGTCGCTCCGATACAAACATCGACGCAATGACGTATAGTGGTTACACTGAGATAAACATGTGGTGTCTTGATTTCTAAGTAAAACTCCAAACAAGTTTTCTGGTTTCTTTTAAAAAAGCGCCCTCGCAGATTTCCAAGCAAATGCACAAAAATGAAACAAATATACTTTTCAAGAAATAAGTAGTGTGCAGTTGGAGTAAGAATTAGCTTTCACTTGCGCCCGCGTAACTCCTATTCAAAAAAGCAACGCCTTAAAATGGATTTACCTTACTAAAAACCAAGGCTGATTTGTTTTTAAAAACAAAAACAAAAGAAAGAAAGTTTTCTTTTAAGTTAAATTTCGAAGTACACTTAAACTTTCTTTTTTGGCTGTTTTAAACATATGTTCTCTTACATATCTTACTTTTCTGCCAACTGTGACCGAGAAGTCGTTGATGGAAAATTAACTGGCTTACCAAACGAACATAACGTTAAAAACACGTTGATTCTGGTCTTAACATTTTTCGCTGTTAACCCATTTGTCAGGAGGGAACGGATATGTTGGCCTAGCAAGGATTGGAACGGTCTGTCAGTTTGTTTTTTAAGCACAACCATGGGAAAATATACGCGTCTAGCGCCGTCGATAGGGTAGGATCAACGCATAATAGCTTGATCGGGCCGTGATTACCTGTGACGGAAGCCATTCGCTTTTGATCCTGCTACGGACGGAACAACAACGGCATAAATTCTTCAATAGGAGTAGTGTCTAGTTACCTTCCTTTTTCATGCCCATCGTCAAGCATTTATTCAATCGACATCTCTGGCATCTGTTTCTTTGTACCTTGTCGATCGGGCAGGCACCATTTCCTTGACATCTATAGTGCAGATTTTTCCTTACGCTCCTTTTGAAGAATCCTTTACATCCCTCACAGGCCACGATACCATAATGTTTCCCTGTTCCGCGGTCCCCACAAACTAGGCAGTCGCCCCATATTGGTTTTACAGTTGTGTTTGGTAGGCCTTCGCTACTTCTATAGAATGTTGGCGGCTTTAACTCTGAAGCGATTAACAAAACATTGAAGGCTAATTCAGTGTTATATGCAGTCGGCAATGCTTTCTTAAGGTCTTGTAAGACTTTGTTCCTTAAGGTTTATTCATGAGATAAAAGCGGACATTCATTTTGAAACTTTAAGTACCTTAAATTGATGTTTAGTCTTGTAGTTAAAGTACATCGACATAGTCTTGTAAGAATCAAAAGAAATAGTATCGCATCGTAGCAGCGAAGTTACAAAGAGGATTTGACTTTACTGAGATGGAACAATACTAGGAAAGCTAACATATTAAAATTCTAAAATTCTTTCCTCTTACCGGTCATAGTTCATTCCAAGCCTGCCAACGTCAGATACAAATAAACAATCCTCAATGCCAAACTCGTCGTACTGGCGTACAAGACGAAGGAACAGTTAACAATAAGCGAGTGTGTAACGTAAATTAACAGACTGCCTCTGAGAAATGAGCCGGCTCGCCAAAGGACAACCGAAGTTATGGCCGAAGTTTCACGTTTACACGTGTTTATGGCCTTTAGGTATAAGCTTTTACCTTTCACTGGACTGAAGCACTCGTAGGTCATCTCACGGACGAAAACAATAGTGAGTATGGTGATTGGTTGTCCTATGGGAAATAAGCCATGCTTGGACTAATCACGGGTGCTTCCTTCAAGTCACAACTCACCAAAACACGACTCACGCGAAGTACAGGTACATCGCTACACGTGACTTAACACGTGTTATTGTTACACGCAATTACTTTCTACATATTTTATAAAAAAGATAAACTCTTTATTATTACATAACAGCTTTATTTTCCTCCTTTACCTGTTTACATCGAACACTCTCGATGGATGCAGATTGTAAGTGAAACGCCTCTGTATGTAATTCCGGTGAACCCAAGCCCACCTCAACGCGCCTCGTCATTTCCAACGCTTCGCCATGATCAGTCATGAAAAGTGGACGCTAATTTAGGGACCTTCCGCTGTTAGTGCAGGATTTGTGCGTTCCAAAAGTGGGTCAATTTTTCACAATTTATTGAAATAATTCTAAGCTTCTATGCCTCTACTACCTCGATCTGCGACCGTGAAAATCCTGTTGTGAGATTGATGGAGATGCATTGAAATCGAGAAAAAGTCACAATTCAGAAAAGGAGTAGGGGATTAAAAACAACTGAGCCCATAAACTCGAAGCCGAATATTTGAAGGAAACGTATAAAAACTTTACATACCCTGGTGCAGAATGAAAATAATCGTATGATGATAATTTAGGGCCATGTAATTAAGCAAAGCAGTGACCTGGGCTTGGAGTAATTTAGCACTAGTGCAATTTGTTAATTGTAACTCTTGCGCTACACGTTAGCAAATTATTTTGTACATTTACAATCTTCCTCACAATAAAACTTTAACATTGTTTCTTTTAATCGTATTCAATATATTGTTAGTGATGACGGTCAAAGTGGAATTTATTTAAGGCCCAAGGCCGATGGTTGGCCGGGGCTGTTCTAAACGGCGATTGCCACTATGCAGTTAGCATTTCTATATTTCCGTCTTTTTACTCATCAGACATGAATAAAATGCAACCCACAACCTTTTGACGAGCACGTACATTCACTGAGAAAATCTTTACCCACGTATTTCGAATTATTAGACCTTGAAATTGAAGCTCAAGCCGCAATCTTTAATTGAATTCTCCATCAAATCGAGGAAGGTAGCCGTAACGGAGGGCAAAAGGTTTTGACGCTGTTTCTGGTAGCCTTGAAAGCAGAGTGGAGGGAGAGAGGACCAGGCCACAGAACTAACAAAGAAATGTGTTGCGAGTTTTAGTATTTACAAAGCCAACACCTGTCATTTAACAATATACATCACAAGTTCAAATAGAGCAACATGAACTACTGAACTACAAGGAAACCTTGGTATTTTAAATCTTTGGGTGAAAGGTTTGTAGTTTTTAACGCTATGTTCAGCCTCTATGTAAGAATTTCTGTAAAGGTGACGCCGCATATATCACATTTGGTCTCAACTTTTCAGGCTGTGGATGAATAACTATACTTTCGAACGAAAGCTAATGTACACGTCTTCTACTTCTCTATATTTCACGCTGGTAAGCAAGGGAAATGGGTTAGTGCTCCACACGTAAGGCCCCTGATTCCCGCTCTGTACTTTACATTCAACTGCATGAATGAACGACATGTTCAGCGTATGAACTGCGCTAAAGGTAACGCAGCCTACGTCACATTTCTTTTCCAACTTTTAAGTCTGTGGATGGACTATTTCGAACGAAAGCTATCGCACGTTCTCTGTTTCTTTATTTGACACTCGTGAAACAAGAGGTCTTCCACAGGTAGGCTCCATTCCCGTCGATATTCTAGTGAGTGTTCCGTCCATCTAATTTTAATGAAATTGTAATTGTAGCTCTTTCATGATACTAGGAACCTGATGTCAGCTCTTACTTTCACACTAAAATTTCTAGTTTATGTCGAGTTAAAGGCAAATGCTATCGCACGCGATTTCTTGTATTGATGTTGAAATAATAGAGACAAACGCGCGTATGTATACTGTAACTGCCAACTATCACAAAATGGACGTAGAAGTTGAGTTCAACCAGTCATTCGGTAAAAAGGGGGTATGTTTAATCCTTTCACTGCCAAATGTGGCCAAAGGCAAATTTCGACGAATTTCCAAATTTAATTTCCTAAAATTTTTAGAAGCAAATAGCATCATGTGAAAGTACAGGCAGAGAGCTTTCATTTGAATGGTCCACAGACGTAGGTCCACAGACTCAAAAGTTAGAGTGGCCTTACAAAACTCTATCAGACATCCTGGCAGTGAAAGGGTAAGCGCATATAATAGTGTGTCCTCGGTAGCTTAAAAGGTAAGAGAAACCCTGACGCCGAATCAGACCACATAACTCAAAGAAACTGCATCAGTTTTTATTAAAGAAGCTAGCTAGCAGCCTTTTATATACCGTACATAAATAGTTCACAAAATTAATATATTATTCTTATAAATAAATACAATATTTACAAACTATGCCATAAGATACAGGTATTTACAAATAAAGTTAATACATTTGTATTTTAGATCTTCAGGGGAAGATTTGGAAGTGAAACAACAATAAAAAGGCCGTTCATTGTAATATTGAGATTTGCTTATTGGGGTTCACCCTAGAGTCTTATATTACAATGTTACTCGTAGTTCCAAGTTTTGATTCTCGGGATAAACTATTCAAATGAAAGCTACTGAGTAGTACTTTCCTGCGGTGCTGTTTGCTATTCTGTACAAGGTGGTTCTAACGTTTGAGTCAGTGCTGTGGATAAAACCCTAAAGTGTTTATATTCAAATAGAAAGCTACTGAGCCATGCTCTCTAATGTGGCCTCGAACATTTGAGTCTGTGGATAAAACCCTTGAAAGTGTTACTATTAAAACTGAAAGCTAAAGAGCAGGACTCTCCAGTGTTACTAATTGTTATGCTGTACACAGAGTGCCTCCGTGGCTGAAACCCAAACGTGTAACCCTTCAAATGAAAGCTATGGAGTAGTACTTTCGCCTATAGTAGCTTCATGCTGCATGAATTGCACAAGATGATTCTAACTAAGGTCGGAGAATGATTTACTCAAATTTGACCAGTTAGGAAAGAAGCTACTGCATGAGCTGTTTTGCCATGTCTTTAGCTGTTGATTACACTGTGCAAAGTGATTCCACTGTTAAACTGTAGCAGAAATCTTTACCTGAAACCATTCGACTGCCAGCTACGGAGCAGTACTTTGCCAATCTCATATTTTTTTCGATGCATCACTTCAATGTAAATCAGTGATCAGCATTTACTTCTGTGTTGAATAAAGTACATTCATTCTTTGTTTCTGGTTTGGGCAAACATAGCAACTTAAGGGAAGCATGAACTTTATGACAAACATGGCCCACTTCAATTTATCTGTTCTTAACAATACTAGGATTCTCGCTCGGCGAGATACCATTAAAAAGGTTTGGCATTCTGCTGAAAAATATCGATCCCTTTTTCAGACGAAACGTCATTTTTATGATAATACACGTTTCAGGGACTAGGAACGCATCTTTTTTTAATTAATCGACTGACTTAAATAATGTACGTATAATCTCGTTAAGCAACCCCTCCCCCACAAACAATCTAGTAGTACCTACTTTGGAACTGGAAGTGGAACTGTTTTACTGTTCTATGAAGAAAGAGCTAAAGAAATGGCTTCTAACTGAATAGAATAATACGGAGTTTTTAAGGTTCCAGAAGGCTGATGTTTTTAATTTTAAACATGCTACAACCAATTACTCTGAAACGCTTTGCAATATATCTTAGTGCCCTTAACTTCTAAGTGATCAAAGTGTTCAGCTAAATCATTTTTAAAGATAGTCTAATCTTAACTAACTCACCTAGCTATAAATTTCTTTATTTTGTCACCCCAAACCGGTTAAATTTTCAATGGTGCGTGCTGCAAACCAGACACTCACGGGAAAGATCGCGTATAGTCGAGTCGTTATTTGGGTCGTCACGCAATGACTGCATTGCCAGACCGCACAATAAATAAACGGAAGAGGAAATCTTGAAAGCGGACGCTTGGGATTTCAGCTGTTGTGGATACTATCTCTTATGCCCTTGAACGATGTGCGGAAATCTTGACACTACGGGTTCCTGAGAAAAAAATAAAACGAACAACTTTAACACTTTGACAAAACAGACATCAACCACTCAAAGCGTCTCAGGGAAGAGACGAGAAGGAAGATAATTCATTCCAACGGCTGGGGCATGACAGAAACTCGAAGACGATTATATTTATAAATTTACCGAGAAGTCTAGGGTTAACCCCTGATCATCACAAAAATCAATCCATCCCCTAGTGAAATTAAGCACCACGAAAAAGTGTTAAAAGCCCCTCCGCATAAAACACCGGTACGTACGTACCAATCAGTCAATCGTTCCCAATTAAATGCGGTACAACTCACCCGTGTCGAAGAAGTTGTTCGATAAGCAAACGTGGACTTGTTCCCGTGGGCCTGTCAATGAGAGAAATTAAATGTACAAGCTAGGGGGCTACTTAATTTTTCCTATCCTTAATTTGCAGAACAGACCACCCAGTATTCCAAATGCCTTCTGACATTCGACTGATGTAACACACGTGTTTGGCTGGCCAGTCTGGAGGGGCGACACGTTTGAATATAACAGCCCTACGTAAAAACATTGGTAAAAGCCCTCGCTCATGTACATAGTGATGCCGAAGCACTCGTAAATGAACTGTATTGACAGAACAGACATACAATATTCAGAAAGAAAACATGCATGTACACTTTCAACGCTAACTGAACTTTGACCTCCCACAACACTATGCCACTCAAGTTGTAAGAACGGCGATTATTTTCAACAAAAGTTGATTCACCTTCTATCTTAAAACAGAAGTTTAAAAAAATTTGTTGAATGATCACGTTAAAAAAGTTTAAGAAAGACTCACGATTTTTTCAGGAGTACTTGACTGCTCGACTCTCTGACGACGTCAGAGGTTGAAGTGCGCAAGATGACGGTGCATTTCTGAACTTTCCGGAAATTTACTACATTCTTGCTCTCAAAATGTTGTTTTCTCCCACGCATTTTGAGTATTTTTGTCGTTAACACCTTTATTTATGTTAGGAGTGTTTATGTATGTTAATGTATGTGTTCGCCTTTGTGTTTTTATGCGTTTTCCGATCTCATATTGTGCGTTTTCCGAGCTAATATTGTAATACTAATATTGTAATCTTGCAATACTGTTTGAAAGTCTGAACCGTTCAAGGTCTGCTTTTTTTTTTTTTGAAAGATCGTCGAGATCAAGCGCTAACGTCACCTGCAGCCATTCGTTGTAACCGGTTTTAAAAGTACCGAGGAGGAGGGGTCGGGATTTATAGTGAGCGGTGGGGGAAGGGAGGCTAGTAAAAAAGAAAGTCTCTCTATTTTCTCGCCTCATCTCAAACCGTCCCCCACCCCCTAAGTAGATTTAGGTAGTCATCTTCCAACTAGACTCGGTCAAGATGGTCGCCTGTAGCGCTGTTCTCGACAATCTTTCGGAAAAATAGGGGAATGACAACAGTCTATTGAAGATCTGACTGTCTGTTTCTATTAACCTTTAGTTAAATCAGGTGACCAGTCCCCTCTGTTGTTGTTAATTCTAGTTAGGTCTATAAGAGATGATTTGGAAAGGTTTCCTAATGGTTACCTTCTGGTTTTGCGCCTGGTTTGTTAACCATGATGACTGCATGTTGATAGCTGGCGTCTTAAGCCTTTCTGGAGTCTCAATCTAAGATATAAAGACAATAAAGACGTTTGACGACTTACATGGAAGACTGGTCTATGTTCCCCTTTTCCCGCCATAAAAAGATGGTTTCTCGTTTGCATAGCCCTCAGTGGCGTAGCTGCCTTTACGCCACTAAGCCCGGGCTTCAAAGCTAAAACATATTTTTCGCTAAAACAGCCGAGCTCGCTAAATCTGTAAATCAAAGGGTACACAAGCACTAGAAAGGTGAGCATACAGTTGAACCTCCATATGCGACCACCTCTTGTTAGCGACCACCTCCCATAAGCGACCACCTATCAAAAACACCAACGTTTTCGCAGTCAAACTTTCATGTAAACGACCACCTCTCGAAAGCGACAGCGACCACTTTTTTGGATGACCATTTTGGACTTTTTATTGTTTTCATCCGCCTGTAAGCATCCACTTGAGTCACCGTTCGATTTTTTTGGTTTGACGTACGAACTACACTACTCAGAGTCTACGAAAGAACGGTTAGTGATGACATGAAACTACACGTACCGTTAATTACAAATTGCATGCAACGAATTTTCTTGTAAAATGTAGATATGCTTGGACCTCTTCTATGGAGGGACCCCTGTCGGTCGATTCTCGTAAGCGACCACTAAATCATCGCATTTTCGGTGGTCGCTTGCGGGAGGTTTGAATGTACTAACAATCTCAGTCGTTAGAGCGTGTCAGAGCGTGTCATATGAGGTACACATCAGTGTTACCTGTGACGGTTTAACAACTAGTGAATTTAGTAAACTGAATCGGTAGTCAACAGTAACCACCATCAACTGGCGTGATACAACTCACTTTGACTCTGAATTAAGACGGCTCGGGGCAAGCCGTAACACTGACCATGGTTCGTACAACTTCAGACAAAAAAAATTTCAGGGACTACCGATTCACGGATTTTTTGAGGATAAATTATAGTTCTTAAGGAAATATTATATTTAATAATGTTTATTTAATAAATCGACATTCTTTAATCCCCTTTGATCACCCCATTGGCTAAAACACGTCATGGAGTCATTTACGATTTTTACTTCTTCGGCCATCGTTGATCACATTGTTTTATACCACTTTCCGCAAAAAGACTTCGCAAAATGACTGGGTATGACTTGCAATTGCATCTGAGGTACAGAAATAGCATTTGAAATAAAGAAACAGAAACAAAATATTGTTCATGCACAAAAATGTTTTACGTTACCCGTGATTTTTACAGGTTCCTACACCGAGGATGAGCCAAATTTTCCTCCGCAAAATAATCTAATTTTACAGAAAAAGGTGTCTGGCGTAGACAAGATCTAATAAAGAAATCAAGTACTTTTCAAGGACCTAAACTGAATTCAATTTATATCTGCTGAAAATGGGCTGTACTGCCCTTTGCAGATCAGACATTTAGAAGGACTTTTCAAGACGACTTGTAAAATTCAAGACCTTTTCAAGATTGTAAGAGTCATGCTGACCCTTTTGCACCCTGTGTGAGATATACGCTTTTTACCCAAAAGTTTTATTTACCATTCCAACATAACAAGATCGGAAGTAGCTAAAACTGCCCGTTTAACCTACTTGAAAATGGAAGACCTTCACACAGGGGAAGAGCCATGTAAAAACTAACCCCCTTTGCCCGGAAATTCCTAAAAGAAAGGAAGTACTCTTCATTTTGCAGTTTATAACCAACAGCAGGTAAAACCATTGATCATCAACGAGAAAATCGAAGCCTGGGCTCTTTGCATGAGACGTAACAAGATCTGGTTGATACACTTAGTGTGGATATTCATTTGTCTTGATGGTAGCGCCAATCCTGGCAAATTTTAAATCTGAAGCACTTTGACTCTGCTATAAACCAGGAAACCGTAACGAGCCACTTTACGCGAAACATGCATCCCCTGAGATTAGATTCTAACCTACCCTATTAACTATACATAAACTGTAAAATTAATGTAATTTTCAACAAAATTTTCTCTGTAAAATTTAACAACCCTTCAACCCGGAGGTGCTCGCTCCACTCTCTTTTTTATCTAAAATACTAGCAGGAGGTATTCTGGGCAGTTAAGGCCACTCTATAAACCGGAGGTGCAAAGTTCTACTACTCAACTGAGCTCTCAACCACCCTATAAACCGGAAATCCCCCGCACAGTTTTATCCACCCCACAAACCGGAAATATTCCACTGCAGAATTAAACTCACCCTATAAACAGGAAGTGCTCTGTACACTGCTCCAGCATCTGGGGATCCCGAGCTGGTACTCTCCAGGTGAGAATTGTAATGCTACAACAAAAACATCCACAAAAATGTCGGCATGCGTTTATTCCCTTATTCATTTAAGTAATATCATAAATACGATAATTACTTTTACCTGATTTCTTACTAGAATATTACATTAACGACAATAGTGAACAGGCAAAAGAACTATATATCGCGGGTGTGTTCAAGAAATGAGTGACCAACACAAAGAAAATTGTCTAAAGAAGTGGAACATGAAGATAATTGAAAGCTTAGAGGTAAACCGGGGAAGACATGAGATATTGTAAATGGTTGGACATGTAGACAGACGATCATAGTCTGTACTCTCCGGAAAAGGGAAGGACAAAGAATTCCCTGGAGACCGGGATCAGGGACAAGGTGCATAAGTAATTATGTCAGTCGTAACAACTAACGCGTGATGTTCATTCAGCCCAGTCAAATTCTGTCTTTTAACGCCAAACGTTAGCAGTTAACTTAGACGTTAGATTATATGCAACTGACCCCAATGTTCGTAATGTTTATGTACACGAATTCAGGTTTGCTTGTCATTGAATTCAAATTCATATTTAAATAAATTCTTTCTCACCGTCAAACCAGGAAAAAAACCGGCTACTCCATTTCATTGTCTACACTGAAAACTTTGAGGTACCGTATTTCCTCGAATAATAGCCGTCCCTTGATCAATCGCCTCCCTCGAATAATCGCCCCTCCCCGCTTTGACGGAAATATTTAACATAATCGCCTCCCTCGAATAATCGCCCCCAGCCCCTCTCACCATTTTCTCTTTCTTTTATCCCCCCTCTGTCAAGTAAAAAATTGACACCTTATGTTGGATAACAAACAAAGACGTCTAATGCAGCAAAACTGATCAGTAAGTCTAAGCAGTAAGTCTAATACAGCAAAACTGATCAGTGATGATTCAAGCTCTGACGTCGAGGATATTGACATTGAAAATTTAAAAAAGAACCACATTTGGAACAGTTATAAAGCCAATGTTCAGTATATTTGATGTGATTATTTAGGGCACGACTTCCAGTGAGCAGTCTGATTTGAACCAATCGCCCCCCTCGAATGATCGCCTTATCTCGAATAATTGACCTGTTTTAATGCGAAAAAAAGAATGATCGCCCCCGGTTATCATTCGAGGAGATACAGTACTTATCCTTTGAGGAAGGATCTCGAGTCGGATCTCGAGTCAAGATTTCGAGTCAGGACTTCGAGTTAGGATTTCGAGTCGGATCTCGAGTTAAGATTTCGAGTCGGATCCCGAGTTAGGATTGCGAGTCAGGACTTCCATATTAGGACGTCTAGTCAGAATTTGTTGAGGATTTCCAGTCAGGATCACGATCGAGTCAGTCACCCGTTTTCGCCGTTCCCGCCATGGTCGTCAACGATTGCCCCAAGTATCGCAGGCGCTGGGTGGCTGAAAAGCAGGGAATTTTGGAATTTTGCAAAATTACCGCGAACGAAGACTCTGGTAGTTACAGTTAAATACTATTTTATGGAAACATACTTGATAAGGCCCCCTCCTTAGCTTTCTTTGTCCCTGGTGAAGCCTGTATAGCGCCTCCATTATTAATCAAACCTGCTTAATAAGCACAACTGTTGATACCGACAACGGACACCTTTTTCTGGCCCAGCCATGGCGTTCTTAAAAAAAAATTGGCCTCGCTAATAAGGCCCTTCTGTTGTTTACTGTGTTCTGAAGCAAGTTTTTTTTTCAGTTTTGTGAAGGTTATAAAACTTTGGGATAAAAGCACGTGGATATTCACAGCGTTACCTAGCCGGGGTGGACGAGATATCCGATATTATAATTTAGCAGCAAATGACTTTTTACTAATCATCATCACACTTTGTAATAAAACTTCTCGCACTTTGTAATAACACTTTGCGCAGATTCTTTGTGATAAGAACTGTCGCAATAAAATTCAAATAGCGCTTGTCATTCACTGTAAAAAGACTTTCGCGCTTTGCAATAAAAAAACTTTTCGCACGTCTTTTGTAATGACTTGTCGCACTTATAATAACACTTTTACGTTCGTTTTTTTTTGTCGTAAGACTCGTCATACATTGCAGTAATGTACACTTAATCACACTTAATGTCAGATCCCGAGGGAAACAGTTGATTTTGTTTTCCCAAGAGTCCTGATGTTTCCCGAGACGAAGTCGAGGGAAACATCAGGACTCGAGGGAAAACAAAACTAACTGGTTTCCCGGGGGACCTGACATTAAGTGTTTTGTTATATTTCTAGACTTTCACTTCAACGGCAACAAAAGAATAACCGGACCGAACCAAAACAATCGACTCGGTACTCAGATAACAACAGTGAACACACATTTAATTCTCAAAACCACTAAATGAATGATTTACAAAGTTCTTTCCTTATATTATCTGCATCTTTTTCCTTCACTAGCTGCTGTTTCTTTTCTGGGATAACTTTAAAAATCGTTGCTTTTTAGCTTGAGGCTTCGTGTTTGCGCTGTGGTGTTCATTCACGAAAAGGAAAACTGGCAAGACCTGGGGCCGGTTGCTCGAAGCCTGGTTAGCGCTAACCGTTGGTTAAGAGGTATCAAATTGTATAGATTTCCATGGTATTTAACGCTGGTTAGCACTAACCATGCTTCGAGCAACCCGGGCCTGGCAGTGCTTTTCCCGCCTTCTGTCACGCCACTTTCCACCATGCTGTGATCACGTGCTGTAATTTATCACGATCGGGATACATTTGATTTTAGTCAAGGCCACGTGACGAATCAACCAGTGGCAGTCCCTGTTTATTTGAGTGAAAGTCTAGGAATATAACTTCTTCTTCTTCTTCTTCTTCTTCTTCTTCTTCTTCTTCTTCTTCTTCTTCTTCTTCTTCTATAAGACTTCTTGTCGCACGTACACTGTAATACGACCTGTCACACTTGTTCCACGTACCTTGTATTAAGACTCGTCGCACTTTTGTTATAACTGTCGCACGTACTTTGTAATAAGACTTGCCACATTTTGTAATATTAAAAACTTGGAGCCCGTTGTGCGCAGACGTTTAAATAACTGTTAATTCTGAATCTGAATAAAGTGAAACTACTGTCATGCAAATGTAAAAGTGAGCATTCTTTGTAAGGCTTTCGAAAACAGGTACCTGTTTTGTCCAGATGACTTTGCACAGCTGTTCATTCTACCTTTTATAACTCAGCTTGTTTAAACTCCCTCTCTACGCCTCATTCTACCATTACCATCTCTACGTGCTTGTCACCCTCAGTAGCATAATGACGATGACAGCTATACTTATTTTTAGTATAATATGGAAAACTATTCTTTAATCGCTTATAGGAATGATAAGATAAGAATAAGCTAAGGCCTTTCTTTTTAGAAAATTATCTTGCCTCACCTTGACCTCAACCACAAACGAAAAACACACCAAACAAGAAAAAGAAGAAGAAGAAGTGAACTGCTCCGGAAGCAACCGACTTTTTTGTGCTACATTTTATGATGAAAACTATGAGTGAAATTGTATGCGAATAACTTTAAGCGAAAAGATTACCGAGAACTATAATTCCTAATTATAACATGAGTATTTAATAGCAGGATAAAGCAGTAGTTAACACTTCTTAGACGTTAGACTCTACAAGCTAATAAATATCAGAACGTTTCAGCGAAATATAAGTAAGAAACAACAATATCATAAACAACAGTATTCAATCTAATTTTGGAGTTGACCATGATAACACTTAACACGCACAGAAATTTCAGTCGAGAAAAGGCCTTACCATTAAAGAATTTTTCCATCCTAGTCATAATTAGCTGGTTTTTCACAGTAAAACGCCTTTGAAGGTGACTTTTTGAAGAGACGTCAATCCATATTTCGACTCCTCGCTGCAGGAGCCCCTGCCAGAGGTTCAGGGTATAGACAATACACCACGGGCTATACCACGCTAGACGCGCGATTTACTGACAAGGTTCTTCCTTTGGCATGTTACTGGAAATTTGCATCGCCCCAATGCTTATCTGATGATCAAAATACTTGTAGCGCATACACACGACCTAAAGAGCAGTCAGAAATCGACAACGACTGTTGATGCTTTCGCAGCGAACGTGAGCGTAACAACAGCGTTCCCAGGGTTCCTTCACCAGGATGCGTGAGTGAAGTCACAACTCAGGAGCCCTTCGGCAACAACGAACTATGTCGGTGTCATGTCGGGCAGTGAGTTCTGGTCGGAACCGAAAGGCCGATCTCTGTCAACGCAAAGTGAGCGAGTGACACATTTGCATATCAAAACCCATCACAAAACCCTTTGGATGCTATTCGGTTATGCACGGGTTAAAAAGGACGGGGCAAAAGCTTATTTTAAAGAGGTAAGACGGGGCATATTTTTTTCAATAAAGAACAGGGGAGTCATCTTGTTTAGGTTCTGCTGGATGTCTTGTGAATTATTTTATACGTGCGGAAGGGATAACAGAGCAATTTCAAGCATCCATTAATTGGTCAAAGGCCGGGATATTAACCCAGCTAAAACAAAGGTCTTCTAAAATTCTATGGCTACAGTCGAACCTCCATGTGTGACCACCTCTCGTAAGCGACCACCTCTCATAAACGACCGCCAATCCAAAACACCAAAATTTTCCCAGTTAAAGCCTTACAGTTGGAATCCCTAGTAAATGACCACCTCCTGTAAGCGACCGCGACCACTTTTTGGGCCAGACGGGTTAATGATTTTCCATTGTTTTTAACCTCTGGTAAGCGACCACTTTACACATTCTCTAATCTCTATTTTCGCTGTGTGCACTATGTTACTTAGAATATACGAAGAACTTAAGTAACAACATGACACTACACATATCCTAACTTAGACATTGCATGCAATAAAATAATGATCTTCCATAAAGTGAAGGTGCCTGGACCTCTCCTCGGAAGAGACCTCCTGTGGTTCGATTCTTGTAACGAACACCTCCCGTAAGCGACCACTTAGTCTTTGCACTTTGGGTGGTTGCTTACGGGAGGTTCGACTGCATTTGACACAAAGAACCTTATCCAACCTGCTTTAGCGAATAAAATTTTGCCCCAAATACATTTCAACCTCACAATAATTTTTGTTTGTGCCAATATATAAATAGCATAGATGAACTCAAAGGACTCGATTTAATATACAATCCCTGGTGCCTCACTTCCTTGCACCAAGATGATACTAATGTCATCAAGGAATTTTCTGAGAAGTTTATTGTGGATGAGAGGTATGTGAAGAAATACATTGAGCATTTATCTTGACAAGAAAGCGTGAAAAACAGTCAACAAAAGCAGCGACAGGGTGACCGTGAAGAACGACGTACAAGAGATGTTTCTGAGTCAGTGACCTTTCTGAACTAGACGAATACTTGGATCATGACGGTCTTTGTAAGAGAGGAAAAAGAATTTTCAAGGTCAGAAAAACTGCTGACATTTCAATGAGGAATGTTGAAAAAACATCCCAGGAGACTATACTTTACCTGATGTCGACGCATCTGTCACCACATCAGTGGACGATAAAAGTGAAAAGTGACAATGATAATGACATGATTTTGTGTGAGAGTGACAGTGGAAGTGACAGCGGCAGTAGGTATGGCCAAGCAAATGCCGACAAATACACTATTGAGCTAACAACTGCACAAACATCTAAAAAAGGGCGAAAAACAGGGCACTAGGCTACACGATATGCTGATTTCAGTTGTGACCTCTCAGGCTAAAACACTGAACTGACAAACAGTGGTAGTCCAGGTAACCTTATGATAGTCACATTTTGTAACATTGTCTCACACAATGTATCGTGTGTCCATACAAATCCTTTATATTTACGGCCATTTTGAGGATTACACGATATCATACCACGCGTATTGATGATTAAACACTCACACTGAACTTGCGCTGCCTGTGGTTCCTATCACCCGAATTTTCTGGAACCCTTTTGCAGAGATGCCAACCTCTAGAGATTTAAAATCTGGAGACTCTCTGTTTTTCACTAGCCCCCTACCCCGGAAATTTAGGACATTATATCAAGTCTTACATGAAGTAGATACTATCCAAATTCGCGCGATCATCGTTTTGATGCCAGAAATAATCTTTGTCAGTGACTAAATAGGTGTAAAATGCCTCAGAAACCGTACTACAGTTACGAATAAGAAAAATTCAAGTTTTGAGCTAAAAATGGGCTAAATTTCAAACTAAGGCGCAGAAAAGCTCAAAAGATGATTTTATCCGGGAGATAAAGCGACCCGTACGGGAGACCGGGAGATTAGTGTCGTATCCGGGAGACTCCCGGATAATCCGGGAGGGTTGGCATGTATGCTTTTGTGAGTATTGAACAATTCCCGAATCGAAATTCTAAGTCGACATCCTTACTCGAAATGCCGACTAGAAATCTCGACTCGGAATCCTGACACGAAATCCTGACTCCTTCAACTCGAAATCGTGGCTTGTCACTTATTAATCTCGAAAACTTTTCTCCTTTAGTTGTTAAGTAAAGATTCCTGAATACATAACTAACCCTGACTAAGAAAATGACTTCAGTCTGTGCAGGTATTTGTAACCTGTCCACAGACATTTTTTCTTTTCTTTTCTTTTCTATTTTAAGGAATTTGGCTAGCACGAGAGCGACGATCTTTTAAGAAAACTAGGCCTGTAAAAAGGCTAAGGTAATTAAACAGATTACACTCACTTGAGCCATACTGAATCTACTTGTTATTTAGTTGCAGTACGCAAACTAGTGGAAAACGTTTTGTTTGTATTAGAGTCGCTTAGGAAAAGAGTTGAAGAGAAGCACTGAACTTACCTTGGGTTTAGACAAAGAATCGAAGAACTTCTTTTCATTGCCTTTAGGTCTGGTTTCTCTTTGAGCGGAATGTCGGAATGGTAACCATCTATCAAACAAAGAGATATTGCGTATTACTCTATGAAAAATTCAACCTCATTATCTGTTATTTGCGTCCGTTGCAAGCGTTTGAGAGTGAAAAGGAAAGGGGACAGTAAAGCGCGCGAAAACGCGAAGTGCGCACGCGATTTCTCCCACGCACACGCAGGCCATTCTCATATCCCACTTGCGACCCCGACAATAAACGCAGTAAACTCTTGACATGAGCTTAATAACTTCTGCCCGCTCTATATCATGTTCATCAAAAAAGTAACATTTTGTGTATCTGTCAACTTAATAATCGAGCAACCTTCGTAGTTTTGTCCTTTCAAGATTAAGCGAAGATACTTAACAATTACAGTGGAATCCCGTTAATGCTACCACCGTTGGGCCATAACATCCTGGTTGTAATAACGAGGTGGTCGCATTAACGGGGTTCCACTGTAATTGATTAGATGATTTCTACGTTTGGGTCCAAAGAATATGGTCGTAATAACCAGGTGGTCGTATAAAGGCGAAGTTACACTGCCACTCAACTGGTGAAATCCCTCCCCTTTCAAATAGCTTCCAGTGTGGCCATGGTTGCCCACAGGACTCATACTAGGAGTCTGCCGGATAACCCTTTTGATGGGAACTATCACCCCCCTCCCCCCCGGGGGGTGAAGTGGAAATGCTAGATTCTCGGTCGTGTGACCGGCGGGTGGCTCGTATCTTGTTTTTTTTTTTTCCTGCGCGAGTTCATATTATCTTCCGCATCTAAACCTACGCTGGCAACGATGACCAGGCCTGTTTGGCGCTATGACCTCGAATAATTAATGGCAAAATAAAAATAACAAAACAACAACAACAAAGACATAACCACCTTGTATCATCAAACATCAATGGGCAGTCCACACCGCTGTCATTTGTTTTGTTGACTGCTTTGGTGGGGATGTTTTTCAGAGTTTTAATCGGGCCCTGATGAAACAAAATATAGAAAGACATTAAACGATTATGGTAAAGCCGACGACATAAAGTTACAAACCCCTTGCCTGAAGAGGTTGGTTTGAATCGGAAAAGAAACTGAATATTTTGCTGTGAGTTAGATCTGGCCCCTGACGCTCAAATGATGAATAGCGCTATCCACTGGATAAATCGCTATCCAGCGGATAAGTATTAGGGAAACCAATTGTGTTATCCACCGAAAAGAGATTTATCCAGTGGATAGTGCTATCCACCTTTTGAACAACTGGGGACAGATCAAATAGACCAAATGAAAGCTTTGGAAAGCTCCTGTTTTCTCTTAGTAGGTATCTTAAAACAAATACGTAAATAGATAAGGTTTATTTATACTGGAAAGTGCACTTAGCATATCCAGCTAGTTTACAGGCACTCTACTCAACTACTTGAAACAAATTTATAATTCAAATGTAACAAAACAGGATTAAGAACCCCAGAAGACAGGAGGCGACCAGTTGGATTTAGGACTACCGAAAACAAATCTAGCAAGTGGCCAGCGCGGGACTCGAACCCGGGACCGCCGGATTGAAAGTCCGAAGTGCTGACCAAGCTGCCTATTTCTTCGTCCACGTCTTGAAATCTTAACGGGAGGATAGTACCATTGTAGCCAAAATCGCTTTACTTGACAATAAAAAATTACTTTTAAATAATGGATATATGAATTTCATGCATCAGAACCGCGGAATGAAGAAATAAATGTAAAGATCATTCCTCACAAGTTGTGTCTTTCACTGCGACGATCTTTGCGTTTAACTAAAAAATATATTTTATCTTAACATAATTATAAGTAGGAAAAGCAACCAGCAATTAACAGCAATTATACAACAAAACAGCCTGCGAGTAATTATAACTTATTACGGAACAAAATCGTCTACGTTTTCCCTACTGCTACTGATTATGTCTACTTACCTCGGAAATGTCGTAAGGTCTAACAGGTGTGGACGGTACAGACTTAGCAGATGGCAGGTGCCAGAGACGCGGCTGGCTAAAGAAGCCGATAAAATGACCCGTATCTCGATACCACACTCTATAAGGACAGAAAAAGGTGATCAGAGAAAACTTATGCAGTCGCAATTCCGTGTTTATTATTTTTTTGTGGAAAAGAAAAAAAAGTAAACTAAAGTTTTCCGGGGTGTCTATTTTTTTGAGAATACGCGAAGAAAACCTTTAGTTAACTTCGTCCTCGTGGTCGACGTCCACGTCCTGGAATCCTAAAGTCCCTTCCTTTTGCAACCGCGACACGTTTTAACCCTTAAGTCCCAAGATCCACATACAAATTCTCCAGACTGATCTCCATACATTTCTCTTAAGAATAGTTGAGAGAATTTGGTTTAAGATCAAAGTGTTCTCCCGTTGGTAATCAATTTAGTAATTCTCATAACCTTTACCCTTGATGATCTACTGATGTTGTTAGGAGAAAATTGATGTTGGTCACTCTTGGGACCTAAAGGGTAAAGTTGGATAACCGAAAATATCTAAACGCCTGAATCATCGCAGTGGCTCCAATAATATCCTGACCACAAATTTTTTTTAAGCGGGCAATATGGTTAAAAGCATTATTTTTCGTTGATATCCACCGTTTTTCTTAAATATCTAGCCAAGATTTCATTCAATCAAAAAATGACTCAACTAAGTTGGAGTCCCTAATTCAATCATTTTTTGAGAATTTTTGGATGTTTTTTCGAATGTTTTTAAAAAATTAGGGGGCGGGGATGTTTAAAATTTTGGAAAAATTAGAAAACATCGGATTTGGGGGTTGTTAAAAATTAAAATATGAAGTGAATAAGTGGTGGAAAGGAGTACCAGACAGTCCACCACCAGCAACAAGGTGCCTCTGATCCCATTAGCGGACTAACTGGTTTATGTGTATATCTTTTCTACCCCAATTTATTTGCTTCCCAAATCAACCTCATTTCCCCGCCAAAAAACAACCGTAACGCCCCCTTAATACGACCAATGAGACAGTACCTTTACTGACTATTTTAACAACAATTCAAATAAATAATTTTACAGTCTACTAGTTACCTAACAGAACAGTCGGTTGATGCAGACACGATGACGCCAGAGCTTTGCACGTGTTCCAGTCCCACAACTCGCGTGAGATGTCCCCTCCAACAAACAACCTGCTTAATGACATTCTGCAAAAAGGGATAAAATCCACAAAAACCGATCATTTCACCAAATAATAATGATAAAAAAAAACAGTATTACGACCTTGGCTATCACAAGTATCCTGTAGTTTATAGTGGTAAAACTAGAAGAATGGTAGTATTATAGCAGACGCCACCAACTGAAGAGACTGGTATGGTAACTGACATTGAACCGTGCAGCCAGAGAGGACGCTGTCGAGCGTACCTTGACCAGAGCGCAAATCGATAGTCTCCCGAGACGGGCTGATCCTTGCTTCTCACTTGTATGATAACAGGTGAAACCACTTGGTGGGAACATGGTTACGTGAAAAACAGGAATGAATTTGTTGAATGAAAAACATTTGTTGACTCCATGGGGACTAAGGGTGCCGCTTTGAAAGATAAGTTTTTTATCTATAGATTAGAGAGATTAAGATTCACGTTTACCGCAAACGGCAAACGTCAAACTCGAGTTGAGAATTTCCCAGAATAGAAAATAAGGACATAAAAACAGTCCCGAACGATTCCTATGATTAAAACTGGCATAAAACTACTTATTTTTGTGTAGAAGCAATAAAGGGTAAACGGAAAATAAGGGGAAAACTTGGTCACCTGGTACAAATTCGTCACGTCTACCGTTTGGCGTAAACGTGCATCTTAATCTCTCTATTTTTGCAGTTTTCCGTATTACATTGGTGAAGAGAGACTGGAAACCGAAGAATGCCATGTTTTGTTGCAATGATTAGCCAGATTAAAATGGCGAGCTTCTGGTTTGATGTGTCTTTGTCGTTCCTTTCAACATCTCGAAGATGTTCTCGGAAAAAATTGGCTAGTTTTCGCCGGCCTGTTTCGCCAATGGGGTATTACATGGCGTACAAGTGATGCATTCTACCAACACACTACCAGGCTATATTCATCGAAAAAGGGATAGAAATTAAGTCTCTTCGGCACCAAGCGAACTGATCGTAGTAAGGTGGAGTTAGTGGTAAAGAAAGAAAATTAATCTCGCAGCATGGTATTGATTTCCAGATGCGCTTTCTTTTTCGTTCCCTCTATACTATCCCTGAGGAAATATATAACACTAGTCTGGACAAAAAGTTGCGTATCAACTGTTAAGCCGGAGACGAAATGGTGTTAAATACCGTGGGATCTCTCCTTGTTTCTTCCTTGTTGCCCTCGTGTTCTTCTTCTTTATGTTCCTCTCCGTTACTCTCCGTCGGAGGGTGAAGAAGAAAGCTCCCCACCTCCCACACGGTGATGTAACCCTCTAAATACAGGTCAGCAAAAGAACAAGACTTTAAGTCATGGATGTATATTTCCTTTGTCTCCTAGCCCTGATTATTCATGAATTAGGGCTAGGAGACAAAGAAGACTGAGAATCAACCTAGGTTAAAAATTTTCAACCTAATATAATTTTGACCTGTAACATATACATCGAGTTTCCACTCGGTAAATCCAAGGTTATTGGTTGTTTACCATTTACATGGGCAAACAGATCGGTTCACGATTTTTTCTTTTAATTCATAAATTTAAAAAGCGTACAGTTAATACAACCAGGGTACATACAATAGTTAAATAAGCAAGGCATGTAATTAACAGAAAAAGAAAAAAAAAAACTAAAGAAAGCGTGCAATAAATACAGCCAGGGAGCATACAATAGTAAAACAAGCAAGGTATATAAAGAAAAAACACCAACAAAAAAAAACACACACAAGTCAAAACCCATATCAGAAATGCACAAAGCGGTCCACTTGTTTCTGTATTTCGAGTGGTTTTTCGGTTTTAATAGCAATTTCTCTTTCACACTGAATTTTAATTTCCCGAAGAACAATGAAAACATCTAGTCTTGGGTTCTCAGACTTGTTTCTAGCAAGATGGATGTAGTACCGTGCAATTAGAAGATAATGATTGAAAGCGCGAAAGCGTGTTGATTCGGGTTTGTAACCGTAAAGAATTTCTCTAGCACTGAGTGTTATGTTTTCAGAACGATAAGGGTTGGGGAAAACAGGTGAGAAAACTTCAGGGCTGGTAAATCTCATTCTGGAGCTGTGTTTCCGATTTGCACAAATCAGTTCCTTTTACTGAAAAAAGGGCCGCCAAAGCCTGAAACTTGGTTTAAACAAATAAAACACGACTTTCCGTTTGGAACACTCCTTCCGGGAAAACAGTCTCCCTTCTCAGATGTTCCGTAACTCCCGGGAATTTTCCACTGAAAACGACACGAAAAGCTGCGTTCCAATTACTTTTCAAACGGTTTTTCCGGAAAATTTTTGTAAATGATAAACAACCAAGAGGTCGCTAATCTCACAAGTTTTTTTAAATTTTTTCTTTGATCTTTCAAACAAAAAAACATGAAGCATAGGACATATATGAAAACCGCTCTTACTTGCATCTCCACTGATAACAAAATTACAGTCCGCATCTGTGCACATGGAAGTTACTGCTGATGCCTGTCGCCTGGTAATCGCTCGCACCTCAGATAACAGAGTTCCCTACGAATAAATGCCATAAAAATCCGCCTTAATAAATGATCTCAACTTCAGCGTGCGTATATTTACGAGATGGTAGGGCCACTTAACTACGGGACAATAATCGAAGTAGACGAAAAACTGTTACTTGCTAAATCACGCGAGTTTTTCTAGCAAATCGACCAGTTTATAACAAAAATAGGTTTCGCATTTAGCCTTATTTTGAAAGTGGGTTCAAATCCCGGCTTTGACGCCATACTGTGGGTTGAGTTTGTTGTTGGTTCTCTCCCTTGGTCCGAGAGGTTTTTCTCGGGGTAATCCGGTTTCCCCTCCAAAAAGCTCCAAAAAAACTAAAACTTACAAATTCCAATTCAGTCTGTAACACACGGACGCGTTTAAGCGAGTTCCTACGAATTCCTAAGTGCTTTGTAGTAAAGAAATTACAATTACAGTTACAGTGGGGGTCGGGGCAGGGGTTAGATCTCTCGAAGAGCGTATTCAGTGCACTGGGTACCAGAAGAATTTAGGGACAGTCTAGGAACGAGACTGTTCCAACTCACCGATAAATTCCAGAAGCGTAAAAAGCCATCATGGTGAGAAGAAACCAAAGCAGGCTCACTGACTTGTAAAAACTCTCCAATAATGGTCTCCTTATTCTCGTCACTTTCCTCTCCCTCTTGCTCATCCTCGTTAATAACTTTATCTTCACCTTTCTCCGCGTCTTCTTGCACCTCCTCTGATCGTGCCTCGCCTTCTTCTTTATCTACGCTATCTTCATCTGTTTGCTTTTGGTTTTCGTGAACGTATTCTTCTCCTTCAATTTCAGCTTGTTCACCCTGACTGACATTCACATCTTCTGTATTAAAGCTAACGTGAGCTACTTCGCGGCTTGAGTCTTCAAATTTAACGTTACTGAAGGAAAAAAAAATACCAAAACGTTCATTCAACTGATCCAACATATTAGTCCGACTTCATCCAACAATGTCATTGGATAAAACGCTCTCTCCTCCGCATAGGCTTCCGCTAGATGTCTTAACAATAACAATAATCGAAAATACTAAGCGCGGGGGACGATGGGAAGAGGGAACAGGCCTGGGCGTCGCTTTATCTCTTTTCCCTTCCCATCGTCCCAAACGCGCATTCTTTTTTCCCTCTCCCCAGCCTCCCTATGACACAAAGAGGCCTCTGCGAAGGAGAGAGGATGACCCGGCTAGACAACCAGCCTTAGAACTCATGCGCAGGCGAGCAGATCGAGCTAGTGAACGAACGAAAAGGAAAAAAAAACATGGCAAGTACTTGAAGGAAACTACAGAGGAGACAGCTTTACCCCGGTCTCCTCTCGGGTCGTTTGTTTTTTCAATGTCGACGTACCTGCCCGGTATAATACTGACTCAACTTACAGGAAAAAGATTACTTCCTGTCTGAGGTAACAAGTCTAGGTTTGTGTTTCTCTTCGAACGCAAGCAAAACCTGCAGGTTAGCTTCCATGTTTGTGTTACCAGATCAGCAGTGACGTGCATGGAAAATATATCCTTAATGTAAGGAATGTCCAGGAAATATATTTTTATAATACCGTAGCAGTGGGATTTTACTTGAGTAATTAGAAGAAGTGCTTAAGGAAGAGCGTCTAGAACATGGCACTGTCCTCTTTATCAGTCATAGTGCTTGCAGTAAGGGCCGGGACACGGATACTTTTATAAAAAACTTCATAGATGTTTAACTCTACGCCTGCTAATTACATATAGTGACAGCCCTCATATCAGCTAAGAAACTCTCTGATAAGGATTAACACAGCGTAAGAAAATCGGTTAGTTTGGAGATATTAGAGACCTTAAGTATCAGGTTTTTCATGTGACAACGGCCTTGCAGTCGCGTTTGCAGTTTGCAGTTTTACGTTTGAACGGCAGGAAGGGCTTCCAGCGGTACGTGACTAACGGCAAGGTTTTTGGCCACTAAAACTCGAAGTGGCTTTCTATATCCGTCTGTGATGTGCTAATTAGATTTTGAACTTGAATCAACGAACCGTTCATCTTTTATCGGCGATAAAAGTGATGCACTTCGACTTGGCGAAAAACACTAAACAATGAACGCCCTGCTAAAATTTGAAATACCGGCACCGTGAAACTACAAATCCGTAACCGCCAATGCAGTTTGCGGTTTGCCATGGAAAACCTGATGCTAAAGGTCTCTATTAAAGAGAGTCCCGTTGACAGCAAACGGCAAACACTTGTCATTTACTGTTCATTATCTTTTTGCCACAACTCGCTCTTGGCGACTACCGTATTTGCGCCAATATGTGTTGCCTAAGCGTGTGTTACCCTAACAGCTTAAACTTTCACGTTTCGGTATATCTGATAAATAAATGAACTGTTGTACCCTTTGCCGTAAATGATGGGTTTCCTGACCCGATGAACCAAATAAAGGCATCTATACACCAGCTGCTCATCCTGGTGATGGCGCTTGTATTTGCTACTGTTCGCACTTGCAGATTTTGGCGGAACACACCTGAAGCAAAAGAACCGATAAATACATTAATCCAGTTTTGTACTCAAGCTAGTAAACAGCGTATAGAGTGCAGGGCTGCCAAAATAACGACGGGTCAACGTAAAATGTCCGGCCAAGATGACCATTTGCCCGGACAAACTAAAGGTCCGCCGGCAAGTCTATCAAAACTCTTTTCTATACAGTGCTTTTTTTTTTTTTTTTTTTTTTCTGAAATCAAAGAAAGCAACAAGAACGATAATGACGACAGACTCCCCTCTGTAGTTCATATTTACTGTATACATAATTAGAATACCGTAGGGCGATTTTCTCTGTCTCTAGGTTCCATATTATAACCGATCCACCTGTGGTACCCGCGAAGAGTAAAGGAGACATATGCTCCAAACACGTCACGTCACAGTGAGAGAGGGCATACTCCTGAAATGGAATAAACAAAACACAATCGAAAATCAAAGATGACGGCAAATCGGGAAACTCGACCAACATTCTACAGCTGGGTTCACAGGCCATCGGCTAGAATTTATACAAGAAGAAAATAAACTAACAAACAACCATACAAACAGGACTTCCTGTTGCCTAAATTCTTTAACCCTTAAGTCCCAGTATCAACATAAAAAAAAAGAAAAAAAAACCAGAAAAAAAAACAAGAAAAAAAAACAAGAAAATAAACTAACAAACAACCATACAAACAGGACTTCTTGTTGCCTAAATTCTTTAACCCTTAAGTCCCAGTATCAACATAAAAAAAAAGAAAAAAAACAAGAAAAAAAAAACAAGAAAATAAACTAACAAACAACCATACAAACAGGACTTCTTGTTGCCTAAATTCTTTAACCCTTAAGCCCCAGTATCAACATAAAAAAAAGAAAAAAAAAACAGAAAAAAAAAAGAAAAAACAACAAGAAAATAAACCAACAAACAACTATACAAACAGGACTTCCTGTTGCCTAAATTCTTTAACCCTTCAAGTCCCAGTATCAACATAAAAATTCTCCAGACTGATCTCCATACATTCGTTCATGAATTAGTTAGAAGAATTTGATAAAAGATCAAAGCAGCTTTCCTTTGGTGATCATTTTATTAATTCTCACACTTTTTCTCTAAATAATGCATTGATATCGTTAGGAGAAAATTGATGTTGGTCAATATTGGAACCTAAAGTGTTAAGGTACGGTAAAACGGGCACCAAAAACGCGCGACCTGTTTTGCGAAATTGCTGCAAAATGAGTTGACTGCGATGTTGCGCGTTTTATCACCCACGGTCAAACCTGTCTTGCAACAAATGAGGCTGCTGCAAGCTGTGAAAAGTTGTTGCAGAAAGTAGGGTGTAGTTTACTTTTTGGGACAAACTCTGTGCATGTTGCTAGTTTTACCGGCCCGAAGAAGCAGTAGGGAGAAGTTGACAAAACATTAAGCAAATTCATCTTGTGTGATCATGTCCTTAATTCTCATGACCACTGTGTTTTATAAAGCATTGATATTACATGGAGGAATTTGATGCTGATCACTCTTAGGGCTTAAAGGGTTAAAAGTGAGTGGTTTTAACTCGTTTTGTAGCAACGTTGCAGAGAAAGTTGCACGTTTTTGTTGCCCGTTTCACCGAAGCTTTAAATGGGTTGAGATCTCTTTTTAGCAACTCGCTTATCTTTTTGTCCTTACCTCATTACTTGATTTGACCTCCTGGGTTTCTCCAATTGAGGGAAGGGGAGCTCGTGACACGAAAGGGGCTTGTTCATCTTAATACAAAAAACAAAACCACAAAAAAATATATCAATTAAAAACAACATCATCAACAACAACAAAAACAGTATACAGTGCTAGTCAACAAAGTTGGAGCCCCGAATATGCCCCCTCCCAGACTTCCCTTGAATGCCACCCACCCTCCCCCCCCCCTCCTGCCCCCTCCAGGAGCGCAATTGGGTTTCCACATACTTATGCGCTGGATAGTGATTTATCCGGTGGACAGCGCTATCCAACGTTTGAACAACCGGGGCAGACTCCACTACTGACTTAAGGAGTGAATAGGGTTGGTTCATCAAAGTCGTACATGTTAAGAGCATTTTCGCTATGGTATGTGTCAACAAGAAAATCATTACCTTTGTCCTTGTAGATTGGCACAGGCGGGACGAAAAGATCCGATAAAACCTTAAGTTCAACGAGTGTTTGTACATCGGCAGGGTCCTGTGACGGATAAGAATTACATAGCCATATCAGACAAGAACTTTTTTCACTTAATACAAACTTACCATTTACCGGGTTGTTAACGAAATCACGATTAAACTGGTATAGTGTTGTATCTACATGCTTTTGTTTTGCCTTTTTTTAATATCAAGACGAGAGCGCGAATACGACTTTGCAAACCAACTTCTTATTTCCTTATTTGCTAGTATCAGAGGGAAGAGCGAGATGTCTTAGCACAGAACCACGGGGTACCCATATTTAGCATTGACGCATGTAAATATTTAACGATACAACGCTACAGCAAACAATAACTCCAATACATTTACTGTAAACTTACACAAGCAAAATGGTTACACATTCAGATTGTGTGACCACCGTGTGACAAAACCGGCCCGAATTTTTAAAGTTTTACTCGCACTTTATCTGGTGCTCATACACGGGCAGATTTAAAGAACGCTATAATTATCAATAACCTACCTCCATGATTCTAATCTTCTTCCCCCACGATGAAGCCAGCAGACACCTCTTGCCATACATCGTGTGATAGACCAGACCTGTTATAGTGTCCTCATGCCGCTTCTTTGTCTGTTCATCCGGGAACTTCTTGTAAAGTTGACCACTGCCAAAATCCCACACCTTTATAGAACCTGAAAATTCAATGTAGAAATTGTTTTCTGTACAAACTTATATCAAACGTTAAGATGGATTTCCGCTGTGGCTTAATTTGAGCATGCGTACACACGTAAAATTTACATGCGTAAATAAAACTGAGGCAATGTATTAATGGTTATGGGTAAATATAAGAGTGGAAGGAGGTTCTCAACTTTTACGTTTACACACGAACTTCCATACATTGCCTCTATTTTATTTACGCACGTACAAATTACGCCACAGTGGAAATCCACCTTGAGGGTAGAGCTTTATGTATATGGTGGGTTCAGTTTTTCATACTTTTGTGCTCTGGTTTTTTTCAATTCTTCGTCTATGTTCTTCATATAAATAGGCAAAAACGCAAGCATCACGACCATTTCGGCAACGAAGTCATCGTGTTGAAGGGAACTACCCAGGAAAAAGGCAACAAACGATAAACGGCTAGCTGACGTTTGACACTGCTGCCAGCAAAGCCTCTCTATCGCTTGCTCAATTTTGATGTACTCGAGAATGACTCTGCGTGAATCGAGTAAGATCACTGTTGAGCATGCGCTGCATGTTGCTAAGATACAGTTTCGAACCCAGCCCAAACAGCCGTGTGCTTGGTACAGCGGGCTCAGTAATGACCATCGGTTTGTCAATAAACGGATTCTCGCACGCGAAAAACCAGTTTGACGAGAGGAAACAAGATTGACTTGTTCAGAGGTTCGGGCTTCGGCGACTTCAAAGGTTTGACGTGATTCAGGCAGAGCCTCCTTTTCTCCTTCTCCACCACTAAGAAGAAGACAAGAGAAGGCTCTACTCTTAAGGTGACGTTTGACTGCGGCTTTTCATAAACGTCAAGTCAAAGGTATATAAACGTGCCTATAAAGAAAAGTTTCATACAGGGACTTTGAATGAAGAGGAATTAATATCACTACACGCGGTCACTGCCCTCTCTAAAACGCTCCTTTTCGCAGGCCAAACGGCAAAGTGCGGGCTGAAAATGGAATTTGCCGCCCGCAACATGATTTCATGTTAAATAATCTTTCCTTATGAAATAAATTTGTATGATTTGGCCTTGCTCGGGCGCAAATGATGCTACTCGGGCCACAAATAAACTATATGCCCGACAAAAGTCATTAGATTATGATCAACAAGCTTGTACCGTAAATAATCTAATAGACGCCCGGGCCGTTTATCTAATTTAGGAGTCCAAGAGGGGACGTTTAATGGATAGGAGACGTTTTTGCAACAAGCTCAACAAAATATTCAGTCCATCCATTGATACTTCTAGGCCGTCCAGAGATCCATATCGCTCTTTCAGATCTCAACTTCGATGTCAGAATCCTCATTCAGGATCATTGTGCTGTAATTCTTTGCCTATCCTTTCCTTGAATTTGACCACTGAACAAGATGCAATGCTCAAACCTTTGTTACTCAAGGCAACAAAATGACTAAATTGAATGATTTTGCTGCTTTTTTTATTTTTCTCAGTATTTTGAAGTAATTCTCATCGGGGTGGCGTCTATTAGACAGGGGGCGTTTATTTGAGAGGGGCATCAATTACAACATTTACGGCAATTTATTTTCACAACTGAACGACAGCTCAACCGCGTAAGTTGATCGTATAACTGCGAGAATCACATCTACATATATAAGATAACATATAATGTCATCATATTATTACTGAACCTAACCATTGTAAGCCCCCGTTGCTAGTCTGTATCCTGAGCTGTCAACTGTCATGGCAGTTATCTCAGTAGACGGACCATGGGCGTCTGTCACCTGATACACAAACTGGCCTGTCTCCATCTCCCATACCTGCAGAACAATCAACAACACAATAATACAATAATCAATAAATACAGCAAATAAACTTCAACTGCCCTTGTGCACTAGTTAAGTGAATTACTGGTCGGAAAAAAAGAAAACGCATAGAAAAAGTAAATAGACGCTTGTCATAGGCGTACATTGCGCTATGTGATACTGTCGGTGGCCTGACATTTTATGAGCTGAGAGTAAATATGACTACTCTTGTCCCCAATTCATCTAAGAAGTAAATTAATCTATAAAAGGCGCCGATCATTTAAATTCAGTAATACTAGCGAATTTTAACATCAACGGCCAGTTCTATAGCATTTTTGGATCCACCTCTTTGGTAGCTATACATGTATGGTGGTGGTGCCTTTCATAGCGGAGGTCTAAAAAACATGCCCGGCCGCTATTACCATTACACTAAAAAAGCTGAATTAACAGTAAGGATTGAAAGCGTGCAAAAGTACAACGTAACGGCTGGAGGGATCGGGCGATTTCCTTGCGATCCTTATGCCGAACACGGTAGCTATAGGGCCCCAAGCGGGGGGGGGGGGGGGGGAGAATCCGCATATGAAAGAAGTAAACCCCTAAAGGAGATCGATCTGGGCGTGGCCCAAGCTTTTTATGACCCCTAAAAGAGACCATGTTGAAACACAGACAATATTATATATATATATATATTTATATTTTGCACGTGGAACCCTAAACGAGACCTTCACGGCTAAATATGATGGCGTTTTGCTGAGAACACCCTAAGTGAGACCAAAATCCGAAATTTACACCCCTAAGCGAGGCGACGAGCATCCCCACCCCTTTCGTATGCGGAGTCCCACCCCCCCCCCCCTCCCCCGGGTATAGGGCCCATCTGATGTGAAGGAGCTTCCCCCAAGGAGGGTTCCTGGTAACTCTCGTCTAAAAAATCGCTTATATTGAAAGGAAGTCAAGCAGTTTTTGAAACAATAGCGATTTCTCAACGACTACTCGCCACTATTTCATACGCCCGATTAAAAATAGCAGCAAAAATGGCGGCAAAAAAGCCAGAGGTGTAAAGTACAACTAAGAGGACGCTCGCTGTTTATGCACCTGTATTTTTAAATCACAAACCAGGGCTACTACTTATTTGTCTTAATAGACCTTGATTAAAGACTCGTCAGTTCTAGCTACGGTTTTTGTTCGTTAAATCACAAGGATCAAAGACACGTTCGCCGTTTACGAAGAAGTGTACATGTTACATTATTTACAGTAAGTTACCTAGAAACCAAAAACTAAATGATCTAAAAAGACTTTTCTCGCAAAGCTCACGACACGTCGACATGAAAAGTATGGCACGAAGCGCCGCACATTAAAAAACAAAATCGTCTCATTATTTCACTTTCTAAAGATCCATTCACTCAAAAAACATTAAAAAGCAATATATAGTTAAACACTCCATGACGCTTTTTCAAAAAGAATGAGCGTGCAGGTGCAATTGTCAAAATGTCCTCGATAAATGCGCACATTAGCACTGGCGTTCTTTTGTTGATGAGCAGCTACCTTAAATGCTGATCCATCGTATTTTTTAGATTGCAAGCCGGGCTTAGGACTTTATTTATGAAACAATAAACTTCAGGCATAACGGCATAATACGTGGGCTGTTAAGAACTATGAATAAAAGCCCTTTGCATAATAACCGCTGGACCCTACGCTTTTAAGGGCCGCGTTTGAATAAATGCCGGGACATTGACTTGAGAAAATATGATAGCTGGATAAGCAAATCCTTAACAACAAGAATTACTCCGCACTCATACACCCGCAGTGTATTAATGAAAACAGCTCATGCACATCCGCATACTCAACTAACAAAGCGTAACTTAAAATACGCGAGAAGACCTATTTTGAAGGATGAAACTGCATCAGCTGATTGAAAGCTTGTTGAACAAGTTCGAGTGCGGGAAGTGGGGAAGTGGCAAGTACCGAGTGACGCAAAGTAGAAACTCCTATTGATGCTACATCCACGGAATAGAACTTTAAACGAAAGCTATTTCAACACAGTGGGCTTTGCAATTAATAGAAGATGTTTTGGCAGGTGCAATGAAAATTCCATTGATAAAATTGCAGATTAGAGCTTTCTATTTTGTGTATCGAACTTATTTGCTGTCATAATTGGATGCGTTAATTTAAAACACTCATCCTTATCAAGAACCTGCTCACTTTTCCCCGATGGCCAACGACAACTATACTGAAAGTACACCACTGAAAGCGTATGAAGAACTCTTTTGCTCTGCTGATTTAACTCAAGGGATACACAGCCAACTGATATTTCTTTCAGGGCTGAACATTCTCTTCTGTTTCACTGCTTTCTTTGGAAATGCCGTGATCTTAGTAGCTCTTCACAAGGAAAATTCCCTTTATGCGCCGTCCAAACTACTGCTGCGTTGCCTCGCTATAACTGATCTCTTCGTTGGCCTAATCGTGGAGCCTCTTGAAGTCACTTTCTGGATATCTTTGGTACATCATGAACGATCCAGCATATGTCGTTACGCGTTAGCTGTAGGTGCTATTACTGGCTATACTTTGTGTTTAGTGTCTTTGTTTACATCGACTGCAATAGCCGTGGAAAGGCTTCTCGCCCTTTCGCTGGGACTCAGATACAGACAAGTTGTGACTTTCACAAGAACTCGTATAAGCATAACTGCTATCTGGATTGTGTCCATTTTTGGTTCAACGGGGTATCTCTGGAGTCATCCTTTCTCCGAATGGTACGGTTATATCGCTATGGGACTGTGTCTAATCGTCTCCACTTTTTCCTACACAAAAATTTTCATTACTTTGCACCATCGTCGGTATCAAGTACACGCGCAACACATTCCCGCAAACCCGAGTCATTTGAATCCGATCAATATAGCGCGGTACAAAAAGGCTGTATCAAGTGCGCTGTGGTTTCAGTTGACCTTAGTTGCCTGTTATCTACCTTACATAATAACGGGCGCCTTCTTGACTGAAAGAGGATTAACGCCATCTGGTTTCATCGCCAATGAATTTGCTCTGACTTTACTTTACGCAAACTCGTCACTGAACCCAATACTTTATTGCTGGAAGATCAGAGAAGTTCGGCAAGCAGTTAAACACACCATAAGACAGCTTTTTTGCCAATCGACCTTGATTCTAAATTAAGTTAGACTGTGAAAGGTTTGAACCCAGGAGTCATTTCATAATTAGGTTGAGTATGATCGTCCGGATGAACCTAGTCCTAAATAGGACTGTTGTTGACATAGCCCGCGTCGCGGACACTTTAACCTTCTATACGCCGAAACGTGACGCTGGTTCACGCGCAAGCAATGCTCAGTACATGTATTGAGAAATCTCGTTTTCGTCTTAAAATCTAAAGGTCTCTGTTTTCATAGCGCGCTCGACGATCTCTTAAGAAAAAAAAGTGTATGTGAACAGGCTACACAGAAACCTGTAGGTGGCCTTCATTTTCAAGATGGCGCGGTGTAGCTTAGCTCCGTTAGAGAAACCGCGCCGAACTCACCGTTCATATGTGAGAGCAAAAGTCCTAACTGATAAGGTTTTCGTGCAGGGGCAAGAGCTATCCGTCAGAGTGCAGACATAAAGCCTTATTTCCTATCAATTCCACAAAAAGTGAAATATAACTATTATCAATTGAACTAGAGCTTTCCCCATCTTTACTCGGGAAAAATCCGCCTCAATATTTCAATAACACCCAGCTCTTTGTTTTGCATGAATCTCGCTCTTCTTCTCAAGAGCACAAACACACAATGACTTTTTTCAATTTAGCCTGAAAGTTAACTGTAGCCACCCAAACGTTCTTAAAGCTACTTTCACACTATAATGGATATCTCTTGCGCTAACACGGAAATCATGCCGGATAGGGCTTCGCTTCACACATAACAACAGTGATTTCAGTGCAATCTCTGTAATGAAGCGAATGCCGATCGCTATAGTGGAGAGTCACGTATCGGATAGGTGTTCACTCTATACCGAATAGCTTGCCGTGCCAATGCATGCGATATCCTCCATAGTGCGAACATGGCCTAAGTTAACTGCCGCAGTATTTGATTGGCATTCTGTTTTTAAGACACAGCCTTCCTTAAGTATGCAACATCACAGGTTACCCAAGCTTGAAATGTGAGTATCGGTTTGTTGCGTAACATTCGAAACACAAGGATTTGTATGGGGGAAAAAAGGTTTCTGTAAAGTACGATTGTGAAAATTTTTCTCATAGAAATTTTATCTTTCAATGGTTACGCAACAATGCAGACACTTTTATGTCGAGCTTGCGCGACCTGTGGTAACACTTAACTTTCTGCGAGGTTTTTTAAATTTGCCTACCGTAAACGATCTAATAAACGCCCACTCTCAAATAAACGCCTCTTATCTTATAAACGCCCCTTATCTAATAAACGCCCCCCTTACGCTGTTAAGTTAGTATTAAACGCCCCTCTCTAATAAACGCCCCCCTTGAAAGTTGTCCCCAAATACTAGGAAATGGCGAAATAGAGCAAAATCAATCAATTTATTAATTTCATTGCTTGATGTATTATGTCATGTTCAATTTCTAGATAAGGCGTCAGCCCGCAGTCGAGATTCTGTTAACACAAAAACGTTTTTAGCCGAAAGCATACTGTATACAGTTATGTTCAGTTCGTTAAAATAAGTTACGAGAATAAACGCCTCTCTCTTTTAAACGCCCCCACTTGGACCCCTAAAATTAAATAAACGCCCCGGGCGTTTATTAGATCATTTACGGTAAATATTAAGGAAGCCCAACAAAAAAACGGTATTAAAAACTGGGGGCAACAACCGTGATTGCGGAAAATCTGGTTCGTCAAAAATTTCACACAGGAATACTACTTAAGGTACATGTGTGCAGGCTGTATATTAGGGGACATGTCAATTTTAGGTCGTCTATCATCTGCCATATTTGAACACAGCTAAAAAGTTCCACTTTATTATAAAAATGCGACGGACAGATCAGTGCAAAATCACAGTAAACATCGCCGCGACAAATTCGCCCGTGTACGGTCATTAACCCTTCAGAGGTCATCTCTGCATGAAGTGCAAATCCAACCAACTCTAGTTGCGGACATTTTCTCCTTCTTCTAAAAGTGTCTGCTGAAGGGAAGCATCGATAATAAAACAGCAAGATGATTCTTCTGCTATTATAGAGTATAGTACATTCTAAATATATCTGAAAGCGCAACATCATGTCAATTATGCGTGGACACATTATCGGGACCTTGTAAGGAACAAATGTGTCAAAAAAGGACTTGGAAAAGTGATTCTAAAGTTTCTTAATACAAATAACGAGAGGAGAGGATCATGTTTGCTCTGTTTCTGTATTTTCGTATTAAATGACAAATTTTAATCTGCCAAATCAGTGAGATGTTTATTTCTTAACGGTTTATGTTTTTCCAGTCTGACTCGCTATATTATGATATACTTCTAGTGTAAATTTCCTGTTTACCTTGCACGTAAAAGGAATTTTGGTGACACGTTTGTTCGAAGACTTTGAAAAATATGTATTTAGCAGCAATTTAATTTGGCGACTTAGAATACATTTTGCCTCATAATTACTTGACTTCTGCCTTTTTACGGACTAAAACTAAAGGAATAAATGACAGTTACAACAAATAGCAGACAGATTTTTGTGGCATAAGATCACAAACGTCAACCATACTTTAAATGCCAGAAATAAAGAATCACGATACAACTTTCTACAATTTATACAATTTAATTTTAAAGGAAACAATCGAAACTGAGACCACAATAACACATCTTAGCTTAGCCGTCGAAATGGCCAGATGGCGCTGTCACAATCTTCAATATTATATGATTAATGCGTGTAGGGTTAATCTTAAGGTACCTTTAGTATGCCTTCAATACATCCACTTATAACTTGATTCATATGTGGATTGTACAGCAACTGAAAAACAAATGTCAACAGATAAAAAATACACATATCAAAATAAAAGTTCTTGGCCCGGTCGTATTTCTCGTTTCCTTTTTTTTTTCTTCACAAACGCCAATAAAATCCAACCCTATTTAAAATCTGAAGTTTTGAATAAAAGTAGCGTAGACTTTGTCCATGGATTTGACTGAACAAAGCCTACTTTTGGTTGAACTAATTGTCTAAAATCTTACCTGACATATGGGTCTGTCGTGCGTGTGAGGCACCTGAAGTGAGTCCTGTATGGCTCTGGTCAGCGGCCAAGTGTCAATCACACTGCAACCTAAATACGAAGTTGAAACAGCCACAACAACTCATACTTATAGTTGTCTACTTAGGACCTATTACATGAGTTGGGGAACCCCAGCTGGTAGGTGAGGTAGCCCGCGGCGGGTCACCCCACCTATCATGTAAACGTGATCAAATAAAATCAGTGATAATATGGACAGGCGGGTTACGTTAACTCATCTACCTGGGGTCCCCCACCTCTATGTAAATAGGTCATTGAAGGACCCGACCACATCATGAGACTGCTTTTTCGCTTATCACTTATCGTCCACATAAAATGCCCGAAAATCTGATGAAAAACAAAGACTTCGGTAAGCGGTTTCAAAAGTGCAGTCTTTGGAAAACGAATCGTTTTGAAAACGCTCCGTTTGCAGATAGGTGAAAACAGAGACTTTTGAAAACAAAGACGGAGAAAAAGCGAAGGGAGAACGTTGAAACCAGTCGTTTACATCGTCAGCTGAAAAGGATACAAAAACACCAGTGTGCCGGATGGAAATGTTTATGCTTCGTTTTCGCTGACATGAAAACGGAGCATTCTGAAAGCACCCATCAGTGGGTTCGGGGCCGTGTAACACGGAGCTTTAGCATCAGGGCGGATATCCGCCCTGTTTAGCATCTATGACGGCGACGGCAGCGAAAACATCACACAAAAAGTGAATTCGCGTTCCTTCAAACTTCTTCTCACTAATTTGGAATTCGTCTCGTTCAGTTTGTCAAGTTTTGGCAAATTTTTCTAGCGATGAGTTCTAAAGGACCGTATCGTAATTCAGAGAAAGAAAAATTCAATCGTTTTCTCGTGTTCACGTCCTTCACAAAACGTAAAATTACGAAGTAAAAGAAAAGGTATGCAGTTTCAAAAATATCTGGATTCGTGTGGGCGTAGCCTAAAACTTCCGGTGGTATGACGATGTCGTCGCCGTCCCCATAGTCGTTTTCCAGCGCTTGACAGCGGTTATAAGTATTATTGCCCGGAGCGAAAGGGGACGAGTAGCATTGGGTTTATAAATAAGGGCCTGTTTACATCGAGGTGGGAGACCCAAGGTAGGTGAGGCAAACCGCATAGGTGGCGTAACCCTCCTGTCCATATAATCTCTCGTTTTAATTTGATCACGTTCACATGATAGGTAGGGTGACCATATGAGAGATTATATGGACAGGCGGGTTATACTCCACTTAAGCGGGCTACCTTACCTACATGGGGTCCCCCATCTTCATGTATACAGTCCCTCCCCCATAAGATAATATTTATACCTGTTATAAGCCGATCGTGCTTGCCATCAAAGAGCATACAAGAGATCCGTTTTTCTCCTGGTCTGACTTCATTATCAGTGAACACCTGTAAAAGATCGCATTTGGTAAAACTAGATGTTGATTTAGGAAATACATTTAATATCTCAAGGCCATAGGCAGCCCCCAACTCTTGAAGCGACATCAACCCTGACCATTCATTGGTCTGCGAATTGATTTGAGAAAAACACTGGCAAGCGATTCATTAAAGTGAAGTAAAATCGCTTTTATTATCAGTCTTTTTGTTTTACAAGATGTAGAAATTGCCCACGACATGAAGTAGCCTCCTACATATATATAATAAAATGACAACGTTCTTTCTCTGCTTCGGGATCATGTTTGCAAACATCTATTTTACAAACTCGGCTATCGATTTCAGACCCACCTGTAAGCACGTCAGGGTTTGGATGTCCCAAACTCTAAAGACCTAACAGTAAGAAAGAGAAGAAAAAACAAGTCAAAATTGGGTGAATAGCAAAACAGAGATGTTGTGAAGCATTGCACTTTAAATATTAATTCAAAGCTTCGCAACTGGTCAAGTTTGAATTACCGTTATTTTGAGGCAAAAGAAAATAACTAAAGGAAACTGCATCTCTTACCCTCGCTGTTGATAAACTCATGAGCTGTTGATCTTTTTCATTGACTGCAACGTCGACGATTGTGAAAAGATGACCAAGGAGCTTTCCTGCATGTGGGAATGACGAACAGTCTTTAGTTTAGTCACCCAATACAAGTCGAAGTTTGGGCAATAGGCAATAGACCATTTTACAGTTTGTGGGCTTAGTATTCTAGCCTTTGACTGGATGTGAGGCTGAGGTTGACCTTGTTTTGATACAAACCTCCAAACCTTTTCCTTTTCATATGGAAATTATTCTTAAAAAATACTAGTTAGCATAAGAACAACATTATTTACATAATACAGTAGGAGGGGTTGTATCAAAACAAGGTCAACTCCAGCTTCGTTTTCACTGGTAACTGTAAAATGGGCTATTACACACTGGGAAGCTACTGTTTGGTGGTTACTCAAACAAATCATTGCAGTGGAGTTCCGTATGCCCAAATGCCCAATGCCCAATTGCCGAATTTGATATATTCGCATAAAAATGTGAGAAACATATGCAGTCGCACCTCTCCTTATGGACATCTTTATAATACTGGCAACGGGTAGTGCGGGCAGATCTCATGGTCCCGAAGATAACCAAACTTCATAACTATTCTACCTCAGTCTAAAATAAGGAAATCTACGTATCCCGGACAGGTCTCTTAGGCCTAGGCCAAACGTCGAACTTTTCATAGATGAACCAAACTCTAATTTGGGTCGACCTAAATTAAGTTAAGATCGTTCGTTGGGTCAGACGTCGAACTAAGGTCGCTTTGAACCAATCAACAAAATCAGACCAAAAACAAATTTTAACCGGCCAGGAGAAAGTTTCTCCGGAAAGAGGCTAAATATACATTATCATACAAACTTTTAATTTAATATATATATTTAGCCACAGCTAAAAGCGAAGCTCCCATTGATAAATTTATAACTTAAATCAAACAATAATTTTGTATTCCACAAATCAGTTAACTTAAGGGCACATTCATGTGACTTTTGAGGGAAAAGCTAAGTGATTTTGGAGTAAAACAAAGTTTGTATCGAGTTGATATAGCCTTATATGTACACCCAAAAAATAGTCTTCGGTCACATTTAAGAGCAATGATGGCTCTTGATCACAGTAGATAAGTCGTGGAAAACAAATTCTTGGAAAACAAATCAGACCGAATTTTTTGCGTTCGACAAGTTTACAAATTCTTGCCAAAAAATCTGGGTGCGTGCAAACCAATCTTTTATTTTTTTTATATACCACATCTGAGGAGAAAGAGTAGTATGAGGCGCTGTTTTTACCATACAGACCTCGTACAAAATGCAGTATTTCACAATTTTGCAAGACAAATTGCATTCATTCAAAATTCAGGACCATCGAAGCACGCGTGGACTTTTAATTAGCGAAACCGTTCAAAAAATTTCCAAAATCACCTATACAGCCAGCCGGTTCTAACTTTTGACAAGCGCCAAATTTGCGACGAAATTTCAAAAGAGTTACGCTTCAACGTGATAAAGAATTCATCGAGTCTATTTTTTATTAACGGTTTTATAACGATGTGTAATCTTAAAAAGCGTTTGATACGCTTGGCATTTTGAGTACTCCTGCAAGCGATGTTTATGAACGGCTGAAAACAAACTGTAAAGCGATGAAAATTACACTTTTGAGACTACCAAATATCAATAAAGAAAAATAATTCGATAGAACATTTACAGAGACAACAATTTTCATTCACGAAAACAAATGATTATTTAAGTGTGTCTAAGAATCCTCAAGTCTTTACTAGTAAGCTTAAAGTTTATGTTTTAAGCCGCCGGTTTCCCGGTGTTGGCTGTTTTCAAAGATGAACTCACGACAAGAAAATCGTTCAAAGCTTTCTTTCTACAGCCAAAATTATAACTAAATATTCTTCGGAAAGTTTTTTCTTTCTATTTACGGTGAATTAATATCGACTAAAGGCTTTTTAAAGTTCTGTAAGCTCATACGAGGTCAGATCAGTGTCTCAGTCAAATCTTAATACAAACGTGCATAAACTAGCTTCATAAACTGCGCCGCTGGACTTCATGAAATTAGATTTAAATACAATAATTACTCAGGCTTACCATATTTCGAGATGCAGCTCCTGAAAGCTATCAAGTAAGGCAAGGATCGCTTGAGCCTTTATAATTCTCGTACGCATCCAGCAAGGTGAAAAACAAAAACGATGCAATCCGAAATCGGATTATCGGCTTTGACAAGCGACGCATTTTTCAACCAAAAACCCAATAAACAAACCAGCCATGAATAAGAGAACACTCTTGATAGCAGCTGTATTTCATTTTGTACATCCAGTGGAAAAAGACAGTTAAAACATCACAAGTTAACTCAAAACTCTGTCAGCTTCAGCTTTCAAAGTAAACAACTTTCAAGATGCTGCATAAATTTTACGCATGAACTCACCTGTCAAATTTTAACCAATCAGAGCAAAAAAATTGGACGTGGAGCGTGACCAACACGTGACCATGGTAAGAAAAGGTCTTCCCCGCCTGTATTTTAAAAAAACTGGCTGAATTTTTGCGTCTGAGGTCAGTTTGAAATCAAAATCGTAATAGTGCGGGGCGATACTGACATAAACACAACATATTTGTTGTGAATTTTAAACAAAAATAAACGTGAGCCTGCGATCATTTAAATGGGTCGAAACCTGAGCCCGCGATACGGTCAGGTGATAGTGATCAGCGGATACCCTGTTTTGACAGCTGTCAATTGATAACAACATTGATCTGCAATTAGCTTTCTCCTGGGCTCCCAAAGTAGCTACAATAGAAAGTGTGAGAGTAAACATTGGTATGCCTGTGGTGCGGACGGACGGTCGGTCGGTCGGTCGGTCGGTCGGTCGGTCACGTGATTACCAAATTTTCTGGGATGGGTAGATTCCCTTAGCTATGGGGCTCCGCCCACGCGCGCGCTTCGCGCGCGCGAGGAGCTCCGCTATTAGTTTTATAGTTCGTCGCGTTTGTCCCAGAGACGATCTTCAGACGTTCTATCCGTCTGAATCAGACGAATAAGACGTGTTGGATGATCCAAAGTCATTAAGACCAAATTAACTGAGCCAGACGTCGAACTTTTCAAAAACTTAACTCACGAACTTTGGTTCGTCTCATGAAAAGTTCGACGTTTGGCAAAGGCCTTAGTCCAGAATACACTAAACTTGGAAACTGCTCACCTACCCCTCCCCTAATCCAAAATTAACACTTACTTCTCACTCAGGGCAAAATTCTACCTTTTTAATACGCACACGCCTGTAATGCTAACCTAAGATCAGGTGTTTTTATTCTTCCCAACGAAAGACATATAGAGACGGATGTAGGGAAGCGAAGGGAGGCAGTGATAGCAAACCACGTTAATGCGAACAGCTGGGTATGTCCTTTTAGTGTCTGTATTAACGAGGTTCGACTACTAGTTACACTGCCTTGCCAGCAGTTGAATGGCTGGGCCCACTAGCTCATGTCACATGTAAGGCATGTAACTACTATGTGAGAAGAGAAAATTGCCAAATCAAGAGCCAAAATACTGGGGAGAATGTCGCTAGTTTATTTCTCCTTGATAACTAGCTTAGTAATAGTCCTCTAGGACTGGTGTAAATTGTATATCATAAGACGAAAAACACATCGTAAGAGTCAGTTTACAGCACCTGTTGGTCTTGTGAAAATAAGAGGATGCCAAACTCTGATGACCTTGTCTGCACCTGGTAAAAGATTGATATGATAATGTACTGAAATTAACTGTACAATCGACTGCAAAGTTCAAACCCGAGCCGGACCAACACTCAGGGTCTTTAAATAACTGAGGAGAAAATGCTGCCTTTGTAAAGACATCTGCAAACGGTAAGACTTTCAAGCCTCCTTGCAAGAGGACGATAAACCGTATGCCCCGTCTCATACCTCCTGCACAAATAGATTCTGTGGGACATTAAAGAACACACACACTGTTCTTGAAGAGTAGGGGACGTAGTCCCCAGTGTGGTGGTCTGTCTCTCATGGGGGAGGGAGACCATTAATTTACATTACCTTGACCAATCACGTGGCTGGGTGTAAAAAAGGATCTTCATTTTTTGTAATCTGCGTTAACTGATGGGTTTTAATCGCGCGTGCCTATTTCTTTATTAGCTCCGATGTCAAAAAGCACTCCCGCACTCTGATCTTGCCACCTTCGCAGGCTATATTTTTATAACTAATATTATTAATGCTGATCAAATGAGCCGTTCTTTGCCTCAACTGGGGAACGTACAAACCACCTAATGATTATACATTCCGCTGTTAAACTACTATAGACCGCGAGCGGTCGTCCTTATTTCCTCTGAGCCACGCGAGGCGAGCGAAATACTAAAATCATGCAATGGTAAAAAGGAGGAGAAATTGTAGCCGAGAGGAAATTCTTGCTCGGGCCTTTCCGCCCTCGTTCTTCGCGGATTCCCCGCTCGCCCCTCACGCGCGCTGTCGGATTTACTGTGATTCACAAGAAAAATAAGAGACTCACGCCCCGCACACACGTATCCGGATACTTTTGAATCCGCAACTTTTTCTTTACGGCTACGGCTACCGTCTACACGTATCCGGTGTAACTGGAAGACGAATCTGCAACTTTTTGAATCCGCTATATATCCGAAAACGTGTGAACGCTAAATCGGGATACTTTTTTTATCAACTGACGTCACAAGATCGAGCCCAGTTCTTTACCGTGAATATTCAAGACGGTCCGAGAAAAGAAAAACTTGTGGATTCAAAAATATCCTTATACGTTTGGACGGGGCGTCAGTGCTCGCAGCTTCATAAATGGGACATACTAGCCTGAGTATCAGGCGTTTCTGGGGGGAAAGGGGAAAGATGGAAGCGAAAAAGGGAGAAAATCTCCTCTCCCCTAGACCCTTAGGAAGGCCTGATACTCAGGCTAGGGACATACCAGCGGTGATGATAACATTTGCTTTGGTGCAGTAATCAAAGCAGTTGACGCCCTTGGGAACACCAAGTTCTCGGGCAGGGCTAAAAAGAAACAAAAAAGAGATGAAAAAACAGTTCAACAATGATTTCTTTTCCGGCACATAAGTTACAAAGTAAAACTACAGTTGGAGGGAGGTGAGAATACCAACACATGTTTACAGAAATGGAGGATATGTCGTTTATAATACTGTAAAAAATAAGAGAATGTGAAGGAAATGTGTAAGTTTATTAAATAACCTGTTATCCAAAACTCTTTCAATACTCCCCAAGACAAAAGAACAAGTGCTGCTTGGCGAACAGGAACCAAACATGTCCAGCTGAGGAAAATACTTAAGCTACAACAGAGCAGAAAACGTTCGAAATTATTTTCTCACACCACAGTGTGTTAGCCATCCATATTCAAATATCGTAAAATGCCGTTTATTAGCCCAGGGTCTGTACATCTTCATAAGTGGTTTAGGGGGACTGATAAACGGAAAGGCTTATATCCAGGGGGGAGGGGGGGGGGGGGCTTAAAACCAGAACAAAAAAAGCGCTTCGAAACAAGAAATAGAATTGCTGATAAAAATACGTTTTGCATTTTATTTTACTGGATTTTATTTAAGCTTCAAAACGTCAAAATAAATCAAGTTTATTACAATGCATTTGGAAAGGAGCTTATATCCGAGTGGGCTTATAATCAGATGTGTTTTTTTGCTTACAGGTACAGTGTAGATGGGCCTATAACTGGTGTGCGAGAGGGGGGAGGGGTGGGGGGGCTTGCAAGTGACCGGCAGTTTACGGTATTGCATACTATGTTATCGGCCAAAAACGAATTTGTATGTAATGATATGCTTGTTTACCTTGACCACCCAGTCATCATGAAATTTCCTTCTCTGTATTGCACTAGAAGAAATTTAATAAGAGACACAATTTTCAGTAAGACCTGACAATTATCCTAACCTAGGAAAGAAGCCAGACATACCAGTAATGACAACTGTTCTTTGGGATAATCTCAAGACGTTATAGCAGCTAACTCAATATGTACCGATTTTGAAAGCTTGAAAGAGAGGATGAATCAGCTTTAATAGCCACACACACAAAAAGCCACGTCGCAAAAATAGAAAAAGGAATAAGTTTGTTTTACAACATCCTTATTCACTTTTAATAGCTTCTTTAAAATATCGTTTTCAACAGAGCCATGTATAATTACCAAACTGGTAACTATCAATTAAGTCTAAAACCTGGCCCTGCTGTTCAAAAGGTGAAAAACGCTATCTACTGAATAAATCTCTATCTAGTGGATAGCCCAATTGTTTTTTCTAATGGTTATCTAATGGAAAGTGATCTTATTTCTTTACTAAATGAAGTCAAAATATGTATCAGCAAACTTGTCATATCTCACAGGTTTTTGTTCATTACATGTATTTGATTTGTTTGCTTGTTTCTGGAAGCAAAACCTCGACATGGAATGGTTCCTGATACGTCCACATGTGAAACCGTTTAAATATAATTGTCAGTATATGAGTTGTACGTTTGAACAATCCTCTCGCTTACTAGCTCAACTTGCTTGGTTCAATAGTAACTATCTGAGAATCTGCCTTGCTAGTTGAATTCTTCATGTGAAGATCTTTTGAAGAAATCGTCATCATGTTAACATAACCTGCACAAAAAAAAAAAATAACGTAGGCTCTCAATAACTGTACTGTAAGCAGAAAGTGCACATAACAACTTGGAATTCACCAAGCTATACCAGAGAGTGAGAAAGTGATTTCAGTACACTCTTTTTTTTTAATAAGAACCTTTTTTGAAATTTGCCAAAATATCAAGACCATGCTAAGAAAATACTCGAGGCTCAGAGAAAAACAATTCTTTTTTCACTGCTTTTATTTTCCTAACTTGAGAAAATCTGAACTATCAGATTATGTCCTATATGGAATCAGAGTGCATGTAAAATTTTGTTCTTTCAACACATTTCTATTGTGTACAGTCAACAATACATTTACATCGTACTTGTACAATTCATTAGTGTGAAAACTATAATCAATGTCTTGTCTATATGTCGCTTAAAAGTTATCAGATTTCCGTTATTGAAATTTAAGAACATCTGTAACAACACTTCCAGGCTGAAACTGGCCAGAAAATAAGAATGGTTCACGCTAAAATTGACAAATGGGTGTTATTTTAAAAAATAGTGTAGATTACCTGCTATCTCATATTCCAGACAGCTGGCATTATTTTGTCATAGCCTAAACAGTAGTCTTGGTTGAGTGATGGTTATATTTAACAGTTATGAATAAACTTTGATTCCATTCCCCCAAAAACTACACTTGCCTGTCGGGCAAGTTAAGAAGAGAATTCACTAGCGCAATAGCAAAATCTTCCATCCCTGGGATATCAAACACTACTTTCTTCTCACACTGAACACATACCTTGGTCATCTCCAAAGAGTATTGTGTCTTCATTCATGGAATCAGTCTTCCATGGAATGTAGATCATACACTGGGGAGAATTTTCCATTGGTTTTATCTGGTAAATGGTCTGAAATAAAACAAGCAATATTCATATGATTAGCTTAGAGATCTAAAGAAAAGATATAACAAACTTGTTACTTTAGAAGTTATACTATATGATCCACTGCTGTGCCCTAGCATTTCCCAGCCGCTCTAGCACCTTACTTTTGTTCTTGGGCAATAAGAAATCATTGTTTTTGCATAAAATTACAGGCTACGCACCCTAGATTTCAGAAGTTCGGAGCACTAGGCTCCTTATTATTTCTTAAATCACAGCCTAGACTACAAAATAGTCGGGTTTTTTTCTCAAAACCAGTAAAGAAATCCGTAAAGTGGCGTAAGAGTCTTATGTGCGCGAATCGAGCGAGCCCCCTCCCCAGTCTTGCTCTCTTCTTTCAGCCTCATTCCATCCCATTTGTTTGACCACTCATGTGTACTTAAAAACACAAAAATACAGACTGTTTTGCAGTCCAAGCACATCCTTGATAACTGATCAAAAAATTTCTGGGGTGTTCAAAATATTTTTAACAGTTGTCAGAGTCCATGGGCCATGCTTGATTCCTGTATTGTTTTGGTTATTTCCATGTGTGCATACATTATTCTAGAAGTAAGGTTAAAATCTGATTTCAACTAACCAACTGCTTTCTCTTTGCTCTGTAGTCCCATAAAGACAGGGCCCTTTCAGAAGTCACCTGAGAAATAAATGTATAATATCTTTATCTGAAATAAATAATATTAATATAATGATTTTTAAATGTATAAACAATGTTGATCCTATCTAAACATAAAATAGGTTGTAAAGAACTTGACAATCATTCCAACTAAGATTTCTATACACAGCCAGATAGGGTACATACTGCTATTCTCCTAAGACTTGGTAGAAAGCCACACCCTGTTACCCACGAGGACTCCTAAAGGGAAAAAAATCAATGTCGACAATAAAGGTCAAAAAGAATAGCAGAGTTTGACTCTCATAATGGTCCTGGCAGCTGAGCGAAAAACCAAACATACTACACATTTGGAAAACTTAAACTACATGCTCTTGTTGCTACTTAATTGAATCACTGTCACCTTATCACATCACATCAGTCTTATCTTATCTAAAAGTAATTATCCCATGGGTTTCAATAACATGGCTAGCTGGATACCAGCTTTGTGTCTTACACAGGGCCTCTCATTCATCCAGCAACAACTTCCTTCTGAGAGGTTATGTACAAGACTTAAGAAACCCTCTCCAACCCACAGTTGGCTGGAGTCTCCTACTTGTAGTAGGACCACTCATGCCAGAAATGTTGAAGGGTAGAGACCAGACTACAGTATTAGTGTGGTCCCTGGTGCTCCAGGTTGGGGGTTGGGCTGAGGGCTGATAACCCTCTCCCATACAACCCTGTTAATACAGAAACCAGAAGCAGAAGAAATTCAGTTAATCAAGGAAACACTGTGACCAGTCCTCACAAAAGGAAGGACCATACATGTGGCAGCACACTGAAAAGGGTGAAAACGTAGTCACAAAGATAATTACATTTAATGATTTGTTGGTGCAGCATAAAATAGGTGTAACATTTTACTTACATTCAAGTCAACACAAGACTGAAGACGAAACTGTGAGAGAAAACAAGGAAAAACACTTACTTCAGTGAAAGGCATTGAAAATAATAATTAGCGGAAAATAGACTGTCAAGAAATAATTAAAAAGGCATGGGATCTCTTCCGATTGACATAGGTGGGTTAGAATCCAAGAGGCGAGGCTGTATGTGAGTTGAGTTTATTGTTAGTTTTCGCTATTCGTCTTCAAGCCATTTTTCACAACTTAGTAACTCCAGTTACCCAGCCTCTCCCAAAAAACCATCAGTGCTGTATTCCAGTTTGATTCAGAACATGGTGGATGAAGAACTACTTGGATGTGGACCAACTATAATCATATTTCTTTGGTTTATTATTTAAGATTGGTACATAAAAACACTTCTTGGATTAATAAGAAGTAACACAGGTGAAACTTTTCTTGTGGCTGGGCATTTAAAACCAAATGACCTGTACATGTATGTAACAGGATTGATTGCCGGGAGCTGGGGAGTTCCCCTGACTACTATATGAGTATAACCCCTTGAAGAAATTCATTAGGCCAGTATTTAAAAAGTTCAAATGTCTATTCAAATGTTCTTAATAAAAGCATAGCCAGAAAAAAATTTTAATGATGCTGACAGGTTCGATGACTGATAGCCATCATTATCAAAACTAAAAACGTCAGAGGTGTCAGTAGCCCCGAATAGGCCTCTTTGCGTGTTTGTCGCAATTAACACCTTCAGAAGCCTATTCAGGGCTACTGACACCTGTGACGTTTCAGTTTTGATAAAGGCAGCTGTCAGTCATCGAAACTGTCACCATTATTAGGATTTTTCTTTCAGGCTATGCTTTAACAACATTTGAAAAGAGAATAACCCCTGCCCTGGCTACTTAAACAGGAAACATAAGGAAAATAGGACCAAAATATTCCTAGGTGATCAATTCCTGCCTAATAAAATTACTGCATATATCTGGAAACTTGAAATTTAAGTAATATACTCCTGATGTCATCATGACTCGCAGGTGACTGGAAAAGTGTCATAACTAACACCAAGAAACAAAAGAGAGATGCTAAAAGATACCTTACTACTCCACTGACATATGATACCCTTCTGTGAGGCAATGATGTAGAAATCATACTTGGGAACATGAACAATACACTGGACAACATCTCGTCTCTTCTTGTCGCCTGAAGAGAATCAGGGACATGTCAATGTGCTTGCAAATAACAAGCCTTTAATTACATACATTACATACCAGTATACAGGGTGTTCATTAGACATCACAGATCAGAGAATTCTCTGTTTACTAAGCAGAATTCTCTGGCAAACATTCAGTAGCCAACAACCATTTTTCATTCAGACGTGGAGCCTCTTTCTAAATATTCTCCTTTTAATTAACATTACACCTTTCTTCTGCTACTAGAATTCTTAATAAAACCCTGAGCATATAATGTTTTTGAAACTAACATTATAGTATCTGCCCTTACATTTGATAAAGAGTTACAGGTACCAGTTAGCCACACATTCATCTACTTATAATAGCCCAACTTGGAAAAGTCTATATTCATATTTTTCCTTTTAAGATTCATTCAGTCACTTAAACAAGACAGTATAAATTTTTAGAAAAGGACCCTTATCACTCTGGAACCTACATATAAGTATGTATATCATGTCTTATCCCCCAAAAGATGTAAAGTCTTCATGACCAATCTTCAGAGGTTCAACTAAACTGGTGGACTGCCTTTAGGGAGCTGAAGTGGCTTAGGTACAAACAACTCGCAAGTGCCTGAGATAACTGAGCAAAATTACTTCTAAACTGACCAAAACTGCTAAATGCCTTGACAGGTGTTCAAACATTGGATAGCCCAGTATTCACCAGATACATCACCATACAATGGATACATGTAAGCGTTAGGGAATTTTCAACTATTGAGCTACATAATTATCCAGTGGATAGAGTTTTATGCAGTGGATGGTGTTACCCACCCTTTGAACAACTGGGGCGATATGATTAAATATAAAAGTGTTAACCAACCTCCTGCCTCCCCAACAGACCGTCTTTTGCTTGTTGTTATGACTGACGACGTGTCCTCATTCAGTAACAAATCAGGAACTTCATCAGTGGAACCACCAATACCAAAAAGCTAGGGAATCATCCAAGAAAGCAAAGAAATATCATAAATATTTTTATTATTGTCCAAGAAATTAAAAGAAGACAGGATAGAGCAAAAGCATACAGAGTTTGGTCATTTCCGGAGCCAAACTCAAGCGCGAACTAACCACTAGCTACTAGCCAAACATGAGCCAACTTTGAGTCAAGCCCAAATGTTTTTTTTGTTTTGTTTTTCACCATTGAGTTTCAAGGCTATGAAAATAAAGTGGTTCTCATAGATAATGGAGAGGGTGCACTTCTGGATTTTCTCCATGTCATTGGCAAGATAGTTGAGGAGATAAGCAAAAGCAGCAGAAATGGCGAGAAATGGCATGAATATGGGTTAAAACTTTAATACAGGGTTCGTACCCTTTTTTCAACAAAGACTTCAAGGACTTTTCAAGGACTTTCAAGGACACATTTCTCATTTTTCAAGGACTCCATTTAGTGCAAAAATTACCCTTAAGTCTATGTCTTTAAATAGTAATTTATATATATATATATATGTATTTTTTTTCTTCCTTTGCTCTTTTATTTTCTTTTTTGTTTTTTTTTTCTTTTTGTCATTTCGCTTTTTTGAGCCTAGAACTATGATTAGTACGACTATCTAATATACTTATTTTAAGATTTACTGTAGCTCTGCCATTGATTTTCCCATGTGTAATTATGATAATATTTTGTTCTAATTATCTAACTGAGGGAGCCCACTCCTTATAAGCCTGGTGGCTTCTCTTGGGCTTCCTCACCATGAGAGTTAAGGTAATTAGATTTTATTTGATTTGTACAATTTTTGGCAAACAAAACAATACACAATAAAAAATCTTTTCTACAATCATGGACAAAAGTCTTGGGACACTTTTGCGTTTCTGGGGCGTTTTCCAATTCACACACGTCCAACCCCTCCCCTCACCCCACAAACAATGTTGAACGCATGTATCCAGAAATTTTTTCCGAGTTTCAACTTTGTATAGGGTGGGGGGAGGGAGAAGTGCAAGAAAATTTCGAAAATGATGCACTGTTTTAGGCGGGAACCGAGAAATGACCGAAAAATATGCATATTGCAGTACTGTCCCAAGGAATTTTGTCCAGGATTGTAGTTCTACCACAACATGAGCAATTTTATCCTGAAGGTCTTTCATATTGGGTACTTGAGAATCTGAGAATCTGAGAAAGTTGGCACCGAAATTCAAGGACTTTCCAGCACCTACTGCAATTTTCAAGGACTTTCAAGGCCTTGAACTTTTTATTTCAAATTTCAAGGACTTTCAAGGTGCGTGCGAACCCTGTTAAAAGCTTCTGTCACAGACAAAACTTAACTCTGGTTAAATCTGCCTGCGAAACAGCATAGAAATCCTTGTTCTGGGCCCCCACCTGGGCACCAGGATTTGAGTGTGTACCATGATTGGCCTGTTAAAAAAGACATTGTCTATTTACCAATCAGGATGAAAGGACATTCATAATACACTTCCAGTAATTTATTGGGTCCGTTGGGTGTCCAGAAAATTAAGGATCTCAGTGGCAGACAGACCAGGATTAATTTATGTCTGTGATGCAAATACTGCAACAGTGACAAAGAAAAGCAATACAAAAGTATAGTACAAAATCAAGGATAGGCTTCCTTCTAATGCATAAAATGACAGGTTTTAAGTGCCAGGTGAACTCTGATTTGTTGTAAACCCAGTATAAGACATCAATGCATTGGTTTTAGAAAGAGGGTTCATCAAATAAAGGCACTGGTGATTTATTTACTAAACAACAAACGACCGACCTTTTGTACGTGTCGCTAGCTAGTTGACCTGTTCTTTAAGGTCATTTACTGTGCACTTGAACAACAGACTCGCTACTGAACAAGGCCTTAATTAAAAATATAAGCGTTGGTAAATCTAATTATTATAAGCTTGGGACAATAGTAGCTGAATTAGTTGCTTATTAGTTGCTGTTTAATTGCATACCTCACTCCAATCAACTTGAGCATCAGGATTCAGTGCGATCTTCCTAAACAAGGCTTTAAGATCCTGAGTGCTTACGTCGTTGCCAAATAAATTACGGATAGCCTCGCAAAAAGGCTCATAACCTAGAGAACAGCCAAATACAAGTTTAATGCTACATGAACGGTTGTAAGCTATTGATGTCTGAAATCGAAAACACATGTAGCTTTGAAAACAACTCCTCTCATTCGCTGTCACCGCGCCGCGCAAGGTTTAGGTGATTAAGTTGTACCGTGTGAAAAAAAATCAGCCACAAATCAACTCCTAACACTTGCCATTTGTTAAACGTGCTTGCAGAATCTGTTGTCGTTCTTCGGGATTAAGCTCTTCGTCAACATATGTGAATTCCGCTATAAACTCTTCGAACAAGGCCAGCTTCATGCGAAAGCTTCCGACCGTATACGGCCGAGAACTTTGCCTCGAAAACATTTCCTCCGCTCAATAATTTCAGCTGTTGTTGTTGTTATTTCGCCGTCCACGCAAAACAACAGCGTCGAGATATTCTTTTGTGTAGAACATTTTGGCACCCGACCACAAACCGAAGTTGAAAAGGACACATTACCACAGCAACATGGTAAGTGACCAACAACCAATGGAAATTATTCTTTTGTCGTAAGAGGATCGAAACAACCAATCACAAGATCGCTTACATAAAAACTTCCATCGGCGGGAAAGAATCAAGTGAGAAGGTGCGAACGCTCGTAAATGTGATCAGGAGTTATTGTTTTGAAGGTTTTTATCCACAAAAGGTTTTGAGTACTTAATAGACGCCTTTTTGTCTTCCAGGTAATGAATTTGTTTAGGGATGTATGTGAGTGATATGACATCGTTAACGTTGTAGTGCCAGATTTAAACGAAAGCAACCAGGCCGCAGTTGTTCGAAAGGCGGTTACCCGGGCGGATAGCGCTATCCAGCTTTCGAACAACCAGGGCCAGTTCTATAATATGCTCGTTACGTCAAAGCTTAAGTCAAACCATAATCTCGATTTAGCGCACCCCTCACTACAAAAATACTAAATTACTAACCATTAAAATGTAGTGACGCTACATATCTCATTTTAGACCATAAATCCATAACGGGGAAAATATGCACTCCTCAAACTAGTGCTGCTGAGGGCAACTCTGAACAGAAGGGAAATTTGATATCATAGTGTTTACACTCCGTGGAATTCACTTCAATACATGTTGATGCGCATTTGATCATATTTTCATGTATTTTGTGCAATATAAATATTACATTATTATTATTATTATTGATTTCTAACCTGGAAGGGGGGGGGGCAGTTTGGCCTCAGTTTGGTCTCAAAATAAGGGGGGGCCCTCCCCTGGGTCCGCCACTGTAGTTGAACTTCCACTGCCACCAACTGTCCTCAAAATACCAGTCATTTTGGCAGAATCATTCAAATTCTTTAACCAAATTTAGTACTTGAGTTTGAACTTTTGTGTTGTTTGATTTGCCTGGAAAGGATGGCTATTTGTCCATGACAATTATGTGCTGAGAATAGTTTGTGACGTCACTTATGTATACGATACATACATAAAAAATACTTTCTGTTTGCGAAATGAAAATTAAGGGATATAAAAAGGGTCACAATAAAGGGTCTCTTGTCTTAAACTGGGTAGAAAAATGAACTGTTTTTGTCTTAAACAGAGTCACAGATGGAAGGCCTCAGTAGCACACCTCCACCCAAGGTAATTGTGAAGAATAACTTCCCTGAAGTTTCCCTTCTGGGCTGCAAAGTAACCACTGGGCCATTATTCAATGAATGTCACTGCATTCGTAAACTAAAAAACGTTATATTACAGTACTATTTACAGTATTAGTATCCCTGTATGTCAACCAAGTGATACAACAGCTGATGCTAGTGGAACTTGTGGTGTTTACAGAGATGAAGGAGTGCGTGATTGTAACCAGTCGTAAATTAAAACCTAACCTTCTCTTTACAACAAAGCAGGGTAAGTCATTACGTTATTGTCAGTGTCCTCTAATCACAACCAAAAAGATTAAAGATTAAAAAAAGGTTTAAAGGCTTGTTTTTAGTGGAAAGTGCACTTAGCTTATCCAGCTAGTTTACAGCTGAGAGACACTCCACTCAAATACTTAGAAACAAATAATTTAAATACAACATAACAGGATTAAAAACCCCAACTGACAGGAGGCAACCTGTTGGCTATTTACAAGCGTGGCCAAGGATTTGAACTCAAGACGACCAAGAACAAATCCAGCAAGTGGCCAGAGTAGGACTCAAACCCGGGACTGCCAGATTGCAACACCGAGGCGCTGACCACTCAGCCATGCTGCCTCCTTAAAAAAATTTTATTTTAGGACAAAAGCTAATGTTTTCCTTGTGACTGGAAGAAAGGTGAACACTTTTTTCCACTTATAATCTTTTGAATTCAGGTAAACACTATTATTATGTTTTGTGACAACAAGTCAGACAGTCTTGCCTACATCTTCAGTATAAATAAATATTATTGACATATCTTGTGTAATCTTATCGGCCTGGGCCCAGTTGTACACAAGGTGGATAACTCACATTTTGGTCATTTCAGCTTTGTTTGTGGGGGCCTTTCTTTGAACTCAATGATTAACCCATATTGCATTAATGTCATTAGGTTCACTATAATGCTATGAAGTTGATGTCACTGGTAGGTAATAACAATGGAATAATTATTTGTCCTTTTTATATCAATAACATGCATCAAAACAGTTGCTTTTAGAGCACTGAGCAGTCATCAAGAGACTATGTTGATGCCTTGTTTTTGCTGTCCTATAACCGTTTAGCCATAGAAGGGGTAGCCTGCCTCCCAGGCATAATTTAACCCGGGCTAGTGACATCTGTGAAGCAGCACTGAGATCCTAGTTCTGGGCCCCCAACAGGATCAATGAATTATCGGAAGTGCATCTCAAATTTCCTTTTAAACTGATTGGCAAATAGACAATGGCTTTTTAAACAGGACAATCATATCACACACTCAAATCTTTGTACACAGGTGGGGGCCCAAAACGTGGATTGTATCCGCCATTTCGCAGATGGACTTAACCAGAGTTTAGTTTTATCTGTGGTGGAGGGAATACCGAAGGGGCTATTACAGCATGCACAAATACAACAGGGCAGCAGAAAAATAGTTGTGACCCAAACTTTGCCTTGCATCTTTGCTGAGAAGTGGGTCTTTATCTCTCCTCAATGAAAGTATTCTGCTCTGGTCATTTGACAGTACCAAAACATTATTTTCAGTAAACAGTTGACACAAATCACAAGTCATCAGTTAGCATCATGATGTTTCGAACAACATCACCATTAAACTTCCATGGAGGGACAAAAAGGTACTAAGTTGTGAAATTGGTGTATTCATGAGTTGTTTTCCAAACAGCGTATACGACGAGTAATAAAATAAACATATAAGCAAAGGACTGGAAAAGAAAAAATGCTGCATGTATACAGACTGCTTTGTTTGTTGTAAGGGTACCCTGGTAATCAAATTTAGCCCTAAAAAATGGTGGGGCTGTTTCAGCGAGTAGTATAGAACGCTAGTTATTGAGTCTAATTTGGCTCCCTTAATCAGAGCCAATAGAATCCGGTAATCTCGGAGTAGTGCTGTTTTGAACCCATTGTTCTAGCTGCTTGGTTTCCTTCGAAAGGATAAATGCGATAAAATTTTAACTAGGATGCACAACTATAGTAACCTCCCCCCCTCCCTACATCTTTCTTGGACCTGGAGGTAAAATGCTTAGCACAGTGTCATAATCTATTCCCAGTATAAGTTAGGGTTGGAACTGTATACTGTATACTGTTGTACTCTTTCACCCGCGCAAATTGTAACCTGCAATCTATTTAAGGCGGGTGAGTTTAAGACCATCAATTTTACACATAACATGAAGAAGTTTACTCTCTAGTAACAGCTTCCTTGGGCCTGGAAGTAAAATACTTGGCCCGGTTTCGTAATTTATTCCCATTAAAAGTTAAAGGTGCAAACTAAGCTGTAATCTGAAGTTTCTTAAAGGGTGAATTTGGGACCATCAATTTGATAAGTAACAGAAGGTCTCTCTTCAGTAACAGCTTCCTTGGGCCTGGAAGTAAAATACTTGGCCTAGTTTCTTAGCTCTCTGTTGTTGTACTCTTTTACCCGTGCAAACTCAGCTGTAACCTGAAGTTTTTTAAGGTTGAATTTAAGACCGTCTGTTTGAAACGTAACAGGAGCTCACTGTTTCTTGGGCCTGGAAGTGAAATACTAGGCCCAGTTCCAAGATTTTCCCGATGATGTGCCAGGAAGGTGCCATAAATTTCGCAGTTGATGCTGTACAGGTGCCCTCTGATTTTCAGTACTCAATCGTGCAAACTGTAATGCGCTGTTTTAAGATGAATTGGCGCACTTGACGAAACAACTCTTTTCATCGGTTCAAGTAAAGTTCAAGACCATTGTTGGCTACGATTACCCCGTAAATGAATGAACCGTCAGGTAGGTGTTAGCAAACACTATTGTTGTTTTATATGGGGACATTTGCAAAAGCCGTGGACTATGAGTTATTTGCAGGTTTGAGTGTAGTGCAAGTCTCAAAACTCATATCCTCCGCGATAAAGGATTTCATTTCTCGCGTCATTTTGCCCTAAACTTCGCTTTTGATTCTTTCGAAATGTATGCGGGTTGATCTTTTTGTCTTGCTATGCTGTATGCCTTGGCCTCTTTGGATGATACTTTCTTTTATAAGCATGATAATCTCTGCTGGCAAAGTCCGCCTTATTTTGCATTCTTGGGGTCTTGACTAACGTGGATTTTCAGACATTGCTGTTACCTCTGGTTCTTGCTGCGAGCTATTTCTCCCCGCCGCGGATTAGGGACAGGTTCCTGCCAGAATGCGGTATTTCACGTGAAATATGGAACCTGTAAAGGACAAGAGAAGATGTCACTGAATTAATTCGTGTTTATTGTTTTTTCTAATTTATGTCATGAGTCCTTAATGATATAAAACTCGACGATGTTGTTAAGTGTGATTCCAAATAGCATGTGGGATATGCGAAGAAAAACTAGTGGAAAATAGTGGTTTTGTCCAGATGTCGTCAAATTCACCCGGACCGTCACTTGGCTTGCAGTCAATGACAGCAATTTATTAAGTACAACTTGGAGACTTTGTAAAATTGTGCTGTTTAATCTGTACTTATTTTTATAGCTAATGTTTCCCTTGAGCGTGACCGCACTCCCACGACTGCCAGATGTCAAGACAGACATCATAGTACCGTCGTCCAAGGCGGTGAATGCGGAGCAACCTAGTTATAAGTTCACTTTTAGCGCATAGTCAAAACAACACACGCGAAACCTGTAAATGCTTGTGTGCCGGCCTGAGATTGAGACGCCTCATTGTCTTATACACAATATGGTAGATCGCCTTTTGTCTTTTTTGAAGGGCAAAAACCCATAGCCTTTATAAAATGGCCGTGTTTGAAATGAATCTAACCATATATTTTTTGTCATGTAAATAAACGATCAATCTGTATTAACCTAACGGACTAAAATGAAGTAAAGACAAAAACAGTAGAACGCCGTTTCAAGCATTTTCGTAGAGTATCCTTGTTTGGTGTCCTTGTTTGTTTTAAACAATGAAGTTTTAGGCTCTATTATCAGTTAGCAACCGCTACCAGTTTCGGGTGTTTTTTTTTTTGTGCCCTATGAACGCTTGTATTTGACAATTGTCCCCTAAACGGCTGTTTAGGTAGGCAAAAGTTGCATAGATTCTTTGTTAAAATTCATTTTAAGGCGGTTTTTATCAAACAATTCAGTTATGTCTGTTGCTTATACTTTGGAAATCTTGAAAAATGAAATAATTTTCTGTCCTTGGGGCAAATTCCAATCATTTCTACTGAGGCACCATAACGTTTACAAAGCCTAGAAATTTTAATTAACACCCACAAGTTTGTTTATGAAATCACGGTTTGCAAATAACCAGATAAAAAAATGGCACGCTGCATGTCACCGCTAGACAATAGTCTACGGACTAAGTAAAAACAACCGTTCAAATGATATTCCGTAAAAAACGCTGGGTAAAATCGTCAAATGAATTCTATGCCAAAATGAAGCATGGTGCGCTTTGTGTGGTTATATTTATAATAAGTTTTTTTGGCGAAATCAAGAACCATGTAATTGAATTATAATGACTTAAGCCGAGCCGTTTGACTTTAAAAGAATGAAAGATGTAGATAATAGAGTTTCTCTTAAGATGGATTACTTTGCCAAAAAATAGATACTGCCTGACTGTCTACAAGATTTCCATTTCCATTTCAAAAGCATGGGCAGTGATAACTGCGACTATTAAAGGGAATATCTCTCAAAACATGAACAAATTGTATTGGAAAAACTCAGACAACCTATATAATATATATATATTAAAAATCGTTGGGTTGACAGATACGCTAGATCGGTTCCGATTGGGATCTTTATTAAGACCCCATTAAGAGTTTGTGTTTGTTTCAATCTGAGGAGACACTGAATCGTGACATCTCAGACAATAGCTCTATGACTGGCCGTCAATATATTCCCTTTAATTTAAAATATTCCTTTTCTGTCGTAATTGTTCTATATCAAGTGACCGCATTGGATGCAATCGATATTGGTGTGGTCTCAAAGAAATTTTGTAGGATAAAGATGACTTGCAAAAGAAGAGAAATGAGTTTATTTCGCCCGGCCGTTTGCTTAAAGAAGCTCAGTGTGTTTAGGAAATTTATCAAATTGAAACAGTGGAAAAACTGCCACAAAAGTGAGTATAAAACATAAAAAAAAAACTGCTCAAAAAGTGAAAAGGAGGTATACAAATAACAGAGCAAATACAAATTTGGGCACAGCCGCAGACCGAACTTGAAGAAGATTGAAACCGGATTGCAGTAGTGTTTTTGAAACTTCAAATACTGTCTAGCAGCTTTTCAATAAGTTCATTTTGTTGTTTGCAACGTTTGATATAATGCCTGGAGGGTATATTTGTTGGACAAGAAGCTGTGATTTTGTCGATTACAGGTAATTTCTTCGCTAACGTTAAGTTCCATAGCGCATCATCATCGTGAGTCATCATCATGTCGAGTCATCATCTTGTCTCATCGCGCCAGTTGGCGCATAAGGCCTCCATGCTGCTGCCTGACCAACACTTTCTGTCTTGTGCAACCGCTTTGACTACCGCCCAGCTCTTCTACTCCGCTTTGTTTCGCTCTTTCTCGACTATCCTTCTCCAAGTACTTTTTGGTCTTCCTCTTGCCCTCCGACCTTCCGGAGTCCATCCTGATGCTGTAAAGCAGTCGTTCACACCCCAGCCAGTTTTCCATAGCGCATAAAGAAGCGTAATTGGCACTGTTAACAAAACGAGCTAGACAACCGTGACACAGCCCCTTCATAGAATTTTTCTAGAATAATGATGACTTGCAAAAGAAGAGAAATGAGGGTATTTCACCAGGTTTACTGAAAACTAATAAACCACGCTTGCATTTCCACGGATTGTAGTGCTGATACCTACTTGAGAAATGAAGCGTATTTTCAATAAACTGTAGCTAAGGTTGTAGTGATGTGACGGAATTTCAAAGACTTTGGGCTATATCAGACCTAAAGATAAATTGTTAACACTCAGTGGAGAGAAAGTAAAATAAAAACTGTTATTCTTTCCTCCCAAGTAACTAAACTAAAGTTTAGGACTTGACTGCTTTATAAATGGTAAGGGTTAGGAAGCATGTTCAGTTACTACGATGCAACTCAAAACTGAACTAAGAAACCAGTGGTTGAATCCTTTGAGAAGTGAAAACTACAGTTTAAAAAAAGGCTATTTCATAATTTTCCCAAGAAAACTGACTGAGACCCCTTAAAATTTACCCTGATAGCAAAATCGCCCTTTCAGCACTTCCTGGCTGGTAACGATCTTACCTTTAGAGAGAAACTGAAGTTGAGTTGTCAAATTGATTACTTAGCTTTGGCTTTACAACTAAGGTCGACGTTCGATGAGTTCCAGTGCGGTGTGACCAATGTCAACTCTTCAGCGACGCTTTTCTTAGACATCTTATTTTCGGCGACAATTTTCAGTTGCAAAGTGTAGTTTTCCATTTGATTTATTTCTGCTCCACATGGACTGAGAGGGACTGGCGCTAAACCTAAATGGAAGTTCAAGACTTGAGTGTAGGCTTTCACCTTACTCAATAAAGTAGCAGCTATCTTACAAAGAAGATCCTCGACAAACTACTTCATCGTTGTCGTCCACTTGAGCGTGGTGACATACTTTTACTCTGTGGTCATCCTTTAAATAACAGCTGAAGCTAACTAAAAAGCAAATTTTGTACAGCGCGTAAGAAGAGGTCTACAACCATCACTGCATGCTCCCCTTTTGCCTCGCGAGCAGAAGCTTGCTCTAAATTTTGACTTAAGCCAAGCAAACATGTCCCTTTTTAAAAGCCACTACTAATGCTAGGATTTAACAGTTCCTTCCTGATAATAATGTTAAAAAGCCTATCTGCCAGTTGAATGATTCTACGTGCTTTCTCGTAATTTGTTGCCATGAAATGAATATATTATAGGCGTTTAAACGGTTCTGAAGGAAAGGACTCCTCAACTCCTTGAGACAGTTGTATGGCAAAAGAAGCAATCCACGGGTAACTTTTTGTGTTACTGGGGAAGAACAAAAGGAGATCCTTTTTACAGGCATTGAATGAAGTTAAGCATTTTTAAATGAACAGGACATGTATATTTCGTAAAGGATTAGGAAAAAGCGGGTTTGTTGTTTTGAGGAGAGATTGCCCAATACATTCACTGATATAGAAAGATGATTTCATTAATTAAACTGGAACATTTCGTAGAGCATAAAGCTGAACGAGATAAGGTTCTGCTAAACAGGTGTTAAACAGAATACATTGCTAACAAACGAACCTTACTGACTGTTGATTGAGGCTCTACACATCGGAAAACTTGTTCAGCGTTCTACCAGACACTATCACAGAGGAAAACTGAACAGGCTTCAATCTAATTTCGGTTAAAAAGGTATTTGGAGACCTTTTAACCATTTCGTGTGGGAGCATATGCTTGCCGTCCGCCTTGTAGACGTACATGCCTGACCATCTATACGTAAAAATAAAAAAAGTTACATTGAAAGGGGGTTATTGTTATTTCTCAGTTAAGAGTGTCATGCAAATCTTCTGTCGTGCAGAGTACTGTTCGGTGGTTTCTGTATCGTGACATGTGCCCTAAAGTACACTCCTTAAAGCACGTCTTGGGAAATAACAGGGGGAATATTTCACCGTTCGTAGACGTGGTACATTAATGCGTATTATTCCAATGATGGAAAAGTCCTGTCCAAGAGGATTATTTAGTTTTTCGGGGCAATAACTCAGTGGCCGGTAAAATCTTGTTTTCTGGTATTTGTGTCATGCCCCAACATTAACGACACTGGAGACTTTGTATAATTGTGCTGTTTAATCTGTACTTATTTTTATAGCTAATGTTTCCCTTGAGCGTGACCACACTCCTACGACTGCCAGATGTCAAGACAGACATCATAGTACCGTCGTCCAAGGCGGTGAATGCGGAGCAACCTAGTTTTAAGTTCACTTTTAGCGCATAGTCAAAACAACACACGCGAAACCTGTAAATGCTTGTGTGCCGGCTTGAGATTGAGACGCCTCATTGTCTTATACACAATATGGTAGATCGCCTTTTGTCTTTTTTGAAGGGCAAAAACCCATAGCCTTTATAAAATGGCCGTGTTTGAAATGAATCTAACCATATATTTTTTGTCATGTAAATAAACGATCAATCTGTATCAACCTAATAGACTGAAATGAAGTAAAGACAAAAACAGTAGAACGCCGTTGCAAGCATTTTCTTAAAGTATCCTTGTTTGGTGTCCTTGTTTGTTTTAAACAATGAAGTTTTAGGCTCTATTATCAGTTAGCAACCGCTACCAGTTTCGGGTGTTTTTTTTTTGTACCCTATGAACGCTTGTATTTGACAATTGTCCCCTAAACGGCTGTTTAGGTAGGCAAAAGTTGCATAGATTCTTTGTTAAAATTCATTTTAAGGCGGTTTTTATCAAACAATTCAGTTATGTCTGTTGCTTATACTTTGGAAATCTTGAAAAATGAAATAATTTTCTGTCCTTGGGGCTAATTCCATTCATTTCTACTGGGATACCATAACGTGTACAAAGCCTAGAAATTTTAATTAACATCCACAAGTTTGTTTATGAAATCACGGTTTGCAAATAAACAGATAAAAAAATGCCACGCTGCATGTTACCGCTAGACAATAGTCTACGGATTAAGTAAAAACAACCGTTCAAATGATATTCCGTGAAAAACGCTGGGTAAAATCGTCAAATGAATTCCATGCCAAAATGAAGTATGGTGCGCTTTGTGTGGTTATATTTAAGTTCTTTTAGCGAAATCAAGAACCATCTAATTGAATTATAATGACTTAAGCCGAGCCGTTTGACTTTAAAAGGAATGAAAGATGTAGATAATAGAGTTTCATTTAAGATGGATTACTTTGCAAAAAATAGATACTGCGTGACTGTCTACAAGATTGCCATTTCCATTTCAAAAGTATGGGCAGTGATAACTGGTACTATTATAGAGATTATTTCTCAAAACATGAACAAATTTTATTGGAAAAACTCAGACAACCTATATAATATATATATATAATATATATATATTAAAAATCCTTGGGTTGACAGATACGCTAGATCGGTTCCGATTGGGATCTTTATTAAGCCTCTAATAAGAGTTTGTGTTTGTTTCAATCTGAGGAGACACTGAATCGTGACATCTCAGACAATAGCTCTATGACTGGCCGTCAATATATTCCTTTTAATTTAAAACATGCCTTTTCTGTCGTAATTGTTCTATACGTGACCGCATTGGATGCAATCAATATTGGTGTGGTCTCAAAGAAATTTTGTAGGATAAAGATGACTTGCAAAAGAAGAGAAATGAGGTTATTTCGCCCGGCCGTTTGCTTAAAGAAGCTCAGTGTGTTTAGGAAATTTATCAAATTGAAACAGTGGAAAAACTGCCACAAAAGTGAGTATAAAACATAAAAAAAAACTGCTCAAAAAGTGAAAAGGAGGTATACAAATAACAGAGCAAATACAAATTTGGGCACAGCCGCAGACCGAACTTGAAGAAGATTGAAACCGGATTGCAGTAGTGTTTTTGAAACTTCAAATACTGTCTAGCAGCTTTTCAATAAGTTCATTTTGTTGTTTGCAACGTTTGATATAATGCCTGGGGGGTATATTTGTTGGACAAGAAGCTTTGATTTTGTCGATTACAGGTAATTTCTTCGCTAACGTTAAGTTCCATAGCGCATCATCATCGTGAGTCATCATCATGTCTCATCGCGCCAGTTGGCGCATAAGGCCTCCATGCTGCTGCCTGACCAACACTTTCTGTCTTGTGCAACCGCTTTGACTACCGCCCAGCTCTTCCACTCCGCTTTGTTTCGCTCTTTCTCGACTATCCTTCTCCAAGTACTTTTTGGTCTTCCTCTTGCCCTCCGACCTTCCGGAGTCCATCCTGATGCTGTAAAGCAGTCGTTCACACCCCAGCCAGTTTTCCATAGCGCATAAAGAAGCGTAATTGGCACTGTTAACAAAACGAGCTAGACAACCGTGACACAGCCCCTTCATAGAATTTTTCTAGAATAATGATGACTTGCAAAAGAAGAGAAATGAGGGTATTTCACCAGGTTTACTGAAAACTAATAAACCACGCTTGCATTTCCACGGATTGTAGTGCTGATACCTACTTGAGAAATGAAGCGTATTTTCAATAAAATGTAGCTAAGGCTGTAGTGATGTGACGGAATTTCAAAGACTTTGGGCTATATCAGACCTTAAGATAAATTGTTAACACTCAGTGGAGAGAAAGTAAAATAAAACTAAAGTTTGGGACTTGACTGCTTTATAAATGGTAGGGGTTAGGAAGCGTGTTCAGTTTCTAAGAAGCAACTCAAAAACTGAACTAAGAAACCAGCGGTTGAATCCTTTGAGGAGTGAAAACTACAGTTTAAAAAAGGCTATTTCATAATTTTCCCAAGAAAATTGACTAAGACCCTTAAAATTTACCCTGATAGCAAAATCGCCCTTTCAGCACTTCCTGGCTGGTAACGATCTTACCTTTAGAGAGAAACTGAAGTTAAGTTGTCAAATTGATTACTGAGCTTTGACTGTACAACTTAGGTCGACGTTCGGTGAGCTCCAGTGCGGTGTGACCAATGTCAACTCTTCAGCGACGCTTTTCTTAGACATCTTATTTTCAGTTGCAAAACGTAGTTTTCCATTTGATTTATTTCTGCTCGACATGGACTGAGAGGGACTAGCGCCAAAACTAAATGGATGTTCAAGACTTGAGTGTAGGTTTTCACCTTACTCAATAAAGTAGCAGCTATCTTAAAAAGAAGATCCTCGACAAACTACTTCATCGTTGTCGTCCACTTGAGCGTGGTGACATACTTTTACTCTGTGGTCATCCTTTAATTAACAGCTGAAGCTGACTAAAAAGCAAATTTTGTACAGCGCGTAAGAAGAGGTCTACAACCATCACTGCATGCTCCCCTTTTGCCTCGCGAGCAGAAGCTTGCTCTAAATTTTGACTTCAGCGGCCAAGCAAACATGTCCCTTTTTAAAAGCCACTGCTAATGCTAGAATTTAACAGTTCCTTCCTGATAATAATGTTAAAAAGCCTATATCTGCCAGTTGAATGATTCTACGTGCTTTTCTCGTAATTTGTTGCCATGAAATGAATATATTATAGGCGTTTAAACGGTTCTGAAGGAAAGGACTCCTCAACTCCTTGAGACAGTTGTATGGCAAAAGAAGCAATCCACGGGTAACTTTTTGTGTTACTGGGGAAGAACAAAAGGAGATCCTTTTTACAGGCATTGAATGAAGTTAAGCATTTTTAAATTAACAGGACATGTGTATTTCGTAAAGGATTAGGAAAAAGCGGGTTTGTTGTTTTGAGGAGCAATTGCCCAATACATTCACTGATATAAAAAGATGATTCCATTAATTAAACAGGAGCATTTCGTAGAGAATAAAGGTAGAGCTGAACGAGATAAGGTTCTGCTAAACAGGTGTTAAACAGAATACATTGCTAACAAACGAACCTTACTGACTGTTGATTGAGGCTCTACACATCGGAAAGCTTGTTCAGCGTTCTACCAGACACTATCACAGAGGAATACTAAACAGGCGTCAATCTAATTACGGTTAAAAAGGTATTTGGACACCTTTTAACCATTTCGTGTTGGAACATTTGCTTGCCGTCCGTCTCATCGTAGACCTACATGCCTGACCGTCTATACTTAACAATAAAAAAAGTTACATTGAAAGGGGGTTATTGTTATTTCTCAGTTAAGAGTGTCATGCAAACCTAGTGTCGTGCAGAGTACTGTTCGGTGGTTTCTGTATCGTTACATGTGCCCTAAAGTACGCTCCTTACAGCGCGTCTTGGGAAACAACAGGGGGAATATTTCATCGTTCGTAGACGAGGTTCATTAATGCGTATTAGTCCACTGATGTAAAAGTCCTGTCCAAGAGGATTATTTAATTTTTCGGGGCAATAACTCAGTGGCCGGTAAAATCTTGTTTTCTGGTATTTGTGTCATGCCCCACCATTGACGACACCATTTGCCGGCTATCGAACGACTACGGAGAATGAGAGCCGGAGTATTCTTGCTTTTCAACTCCACGCGACTGTTTAAATACTCGAGGGTAAGCTGTAAAGAAGAGTAGAGTTTTCACCAACGTGAAAGACTGGAATATAAGGGCACAGATTTGTGATTGTTTCTGGGTAAACATACAGTACAGCGCATTTAAAAGCTATTTGATAGATGGAGGTTTGTTTCGCACATCTGTTTTTTGCCCACGTCTTTATTAATTAAAATTGGTCGGAAACAGCAACTTATCATGTAGAGAGTTATTCTTTGTTTGCCTCTTCATATCCCACGTGCCGTTACCCAAACACCCGCCCTCAGAACGAAGGAATAAGATAGAATAGAATGATGTGAATTTGGTGATGTTATTGTGGCAGAAAAAAACGAACTGCCTATGTTATGTCGACCTACGTTTTGAATACCAGAACTTGTTTGTGCTGTGAACAAAAGTTTTGGTTCAGGTAAATTGTTTTAGTTCGAAGAAGCAAAACTTTCTTCTCCTTGAAAAAGATTTACAATCACTACTTTCTCTTGCAACAAAGAAAGCAGTCGGGGTAAGATATATGATACATCAAATTAAAACTTATTAGAAGAACAACTTGCAACTTGTTTAACTTACCTGACGTTCCCCAACGGAGGTTTCCTTACATGCCAAAAGGCGCACAATAAAACGTGAATTAATGTTAAACCGAACAAACGTTGGATCTCTTCCAAAAAAAAAAATACAATTCTATGCTGCGCACAAATTATCATAAGTGCGCTCTTTCACACCATCAGAGAAACCTTTTCGACTTAAGACAAAATCGGTTAGGAAGTGCGTGAAAAGAGCAACTTGGTTTTCTTTGTGGTTGAAAAACATTTTGAAAATCCCGTGTCATGCAGGGTATTGTTTCCCTTTCATGTGACCACATGCCATCAGACCCAGTAACGAACGCATCCTCTCAAAACAGGTGCATGTAGGCGGGGCTTCTGGTGCTCTCTTCAGCCTCCTTGGTAAAACTACTGGCATGCTGCCGGTATATCCTGACTCACGCACGAGGACGTTTTATTAGGTAAAAATAATTTGTTTTATTGCGAACTATTTTTACCTGTTAGTGGTATTCAAGAGAAGAGGGTGAGGAAAACATTTTATTAGAAAAGAAACCTTGAGGAAGTTTCTGGATTCTTTGTCGCGGTGTTCTACTGGTTGCTTCATGTGGTTTAAAAAACGGCGTTGCGAAAAGTCAACGCCCAACTGCTTTCATCATCCATTATAAATAATCCACTCGTAATTTTATCACAGTGTAGCTCCAAGTGTTTCTCAGGTCCTACTGTCAATTTAAAAAATTCTGCTACCTTTTTATGGTCATGTTTGTCACTTGTTTGATGAGGAGACAATCACGGACTTCGCAATTGGGTGGTAAAATAAAAAACAGTATTTTACAGAAAAATTGCCCTGAAGTAAATGACGATTTTCTTGACTTGCTTTTTCAACTAATAGCTTAGATTTGAAAAAGAAGAGTGGATATTGAATTATCAAGGAGCACGTTAGAATACTCACTGAACGTTCTACTCGTTGCCTGAAGCATATTTAATGAAATGCCTTCATTGTGAAATGCATTCGTTTAGTTGGAGATTTGGAGATTTATAAAATGCTAAAAATGCTAGACAACGACGTAGAATCCAAACGTTAAAAAGTCAAATATTTGCTTTTTTGGTAAAGACGTCCTACGGATACCGGCATTTGAACAAAAGAAGGCGCATTGTAAGAAGTGAAGCTTTACTCTATTTGTTCTTTAACGAAAGAGACATAAGGAACTGGTACATTTTTCTTGTATTGTTTCGTGTAAACCAAGTGGTAAAATATACTCGTTCTCTAGTCTTAGCTTTCGTAAACCGAAACCTAGAATGAAAGCGTGTTATTTCTTCGTTGGCATGTTGAAAAATTACCCGTTTATTTGTTCTTAATGATCCGACGAAGATATGATGTCACAAACATCCTTGAAACTAAGATTATGAAGGATCCTAAAAGGTTTTGATTTTCATTTCTAGAACTGTGTAAATGCTTACCTGAAAGGACGTTCTGCATGACAAAATCGACATTGATGATAATATTTTTGTCAGTGTTCTTTCTCGCAGTTCTCTCGTTAGGGAATGCATCTTTGGAGGATTTTGATGTATTAAACATGGTTGCCTATAATGTTAACTAACATCAGTCCCGCACGTTTCGAGTCTGATAAGAAAACCGATTTTCGACGTACTGATTAAAATACCTCTGAAATGGAGCACAATTCAGTCAGTTTCCAATCCAAATAAGTTCCTCTTCGAGGTTCCCTCCGTCTTTAGCAATAATACAGAGGGTCAAAAAAGTAAAAGACCTAAAAAACATAGAACTGTCTGCCTCCATGTAGATTTTACAGGGATTCAATATTGTCAATTAAAAGTGGTCTCATCACGACTTTCAGACGCGCCGTGTGTGATTTTAATTTATATATTGATACAAGAAAGTTAGAAAGATCTTTCATTTACATTTTTCATAGATGTACAATAATCCTTATCGATCCTCGCTCGATTTCATCTTTGTGTCAGATCTCAGTAGTAACACGGAATCACTTTTCTTTTCAAACATTTAACCCAAGAAAGCTTCTTGGAAGCCATCAAATTTATTGAAGATTTTATCCGATAATATATTCAAATCTATAACAAGGATTTGCAAGAAACAGCAATAAACTGAAAGGTTGAATCAGGCTTTAATCCAAACTGAGAAGAGGCCTTTCTATCCTAGCCCCAGTTTCTCTCACTATGTTAGTCTAGTTTCTGAGCAGATTACTCCGTCACTGGAACCAATTTTCCTGAAGCTAAACAGCAGTTTATTTTACTCAACAAAAAACTATGGCGCGTGGACAATTTGCCAAGCAACATGTGACCATTATCACCAACACTAGAAAAGCACTTGTCACTCAGAGCACTTCTGTCGTTTGGTGCTAATACTTTATCGATGTTCAGCAAAATGAATTTCTTCGGTTTCGATATTAGCAATTTTTCACTATAATATAAGAATGTTATTAACCTTATCGTGTTGTGGCAGCTTGTCAATGCAATAATTTCTTTGTGTCTTTATCTTTGTTTTTAATTTGATAGTGATTCTTAAAACATGACACTTTCTGAAACGAAACAACAAATTGTTATGACCGACAATTTCTATGGCCCCACCCAAATGTCATGGTGCCATTGAATTCCTCATCACAAACCAGGCGGTTAACCTCAGGGTGTAGTGTTTTTACCCACAAAAATACATTCTTTGATTGCAAATAACAATATTAATAATGCTATCTACCCGCAGACTCAAAACTTACAACCGCACATACCATTTATGCGTAACACAGGAAAAATAGTTGTCGTTGATTCCTAGCCGGAATCATAAGGAAACAAATAAGTCTCCAATTTGCCTCAAGTCTTGTGTAATGAACGATATGAAAAGAGGTTCACTCTCTTTGAAATAATACACACCCCTTTTATCCTGGAAAGTCTATTCAATGGAGAAGAATAAATCGTGAGTGAAAACAGTTTACGCCCGTGGTTTCAATGAACTTTGTTGAGTAGCATTTCAGAAAACTTCGAGTCTCTTCAGAGGGGTCTTTTTCTGTCAGAAATTCGGCCCTACTGATGGTGAAAATTCCGTTTGAGTGTATATAGATAAATTGCACTCTAAAGATATTGTCAAAGAAGCGCTTTCCTGTGGTGTTGTTTAAAAACGTTTCTTATGCTATACAAAATGTTGACCAAAAATAGGGCACAAAAAATGAGGTGAAGTGTTTTCTTTGCCATGAAACGTGGACGCTTTAGGAAATAAATGGGTGCACAAGGGAAATGGATGTAAACATGTGAAAGAGGTGTTACCATACTAAAGCTTACAATGGGGCGTTTCTTTAGTTGTTTACCTTCTAAAGCTTTCTGGTTTTGATTACTCCTTACTGCGTTGGGATAGTTTGGCAAAGGCAAATTATTAAAATTGATCATCCCTGTTTTAAAGCGATTCTTAATTGAAAAGTTTCCTGCTAAGCTAAACAAATGGAGTTTTCTTAACACGTAGATCCACAACAGCCTTCGACTGGTCTTCGTCTTAGTTTGTGAAAAAGGTTCTTCTTTCCCGTGGCTGACCGTTTTCAGCTGTGTCAGTGGGACAAACGTTCACTAAGCCGTCTGGGGCTGTGTTATTTGCAAAATTATTAAAACTGCAATGAAGCAAACAACACCACTCAATGTTGAAACATTTAAATAAAGAGTTCACGTATTAACAGCCACGCAAACATGAGAGATGTCACAGCAATGTTGGACAACTGGCATCATTTGAAGTGCCGTTTTAATCCCCCCAATACTGGAGACATTGTATGTCATGTCCGAAACCCAAGTTACTTCACTTTTGTTAACATAAAATTTGACTAAGTCACAGAAAAGTCATCTTATAGACTCGTTCATTTCGCGTTTCTTCCAAGAATAAAGTTTGTGAAAGATAATCAAAGACAATAACAGAACAAAGTTTTCATCGTGTTTCGAGTAGGCTTTTATATTTCTCTCTTCTTTCAATTCTCACAAATACATAATTCTTCAATCATGGTCATATATATCTGGATTAATTTTAAAAGTCTATCTATTTGCATTTATAAAATAGCATCACATATATAAACAAAATACTAAGAAACTGTCGTTAATACTCAAATATGGTACATCATATCAACATGAACTCCTTTCTTGGAATAGACTATTTAAAATCATACAAAAACTTAGATCATTTTTTCTCTAAAATTTCCTTTTTGAAAGGAAGAGTACAAGGCAGCAATGGAATCATCACACGAACGGATGCCAATTAACCCTTTAATCCCTATTTATGATCAGCACTTTTCACACGTTTTATACGGAACTAAAAAGGAGAATTTGATGACTATTTCTGTCGATCACTTCCTATATTCTCATTTCCTAAAAGGCTTGATTAAGGAGTTATATATAGAGAAAGTAAACGCTTGTTATCATTAGGGCTAAAAGGGGTAATTGGAATCCATAATAACAACAACTTTTTCCTATAAAATCTTCATTAACCGAAAGTTTTACAAACTCTCTGGCGATAAAATCAATAATTCTCTATTTTTGGGGGAAGATCTTTTGAATGTCTAAAAATACTTCACTAATCGATATGGCTGAACGCCAAAGCGAAACAAACAAGCAATTGCTAGATCAGTCAACATTGTTCATATTTCGTTTAACTTTAACTCGAATGCATGTCCATAACTGGCTGTGTCATTGTCAACACATTTTCCGATGAAATTAAAGTGGGTGAAGTTTGTGTAGAAGGTATGAGCTGTGCGCCGGGATGTCCTGGATGTGCCGGGTGACCGGGATGATGGGGATGTGCGTGCGGGTGCCCCGGTGGGGGCATCATCATTGCATGTGGGTGCCCAGGGATGTACATAGGCTGGCCTTGGTGAACCGAGGTTGGAGGCATAGGCGATCTGTAAGCGTGAGGAGGCATTTGAGCGTGCATTGAGTGTGGTCCTGCTGACATAGCTGACATAGGAGGGATTGTGCCTACTCCACTGACTGAAGGATCACCTGTTTGGATGTACCCTCGCGGTCCAAAATGTGGCGGTTGAGGAACTCCACCATCCATGTGGTAATTCGGATGTGGGGGCGGGTGCTGGTCGGGGTAATAACCAGGTGGTGCTCCTGGAGGGCCGAATCTCGGTCCTGGAGATGGAAGTCCTTGTCCAAGCGAGTTTTTCCGTCTTCGTGACTTAAATACCGTGACAACCGGTGATTTTCCTGCTCTGTTCGAGGCATCTATCATTGGTTGGACAATACGCCGTCTAGCGTTGATGAACCTGCCAAATTAATGCAATAGTTTTGACATTCTATTTTTGCACATCATGAAAATATTAAGAAATTCACGGAAAAATTTTTTTCCCATAAAATTGAGTAGATAATGTTAACCATTAGCTAAAATCTGCCAATGCAATTTCAGAGCTGCTGCTATTACACACATTATTTTCTTTCCGACAAAAAAGTGTTTCAAAATACGCATCGCTTTGTTCCTTTCTAAGCCAAGCAATTAAGATGCAACATTCACTCACCAGTTATTAACTTGAAGGATAGTAAGTCCCGTTTCTTGCGCCAAAGAACGCTTCTGTTCCTCGGAAGGGTACGGGTGCTGGAAGGAAAGTTATTAAAAGCTATTTCAGTTCACCGCGTAATGAAAAGACCATTGTGATACAGAACAATTAAGCTTAAAAGCCGTGACGACAAAGAAAATGGTGGTATAACAGTAACAATTAACAAAACACAGAGCCGAATTGGGTGTTTTGTTTTGTCTAATTTCTAAGATCAGGGCGATAAAATGAATAAACCTACGGAAACGTAAACTACATTTATTCTTCAACGAACTTCGAACGCTCTTGAGTAGCAACGCTGCGTGAAGCAGGTTTCGGGAAACAAGGAAGTGAAAACTGGTGCTTTGAACATCAATGCCTCCACCAGCTACTCTTGCGCTGTTCTGCTTTGACGAATTAAAGAGTGTTTAAAGAAAAGTTCAACAATCTCCTATCAGGGTTCAATTGTCTCTTGAGTTAGAAATGGGATTTGACAGTCGTTTGCTTGTATTTAGAGATTTTCTTAAGGTACAGAAGAAATCAAGTTTTTTTTTTTATGGTGGTGACGATGCGCCGCTCGTTCCGTTTTCCAACCAGCTAGCTAAGCTCTGCTCCTTTCCCGAACCTAAAAGCCCTTCTACTCGTACCAAATGCTGTCAAATTATGGAATTGGGGTGATGCTGTTCTATCGCCCAAAACTTGTACGATTGAGTGAAATCTATCGAAACTAAACAGACACCTGTAAGGTGTTGGTGGACAGGGTATTGCTTACCGTCAAATGCTGAAACAACCAGGCCTTCATTATATTTGTAGCCGCTTTAGGAAAGATCCCTCTTTTCTTCTGGCTTTTCTTTGACTGTTCATCATCCGTGTTGTCGCCCGTGCCGTCTTCAGAACCAACAGACGTGTTTAGCGAAGGGTCTGAAATAAAGAGGCACGCCATGTTGTCTGAGAAAGTACTGTCGTTACCGAGGGCCACTTCAAGAACTTATTCTATTACACGTCGCAGGAACTGAGAGAATATTGAATCAGACAGTAATGAATACGACACGTTGTTAAGGCGATCACATTTGCAATTTTTATCCCCTCATACACTTAAAAGGTTGTAATAGCGTGGACAGGCAGGTTTGCATACAGGGAGGATTAAGCTTCTTGTGACAGCCTAATTTTCTTGTGAAGGTTTGATGGTTAACACTCTCAAACTTCTGCCAAGGAGAAGAAGCTTAAGGCAACACCTGCTACTCTAGATTCCTGTCAAAAAATTACAAAGACCTACTTGACACTTTCCCAGAGCTTTTCGCAATAGTGTTATTGGTGTCATTCAAGGGAAGACAACCCATTTCCTCCAAATACATATTAGTGAAACCACTCCAAGTTCCCATCGAATTGATAATATCGATAAGAGCGTTGTCGTATGGCCTGTTGACCTAAACTTTTTGTGAAACAGTGGAGGAGGCGGAACGGCTTTTATTTTGCCGGTTGAGGTGGACAAAAATATTATCCCTTACTCGTGAAAGGCCCCACCCCGCTGGACACGAGTGTCCGCACCGCTTGGCCCCTAGCGCTTTTCTCGTAAGATTGCATGCCACATTATGCCCCTTAGAGGCGACAAAGCAAACAGTGGGTGGAAAAAGGAGGAAAATGTTAGCACAGTGTCTTGGATTAAGTAAATATCACGAAAGAATGCTAAATACTCCAAATCAAAAAGAAAACGTCTTTTCTCTCGAAATGTCGTTATGAAAATGAGGCGATACACAAGCAAACATCTGGTTTCGAACAGAATAAAGGCAGACAAAAAATAGCCTGGAATCGCGTCTAGAGCAAGGAAGAAACACATTGCGAAGCAATGAGTTTGGCGCGTAAGACCGTAGGATTATTGGCAGTAATAATAAATCCTTCTTAGCTTTCACGCACGCCATTGTCACTCGAGTGAAAATATTTTTCGCATGTCAATTACGGATTAAAAGATCTCTTTCACTACCACTTTTCAATTGGACAACTCGACTTCGTCGATGAGATTTCATAAGCGGTGTCAAATTGGATGTTTTTTTCACTCCTAACCAATACTTTTTTGGGGAATTTTTCCTTTCAATCTTTTGACAAGAAGCAATTAAATTAATCGAACGCTATCAGCGCGTTTTATGACTTTGTTTCCTATTTGTTAAGGGAAAAAAAAACCTGGATGAGAAACTTGAGCACGATTTAAACTACCTTCAACAAGTCGATAAGACAATGAATGGCCGCCCAACTCTAAAATTCGAGTTATTTGAGATTAATTAATTTGCCCAAGCAATGCCCAGTTGAAGACTAGAATTTCGCCACCATGAGAAGAATTTATGAAAGATAGGTGCTTGAAATTTGACACTACGAGCACTTCGAGGCTGACAAAACCCATCAGGTTCACTTAAATACTTACAACAGCCCTTAAGTCATACTAATTCATTTTGCCCCCATTTCACCTGTTATTCGTTCGTGACAGCAATAAAGCTCTTGAAACTGCTTTCCATGGGGCATTCTCGAGAGGGCATAGAGAGAACAAATTCCAAAAGCACTTGACAGCTCGAAGGCTTTGAATAGCAAACGATTGTAGCTGTGAGAGGGGGCTCCACAAGAACAGTCGCGCACTAATTTGACAGAGCTTCTTCGTCTTTGTTTTTCACTTCTCGAATCCCGAAACTAAACCCCGGAGATTGTAGATATAAGTGACGACAAAAGCATAATGAATTATTGGTTGACACTACTTCAGGAAATTACTGGAGGAAATTGCAAGAGGCTATCTTGTCAGATTTATCAAAGAATCAAGAAATACTGTCAAGCAGCAAGACAATGACAGAAAAGGATGGTACACATGCACTTAAATGAAAGGCAAGCTATTATCGGCTTCAATATTTTTAAAACACACACATTTTTCAACTCAAGTGAGCTATATGAAATCTTGACATCGAAAGCATGGAGCACCAAAGGACAAGTTGCCATCGCAGAAATGTGTCCAAATGACTGATGTGTCCTTGCGATTAATTAACATTTGGCTCAAATCCTGGAAGAAAATTTGCTGATTGGAAGGGAATCTTCAGTTCTCGAGAAAACCCTTGTCTCTGTCAGGATCAGACACTTTTATAAATATTCTTTTCTTCATTAAAATGATTTCTTCAGTTTTCACTTTTCAAAGGTTTGATGTTTGACACTTTGTAAACGAAAATGGCACATCTGTTACTAGCTGTTAATTTTATCGTCTTTCCATTGTCAAAATAATTTCGTCAAACGATTTTTTTCCTTTTGTTTGTACATACAAAGCGAGCAAGCTTTGCGAAAAATCTTTTTTATTTCGTCCGCTTGGCCCTAATTGTAACTTTTCTTTGACAATTAGTCGTGTTTGTATTAGAAAATATTCTTGTCACCTCGCAATCAAAGGAAGGCGTTCACTAAGTAAAAAACACGCGATAAGACTTCTATGGTCTTTTTAGGGTTCAATTTGAAGTTTCATTTATCGCAGCCAGTCTGTTTACTATTTACAGGGATAAGAGAATCACGAAACAGACTGGAAACTTCCTGTGCTTAGATGGTCTTGCTTCTGCTAGCAAAGGACAGATAATGACTGGAAGCGTATGCAAATGATGGAAAGCAACCAAAATTTGCATATGCCTTATTCCCGTAAAACGCGTAAAGTGATATTCTTTTTAATTACCAACAGAAAGAAAGCCTTTATGCAGCTGTGTCAACAGAGACATAAAGCTTTCAACTCAATAAAAGGCCACAAGAATAGACGTAGGGCTGAACCAATAACTTCTCTGTTCAATCCCACTCTTTACATAATTGCCAACGTGGATTACAACAATAGCAAAGAGCCACTCATTTAGCATAATAAAGGCACGATAAAACAGTCCCCCCTGATAAGTTCTTCTTTTAGTGATATATTATTGAAGACATTATTAAAAAGACATCGAATACGGAAACAATTTAATAAAGAAGTGATAGAAATGTCGCTTTTAATAAAAGCTTTTACCATTTCCTTACCTTCCGGAGTCGTGGGTCCATCAACCCCCGAGTTCGATGGCGGCCGAGACGACGACTGAGAGTTCGACCCAGAGCCTGCCGCTTCATCTCCTTGCCCAGGCTGCCAGTTCTGAGGATTTGGTGGCTAGAAGAGGCAAAACAAAGAAAATATTATTTATCGCGTGTCTTGCACTCGTGTTACCGCACAGAACCGAAGAAAAGCAATCGATTGTTTCCATAAAATAAAGACGAAAGTTAAAGCGGGAGGTGTAAAAAGTTTTAACATGTAACGTTATTTTTTTTTCAGCAGTGATTATGAAGGAGTAATTGACAAAATTCCCACTTACAATTACATTTTTTCCCGCCGCGATAATAACTCTACAAGCTCTAATCGGGGCAATTCGCTGAGCCTTTTATCCCGCGAGGCGTCTGAGAGCCCGCTTGTTCTACCTGTCTTAGGTGAAAACAGGTAACCATTCAACCCATTCACTTCTTAGTGTTGTTTGTGTCAGTTTCAAAACCCAGAGGTGTGAATTTGATCTTTAGATAAATGCTCGTGTTTGGGCCACGGTAGAACTTTTTTCAACACGTCAAGCCAGCAAACCTGCTGTCTGTGCGCCATAAAAACTTTTAACGACTTGACAAAGCACAACGCCATCAAAAGTGTCCAATTGGTGCTCGAATATATGACTTCTGGTGACTTTTCGTGACGGCTGGTTGTTGGACGACCGTCGTTAATACAGTAACCACACACACACACACACACTTTATTTTTGCTTTCCCATTCAATTCATAGGACAAAGAAAGTTTGGAAAACATCGCCGCGGGGCGTAACGTAAATACTCCCGACTCAGTGTTCGTCAATCAGGTTAGGCGCGCGACCTGAGCGATAAAAAAGTTACTTTGAGCCGCGCTGCAGGCTATACTTAATTCTATCGCGGGATTGCGAGGACTTAACGGTCGCAGTGCGGTATCATTCTCGAGACTAATAGCCATTCATCCACTTAGATGATAATGTGATGTTGTGAAAGAAATTTACACCTCCAAAAGGCTAAGACCGTGCGTCTTTGGCCCACCAGAAGAAAGCCACCAAGCGAGTGCCGAGCTCGGAAAGTGATCTCCGTGGCAAAAGATTATGACACTTCAGGTTACTGTACCTGTGGCAGGCCGCTTTCTGGCGGTGAATCGATGTCCAGAGTATCGCTGTCGCTTCTGCTCTTGCCCATGTTTTCTTTCTCGTCCATTACAAGGTCAATGGGCATTTTACCCTTCAGGCAGGAAATGTAGCGTTTACAGAAGTTGTCACACAGTTCGTGCACCTTGAGGAAGAAAACAAGAGGCGTTGCGGCTAATTGAGGTTTTGTTATTTTACAACTACAATAGCCATTTGAAACTTGGCTAACTGTTAGTGTTTACTCCAAGAAATACCTTTGAAATCTTTCGGATAACAGCAAATGACAGCGCGAGATTAAATTTCTAACTAAAGATGAGCGTAATGTATGCATTATGCAAATTCTCGTCTGAAAATTGTCTGAAGGTTTTTGCCTGTAAACACAGTACTAAGAGCATCCCGGTTTTTACAGAAATCGTTGTTTCGTGTCCTGCAGAGTTACCTTTGTTCAATGGGTCAATGTCTGATGACTGTTCATGGCTGACGAGAAATTGACACTCGAAACATCACAGAATAAATATTCTTCATACCTTTTCTAGTTCCAGTAGGTGAAATCTCAAGACTTGGATCGACTGAATCATCTATATTAGAGAGAAATAAAAAAATCGCCAAAAATCAGGGAAAGTAAAGAAAGATTCCTTCATGCTATGACTCGTAACACCAAAGCTATACAAAGCGCTGGCGGACTGCTGTGAGTGTATAAATCAACGTATAAAGGCGGCGAAGCATGTGGCAACATTTTATGTTATTTAAATTCAATCAACCGGGTTTATATTAATATTTTAACACGTCCACCTTTGAAATGATAGCTTACGGTTCGAGTAAAAGAAAACATCACTTACCAAGCTATCAACTTCGTGGTTGGACGAGAAAATCGTCTTGTCGCTTCTGAACTAAAAACACACAAACAAACGGAAATCATTACGAGATTTAGCGCATTTGATCACTCCCGGTGTATGACTCGGAAAATATAAACTGTAGCACTTCAAGGGACGATTTTCAAAGATCACGTCAGACTAAGAGATCACCGGTTGCCCGTCCCCTGACGGCCTGGGGAAAACATAAGCACTGAACAATAAAGTGTGAACATACCTGCTTCGAAAAGACCTGGATATCCTCGTTGAATGAAGCGGACGAACATACATCTCCACCGACAGCTCCTGGTTCGCGAGGAGTGCACGTCGCCAGTTCACATTTCTCGAAGATGAGCGCGAGGAGGGGGAACAGCGAGTGCCTGACAGTAGAATTAACGCAATCATGTTAATGAATAGAGTTCAGTTAATAAGCGTTTATTTAACGAAATGCAGTGAAAATGGAAGTGATCCCGATCCTGTAGGGCCAGCTAACTGACAAGCTGCAAGAATTTTGAAGCTGTAAAGACGTGCTTGCTTACAAGCAGCAAATGTAACTCAAGCTATGCGACGTTTGACAGCCTGGGAGTGTGATCACTGAGATTCACAGATAGATCAGTCGATCGGTCAGTGACTGATACATTTAGCATGACATGCAAATCAAATATACGAGCTGGGACTCAGTTAATGGCAAGTAACGTACGTACCCGTATATCAATTCCTTATCTCTCTTATGAATATCAGAAACGGCGCTCATCGTATTCGACACTCCTCCTCCTGCAGCAGCAGGCTGGTGATGGTACGACGTCGCACTCGTGCGGTTCATATGCTGCATCGGAGCCCCAGACCGATTGTGATCGTACATGGAAGTGGCAACGTCCATCGCGTAAGGGCCCACTTCATCATAGGGCTGCAAAATTAAACGATTTTGTCAGCTGTTGCAATGCGCCTCTTGCAATGGCACCGCTCATCGGGCAGAAAATGAGGCGCACATACTGCAAAGGCCGGCATCACTGGCAAACGGAACACTCGCTTACTGACCCGTTCAGCCATACGCTGCGTATTCCCACCGCTCCAGGGTGACAAGCCGCTCGGTGGAGGATTGTTATCGTAAAATTGCTGCAAATGTTTAATTCTGAAGGCTGACAATCAGTTTAGGGCTAACACAGTTGGATAGCTTTCTAAACTTACAACCCGTCAACTCAATGTAAGGAAAAGATGTGTACGGCCGTCAACACAACCAGTAACGAATTGTCAAGCCTGTCTCGTGGCTTTTGGATACAGAACTGTCAATCACTTTTCAGAATCTCCATAGGCCCTTGTCATGTAATGACCAACAGAGAATTCGCAACTTGATCAGGAATCTCACAGGAAATTTCGTCGACAATTTCTCTCGGAAGCCAATTTTCAGGCGTGAAAATTTATTCAGGAAGGACTTAGGGTAGCATTATATTTGAAAGAGTATCTCAAAGGCTAATAAGCTTTTTCCCTTAAAATAGAACAACGTAAAGTACTTTGAAGCAGAGGCAAAGCCATTAGTCAATTCTCCTGGGTATTTTCATAAAACCAGCCACTTTTCAATAATACTCAGTGGAACCAATTAGGTTGACGAACCAATCAGGAAACAGCTCATCCGCCAAGCCAAATAATATGTCTAAACATTTCAATCTCTATTGTCTAAGCCATCGTGGTTCTTTACGCAGGACCTGGGGCGTGTCGTTCATTTCAGTGGCCTACAGCAAAGTAATCAAGTGTAATTCAGAGCGTGTTACAAAAGCCCTAAATCAATGGCAGTCCATTAAAAACGCGTTCGAGGCATGACATGGGCATGGTTTTTGTGCTTGCATGTTTCATATTTCACACCACCATTTAATTAGAACACAAAACAATTAACAAATGTCTTGATGCTTTGGAAAGTATGTAAAACAACCCATTGTTGAATTTGATTGACATCTTTCCAACACCTGCTATTAATTGGCTTTCATGACTGTGAAAGGGCTGGAAAAAAGCTTTTCCAAAATAACACAAAATGAACTTTAATAAACACGTTAAAAGCTCAAATACAGCTGAAACAAAGACAAAACTATCGCTGGGCCGCCTAGTTTGTGTTATGTTGTTTTGTGTTAAAAGAAACACGCACTTTTACAATTCTTCTGACTTTTGTCGCCGTTATTAAATTTGGCGTAAATTGAAAGTAATTTTGACGGATTGTATTTCACTATCAATTTCCTTGTCTGTTTGATAACGAAGAAACGTGACGCCTTTTGTCAAAAGCTGTCAGAAGGGCGGAGAACTACGACATTTAGGTGAAAACAACACATTCTAACGAACATGCTTGAAACCGCATAAGATACTGTGTGCTTGTCAGAGCTTGCTGTGAAGTCTATTGTCATTAAAGTGAGCAGAAGTTGCGCGCATTTCAAAAGCTGTCTTCTCGAGCAATAGTGCAAGTCGTGGCGATAGTGTTCGTGTGTTTACTGACAGAAGCTGTTTACATGCCAAGCAATGTTTACGCGCTGTCCCACAAACGTCCGCATGTTGTTTTGCAAGCTATTATCATCAGGACTCTTGAAAAGCTCGTTTACAACTACGGCAAGTGTCCCCCACGAAACGTTCTGTTAGAGCTTAATCTTCGAAATCTCTGATTTAGTCATTCAAATTAAATACGTGATGCGGCCGGCGTAGATGGGTAAAGGTGAACCCAGTTCTGAAGTGTATTATTAGCAACTGAAATCGGACACTGCTCCCTCCATGTGAAGAGGAAATTTTCCTGAATAGCTGTGAATTAAAACTTGTAAATTATGCTTTTCGCAAAAGTATTTTCTAAAGTCCCTAGAGGATGTGTTACGCGTTCCTTGAAAGACTTGTGGTCGGAAATAACAGAACAACATAAAATACCTTACAACATAGTGGGAATCATGTCCAGATGGTTCGCACATTAGTATTAAAAGAAGGAGTTATGACAAATTTGTACGCATAATTTTTATCATTATCAAATTAATCGCATGCGTTGTGAGTTTTCTCTACTTTCAAATCTCTAACAACAAGATAAACCTTGCGCAATTTCAAAACAGACTGCCAACGCTATGTGCTAAAACTTGGTTTGTTTGACGTAAAACCTCGGGTTTCAGTTTTACGATAAACAGAACGCAAGTGTAATATAATCAGCTTTCGCTTTTATGCTTTCACCGACGTTTGTTTCTCATGCGGTGAGAAAATTAAGTCTGAGCTGAACGATTAAGCACTGCAACTAAACTGAAACGTTTGTCACTTGGGATATCGAACATTTCAGCATTCAGTCATGAAAGTGACATTCTGGCGAAAACCTTCATAAAAGAAGCTGACATCTGCTAATTAGATCCTCGTAGTTATCTCACAGGCCACGACGCGATCATTAACCACATGAAAATAATTTTAAAAGCATTAAGGTCTCAGTAGTTTGCAAAGAAAAACGGCACAAATATTGAGGTCAAAGAACCAAGTTTGCCGACAAGCAAGGAACGTGAATAATTTAACTTGGGTGGCTTGAAGTTTTACAGAGGCATGTTTGAGACAACAGAATCAAAACCGCAAATCGCATTCCATTCTAGAAAAAAGATGCCGTCATAATAACTTATCTTTGCTAGGATGTTATCCAGCGCGATAGCTTTCACTGATCAGAATCTTAAGAGCTTGTTTTCTGTTGTGTTTGGTTGGACATGTTTAAGTTTTCGTTTTAAAACTTGAAAGACAACAAATGAAAGCATTGGACAGTGCGATAACTGCTTGACTAATAAAACCGTGATGTATGTGACAAGCCAAGCTTGAAAACTGCGCGAGTTTTGACACGTTGTAATAACACATCTGATATGATCTGCTTGCTTGCTGATTTTATAAGACGTCGTCTGGTCACGCATGGCTAAAGCATAGCGAAACATGCTCAATATCAGCCCTAAAAATGGAACACTTATTATTGTTGAGGCTACAGTTGCCTTGAAATACCTTCTTGATCTAGAGTTCCCGTGCAAAAAATGTCGCTTACTCAAAAACGTCCAGGCATTTTTATCATTAAAAAAAAAAATGGGTTAAAATGTTTTTACACAATAAAAATCAATTCCCTGGAATAGGTTTTAGCTTTTTTAAAGACCTAAGTTCCTGAAGCAACAAAAAGCGACTTTCTCGTATCGTAGATCTACATGTACTAGAATTTGGGACAACAGTAAGCAGCTGGCAAATCTTTATGGCATAAAATTCATTTCCGTACAATTCTCAAGATTCGGTGAAACTTTTTAAGAGTTTCACTGGGTCTCTCGAAAGACCTTAAAATTATAAGGAAATAAAGTAGAGCGCCGGTCAAAGTGTTTCCTCGGCAGGCGTCGCTGTGGCCCATCAGAGAAAGGATGATATTCTCGATATCCTCCAATTTGCCAGCTCGATTTTCCCGGCGTTCTGTGTGTTGGAAAAGAATGTTAGATATGTCTTGAGCATCGTTCGAGAGCTTGAAGGCAAATGTCGAGGCAAAAACTGAAAAAAAAACTCGTCTCGTGTAAATGTACACTTCGCAATTTTGGAGGTGCGCAAAAGAAAGCAGCCATGATAAACATTTCCATCGTGTATTATCGCAACATCAATTTCTGTTTCCTTTATGCCTAATATAAAGCTCTGCACCAAACACAAAAAGTGGGAAAGATTGGCGACAGCAAGAAATCCACAGTCGAATGCCTTTGAAAAGACTGTTTAAACTCTGTACATCATGCATGAAATTACGATGGCTCTCCAATACTCACAATAAAAGCTGTCATTAAAGGCAATAGCTAAGTGTCATGACTGTCATGTTGCTGTTTGTTTCTTTTGCTCGAGGTTTTTCCTTACCACCGTGTGGGGGAAAACACGGCTGTTTGTGTTATCGGATTAAAGAACCTTTGCCCCTTTAATAGCCATTAAAACTACCAGCACATCTCGAGTTCGGTATCTGTGAAGACAGTGAACGACATAACAGCCTTGATTTGTCTCAAAATAAAAACCATACTTCAATTTCACAACAAAGGCATGACAGCTATGTCGTATCCATTAAAACCCTTTTACAACTCTCTTGGCGGTTAGCAAGGGGGACAAGCCATGGCATCAATCAAACGCACTTCAAATTAAAATTGGGACGTGAGGGACATAGCCCGCTTTGGAGTGAATATTCTAGGAATTATAACCCGCTGGAATAAATGAAGGCACTGGAACCAATGAAAAGAAAAAAAAAACAACTCACAACAGTAAGTAAGCCAGGATACTTATTTTTCTACCCTTGGATTATGCTTTGGAGAATATCTCGTTGAAGTGGGTGAAATACGTTTCAGCTGATTGCTGTATCAACATATCTGCACGATAGCTTTACTCCGTTTCAAAACCGTCGGATCTTAAGAAGCGAATGCGGAGTTTTAAAAACAAGATTCGATCGTAAACAAGATGTGCTTTAGATGGCAGAACCAACAATGATAACGTGTTAGGATGCTTGTGGCGGTCGACGGAGTTACGTGTGTAAAACAAACGGTGTGATTTCAAAATCAAAGCGGCTGTTATATCACAATACCGAAAGGATAGAAAGGAATTTCGAGCACAAAATGACAAAAGATTTTAAAACGCCACTGACACGACATTTTTATTCTCCGCTGGCTATCGAATCAGCGCATCGTTTAATGGGTTGGACTTTGTTCAGTTGGTGAAGGAGTGTGTTTTTGCATTAAAACTACTTTTTTCGCTTTTATGCCTTGTTTAAACAGCAGCATCAAACAAGTTCTGAGGATACGAATCACTCTGTGCTTTAAATTTCAGACGCTTTCAATCACGCTTCAAGCGCGGAGAAGGCACTGCTTTGATCGTAACTTTTAAAAGCTTAGGTGTTATTACAAATTGCTTTCACGTGAATTCTTATGGCCTCTTAGCAGCCCGCAGTAATTCACCACACATTTCCAGCTTAATGCCATGTCGACCCACTGACACTACGTTGCATATTAATGGTGGCGCAAAGGCGGTGAACACAGTCGTTGTGCCCAAATTGTGCCAATAAAGCTTTCCTCACCTTCCACTCCACACTTGTTCGCTTCGAAATAATTAGCCAAGCCTTTCGTTACGCTTATGTGCCTGTGTTTTGATCTTGACCGTCTGCAGCTTTTCTAATCGGCCTCTCGAAACTTCAAACGACTGCCGTTGAGAGCGACATATGACTTCAATATTCAATGGAGAGAGCTTCGGTTTAGAATTACAGTACATCGATTACACTGTCAGACCTTTCCGTGCAAATTTTAAATTGCGAAAGAATTTTTCATGCACCTAAAAATAAACCACTTATTATATTTAAAAAATGCAGCTTCTGCCCATCGAAAATAGCAAAGCACTCCAAGCATAAGAAAAGTCTTTTTGAATGTTAAGCTCAAACGGTTATCAAGAAGAGAAAAGACCGAATGGAGTGGGTTGTTTTCCTCGAGTAAAATGTTGTGCCACCGAGAAAAAAATTTGAAACAAATTTATCGTCGTGCATCAGGTTCCAGTTCGCTTGTTACCAAGAGGAAACGTGGATTGTCGTACAATATTGAGACTATAAAATATTATGTTGAGGTCGCAGACCCACAAGTCGCGGGACTCGAAAATCAGAAGAGACATGGAGAACACGCCTTGAGCGGAGCTCCCGTAAAGTGGATCCATCCGTTCGTGGAAATTGCTCAGTCAACACCGTTTTAAAATGAAGAATCCTTGGCGGAAAGTGAAAATTTCCACACCTATTTTGCTAGAGCATCTAAAAATGGTTTAATCATGTATTTCATGGTGTTGAAAACACTACTTAAAATCGCAGACTTGACATCTGCCCTCCATATTGGATTTTAGAAGTGAAGGCATCTTCGACTTAATCTCCGTCCTCGTTCTTTACACACAAATCCAATTTGCTAAGAAATAGCCACAGAACGGCAAATGGACAAAGGCTGGTTTTCAAAGAGAATTTTCAAGGAATTCCTAAGCTTTGTCCACAAAATGATGTACAAATGATTATGATGTCAGACAAGAAGCAAGTTTCCCTTCGCTTGGCTTTAAAACAAGGCCCTATTCATAAACTCTTTGTATTTACAAACTCTGCAAATAAATTTATGGACGAGAGAAGTTTTCAGTCAGTTGTTATTGTTGGAATCAGTTCATGATCGTCGTACATTTATTATTATTTTTTGCCTGCCTCTTCAATCAGCTGGTCACGCCTGATCTGAAACTTTGACAACTACATCGTGAAACCGCTCAGCACTGATAATACACTTTCAACTGTCTTTTTTAATTATCCCAGCGAGAACAGCCGGAAAACCTTTAGGTTAACTTGGGTTTATTTTGAAAAGCTTTGGACTTGTCAATCTACTGTCCGGGAACGTTTAGCACCAGCCAGACGATAATTATCAGAGTCGTGTCGGGAGGTATCAAACACAATCCGTCCGTCAACCGGATAACATATACACTTCACAGAAATTCGCTTTAAAGGAATACTTTTAATACCATTAACGGGCTTGCGTTTCTTTCAGTAAATGAGCTAAACAGCTTATGGGGGTGAGCACAAGAAGTTGATATTTTATCCGTGATAAATACCAGTTTGATGGCCGTTTAGAGAATAATAGCCTGCGAAAAACTTCAATCGCCCAAAACTACGTGTTGCTCATACTGCCATTGACCAAATTCTTTGTTTTTCACCTTTTATTGTGGACTTTTCCAGTTTTTATTTTATTTTATTTTACTTTATTTACAACTACGGAAGAACAAAGACCAAATGGAAAATGTCGGATTCATCTGGGATACCCTAACCGAACAAAAACCTTCATTCCCACCCATTAAGCCAATGCAGAAGATCCAATGCAAAGAAACTGAAACATGCCCGACCCTATATAACCTCTTTCCAAAGGTTCACATCTCGATTTCAAACTCAAACAAACCTGCTTTTCTTTTCCCAAAAAGATTTTCTTTGTAATCCGCTTAACTTTCAACCAAAATAAGATATAGAGGCTTGTGTGAGGGTCTCCTTTTAGTAATTGCTTTTGTCGGCTGTTTAATCTATGTGGGGAGATATATGTCAACAAAACATCGTTCTGAAATGCTTTGAAAACTCGATGGAATTAGTTTTAAATGGGTGTCTCTTGTGCACTACTTCAAGACATTCAGAGACTCGCATCCTGTAGAGATTTTTACTGAAGGAGAAGATTCGAACTACTAAATCTATCTATTGTCTAAAAAGTTGTTCTCATCTTCATAAATTCTTCACATAAATGCGCAAGTGTCAGTGAATTTGTGTTCTTTCCTTTTTCTTCAATCCCTTCCTTCCTGTAGTAATTGCTCCTCAGTGTGTTTTAGTTCACTTTAAGGCCAATATAGCAATAAGTTTAAAACGCAAAACACTGGAAAATAAAAGCCGTCATTGTTATTCCTAACAGTGCAATGGCAAAATGGGATCTTCGCCATGGGATTAGTTTCGATAGTAATTTTGGCAATGGTTAAGTACTCGGTTCCCGGTTGTACGTGATGTGGCTCGTTTTCGGACTGGTTTATGATAACCTGTTTAAAAGAATCTTACTTGAAATAAGTAAATAAAAAACACGCGGTCCTTTTCTTGCGTCCTCGTTCACTTTACCACTGTAGTTTTATTCTTTTATTCGACTGTCGATACCGCCATGACTATTAATATGCTGTGTGTCGGTTGTGTTGACTTAAATTTGAAAAGGCCATGAGTTATAAGTCGTGACATTTCTTCAGCGCATCGATCAATCGGCACATTTTGCCGCACATTCACAAAGTGTCTGTATTGAAAATTTTTCAGGGATTTGCATGAATGGGCAAACATAACTCGCGGGAAACGTTCGTCAGTTTTTTCAAGCGTGCTGGATGTCAAAAAATCTCGAAGGCGCCAAGAAATAAATGACGCTGGCGGTGTTTACAGAGGAAAAAGAAGAAAAGACACTTATTGAAAAGCTCAAGCGCACTGAAATGGCATAAAGAGACCGGTTGTTACAACATATGTCAAAGTCTTTTAGGAAAATTTAAGAAGAGTTCGTCGCTTTACTTCCAAGTGTGGATTTTCTTGGCTGGAACAAACGTTTTGAACAAGTGGAACAGTGTGGACTAATTATTTCTAGGTAAAGGTTTACGGCATTCTCTTTTGACATAGTAGGCGCGAAATGACTTGATGCCTTATATCTCCTTTTTCTTTAAGTGTTTAGGATAAGCATTCAAACGTTGTATATTTCGAGAGGTTGGTTATTTGATAGCGATGGAAAGTGAACGAGCTGTCCAAAATGTCCATATCTGTCTGTCACAACACGAGCTTGAAGAAAGCGGATGAAAGGCGACCGAAAGCAAACTTAACATACCTAAAGCACCAAGTAAAGTGTAAAGTACATTGCCTTTACATCGACTGAGTTTCTACTAACAGCTCCTGCACTTACAAAACGCTTGGAAACTCAATGCACTGCGCCTAACTGTTCGAGGGTATTTTGTTAAAGGATGATCGAGATATTTTTCTCAATCAAGATAGACTAGAAATTGGTGAAGTTTCAGTTTCCGCGAAACGATGGCTACCGAAGGACTTAGTGCTGTCATTTTCAAATCAACAGCGACTCGCACCAATGTGCTGAAGAAATAACCATAAAATCAGGTAAATAAGGAGAGCCGTTGGACTTTTATAATGGATTGTTTGGTCTTAAGAGTGTCATAGCTGAAACTAGCACTCGTTCCCGCTACAAACGAGTTGATACTCTAGCCATCGCTGCCGCTTTCGCTCATTTCGCTCTTGGTGACGACTTCTAGTGCAAATCAATCTAACATTAATCATTTCTGAATGCTATGTCAGCTTAGTTTTTATTAGTTTTCGCTTTGTGTGTTGTAGACCTGCAAATTTTGTGTCAATTCTTTTTAAAATTGTTGGTTTGGGTGAGATAAGCCAGTGAACGTTTCACGGCTACACGTGCTATGATTTTTTTTCCACCGTTTTATCGGCTGCGTGCGGAAGGAAAATGAACGGAAATCAGTTACCGACCATTTCTCATGCAATTCTCTACCTAGACAACATCAAGTGATACTTTGAGAATGATGTACTTATAAATTGTACGCTCAAGTATGTAATGCAACCACCGAATGCAAAAACGGCAAACCAAAAGTGTCACTAAGTGAAATACACTTTGGTGTTTTCTATCTTCTTAGAAAACTCCACCGTTTTCTATTTGTAAAACATACCACAAAAACAAATACTATGCGAACCCAGAACGCCTAGGCGAAGGTAATTGCCTCTCACCTTGTAGAATTTTCTTCTTAACCAACCAAATATCGTGTAAACAGTTTTAACTTTCCTGAGGTAAAAGCCCACCTAGGATATTTTCATACTCACCCCTTTTGCGTCGAATTGTACCGGGGAAGCAGCTAGGCTTTGTAAAATGTGAAGATCTTGAAAAGGCGGAATCGACATCTTTTAAGTTAACCTAGGGTAGATGGTCTTACTTTGTCGCACACTTTCTCGTGAGTTCACCGATGATTTTGAAGTGTGCTGGACGAGTGCTTCTCAACAGCTATGCACCGAGAGTAAATTGTCGTGACTCAAGTGGCGATTGGGTGACTGTGATCAAGGCCCCGCTGGGTCCTGTCGAATCCCCATTCAGAGCCCTTTTGAACTCTTAAAGGACTGAGGTGAATCTTGAGAGACGCTCAATACAAAAATATATCTCATTGCTGCTTTATAAGCTACATATTCGCTGATGAAGCGCATTGTTAGTATATATGTTTTGGTTTCGAAGTCATTTGACGAGGCGGATTTCACCCACTTGTTAAAACCAAAATAATACATGAATATATCTTTCTGTTGTATGTTCCGTAAAGAGTTCTTGTTTCTTTTCACGATTTCAATAAAAGAAACATAACTGATAAACAGCCGTGATGAGTCAGCTTGTGCCTCAGCTGATCAGCGCCAACTTTTATTTTTGTAAACACTTACCTGATAGCTCTTTACATGAGTTCAAAAACCGCAATTGCGAATAAGAGTTGGTGGGCAAATCATATTTAAAGAATCAAGTGCCTCCAACTAATGATGTAAGAGGTTTAGTTTTGTTGAGGTTTTTGAAACACCAAAGTTTTTGAATTCCTTGAATTATTTCAGGAGAACACAGTCATGCATCAAAACATCCAGTCATGCAATTTTGAATTGAAGTTTTTTTCTAAGTAAATATTTCTACCAACTTAAAACTATTATGCAGCAGTGAGCTGGTATTGAAATTTCTTGGGCATATTTACTTCGAGATCTGCCTCAAATAGGCCGCCCTAAAACTGAGGAGCAATCTCAATAGAAAATAGTCACTTCCATTGAATAATTAACATCCCCGTGAAAACGACTAGCTGCTGGAAGAGAGAAAGAATTTCAATGGTAAGCTATATACCACCGCCCAGTATTGAATCTTTAATAGGTTACACCAGCCATCATTTGAATAGCTTATGATGTGTTTAACTTTTCCACCACAAAGTATGAAAGTCTGTATAACTTATTTTAAGGTTAAATCCTAAATTGCATTTTGTTAAAATATTGAGAAATTCTTAGTGCACTGTTAATGTACTGCTGGAGAGGTGTCATTGCAATAGCTACACCACAGGTTTCATCCACAGACTCTAAAGTTTGAACCTTTTCATGTCCAGTTGATATAGACAAATTTGGAAGTTAAAGGGTTAATATTTTCTGATAAATAAACGGTTGAAAACGAACTTGTTGTTTCATTTTAAACCAGAAAATAAACAAATCGGGGTTTAGGTAGTTGTAATGTTACTCGCATTGTTTCTAATTTGGTAAAAGAAACTACTGCGCGTCAAACGTAACAAGCACGAAGCTTTATATCACTGATCCAGTTATATACGGTTCAGTTTGCTATCGACGTTTTGGATGACACTAAAGGGTGTCCCGCTTCAAAATAAAGACTTCTAAGCAGTACTTTTCCATAGTTCTAAGGGCTTCACGGGCTTCTAGTTGACTCCTTTTAATTTCATGGAAGATAGCCTAATGAGTATCCGGCAATCCAAACAAACCTTTCCACGCATTTTGATTCCTGTGTTTCTCGAACTGAAAAAAAAAAAGGATTCCAGTCTTTGAGGTCGATAGATTAAATCGTAAACTTTTACTGGGCTCAAAGAAGGACGGCACTTTCCATTATTAGAAAAGTGAGCATAATGTCTAAGGTGGCGTGAGTGTTGTGACTACTGAACACAGTTGTGCTGGCTAGGGCCATTAAGCCGGCGAAGCTGTTACATTTCGCAATTCTTGTGTGAGTTGTTTCTTTTCAAGTTAATTTATTTCGTTTGCTTTGGGTTTAAGTACAAATCTTCCCTTTAACTCGCTTTCTAGAAGCACTGATGACGTTACATTGATGTAACAGGTTAAGCAAGATTTGAAGGCATTCTTAACCGCTAGAGCTTTAAAAATATAAACAGAGTCTTCTACGAGCCAGGTCGATTTAAGACGAACTTTTTGAATTGGGTTGGGCCTGCGACATTTGATATCCTCCTCGAAACATTAACCTCATTCAACTTAGTGCACATGCAACTGCCACGATTCGCGTTTGTGCCCCAAGAATCACTACCTAAAAAAACGCTCTTAGATTTGAAATCGCATTGCACTTGGATACGAAAGTCTTCTGGATCGAGTGTCACCATAAAATCACAAAATCGAAATAGAACTGTGTGTGTAGCTGGTCACCACGTGTGCATAAAAAAACGCTCCTGATCTTTATCTCTCCTCAAGGGTCGTTTCTTTCTTAACCCTGCTGTTCCACATAGATATTTTGGGCGCCAAAATTGTTCGTCTGTTTAGCAATATCTATTTCTTTACCCTGTCGCATAGCTAGAGAGAAATCTGCATTTTTTGATAGGTGTCTCCAGTGTAGACAACAACACAAATTCTTATTTATCTTTGGAAGAATACCCCTGTTCCTTTGCAGTTTACCCTGAAAATGATAGATATACGCCTGATACACTGGCTGTGGTGGGTCCATTACGAAGATATTTTCCTTTTATAGGTAAAATTTTTTTAAAAAAAATTTCTTTCAGCTTTTGAGTATGTGTGGAAGTTCCTAAAGATTTGAACAGGCAAACACAAAATGGAATAATCATAGAGGGCGCAGTTCTTCTTGTCTTCCTGCCTTTCTTACAACAGTAAGGCAGCATATTTTCCTTTATTGTATTTACAATTCCTCAGAGAACTCGATAGGAATACGTGAGACTTAATACATCGCTAACCTGATGAAATTTCTTGTGGTCACTTTGTTCTTAAGAAGAAAGCAAATACATTTGTAATGATGCAACTGGGAGCGTCTTTGGGTGGCAAGATTGTTTCTTTTTAACCAAACGCCACATTTTTGAAAGATGAAAAGATGCAGTTTTATTTTCTCGCCATGGCCTGCATATGTTTCTGAAGCTCCTTTACTTCGAAGTTGTTGCTCGCTCCTATTGCGTGAGATCTCTACTGAGTCTTTCACGCGACAATGTCTCTTGAATATAATGTGCCAGACAAGGCAAAACAAACATTTTAAGTTACCTCTTTTCTCGCGGTTTTGTCGGTATATTTTTGGCGATGGCGTGTTAAAAGTATTGTTCAGTTTGTATGTCTCTGTCACGTTACCGTTAAGTCTGCTTGTAGGGACATAGGTGTGAATCTGAAACTAGCTAATTGTCTAATGAAGAAGGAAAAATATACACTGAGCACTTGGCAAATCACTGGCCCTCGGAGAGCTATAGTGAGCAGATAAGATGAAGAGAATCACGCTGGTACCTCGAATCACTAGTACCATGCAGTTTGTTCTGTTGGAGGTGATAATTTCAAAAATAAAAATAAAAGCAATTCTTGATAGGGAATAAATTGCTAAATCTCTTGATTTCTCATTACCTTATCTGAGTTTCCAAAGCAGAGAATTCACACGATGACCACAAGATCGATTAAGCTCTGTTAAAAGAATACCAGCTTTTGAGACATATTTTCATTTTGTAGTTTAATTTCTCTTCTCTTTGGGAGGGGCAGCGTTCCATTCTCTTTTTCTTTTATTCCACAGAACGCGATATGATCAAGAAATTCTCCTTTGTCTGATTTCAAAGAATGACCACAACGCTTTTACCTCAATCGAAATATCAGTGCTGTTGGTTTTAAATCGCTAAACTGCCGGGATTTGGCAAAGGGAATTCCTCGTCACACTAAATTTCACACAAAGGCAAAAAAGATAGATAGACTGGCGTAAACAACACGTTGAGAAGTAACTCAACAACCTCTTTTTGATATGTCACGCTCTAGGTTTTACGTTTATTAGAAAAGTGCGATGAAAACACACATTTCTAACTAAGTCATTTATAAAGAAGTGTCAAGGCAACTTTCCTTGTACAGTGCCTTCTATTAAGACTGAGCTGCATTATTATAGAAACAGAAAGAAATTCTGCCTGAATACGAATTGTCTTCTTCACAAACAAGTATCCTCACCTTTCCTAAATATGAAACTAAGTTTACATTGAAATTAGAGTTCATTCTGTATTTTGTGAGAATTAAATGAAAAGAACATTCTTGACTGAAAAAAAAAAAACTGTAAGACTGAGGTTTTTTTAATACTGTTCGAAGGGATAAAAACATAAGGTTGGGGCATTTGTTTCTTTGGTCAGAATGAATTCTATTTGCTCCTTATTCAAACTCGCACTTCATCAAATGCTAGTAGCTAAATACGCCGCAAATTTAACCTTAATTTCATTCAAAAGATCATTGATACATCAAACATAGTACGTGTTTAGGAACCACTGCGAAGCAAGAATGAAATCGTTTATTGATGAGTTAGTTCTAGTTTTTTGTCTAGAAAGTTAACGCCCTTTGCATACGATGGTAACCTTTTCTTTCTATCAATTTTCCTGCAATTTAACAGGTTCAACGCTACCACAACCACCAGGTGATTATGGAAAACAAAGTTGGTGGTGAGGGAAGAAACTCTGACAAGCACACATCATTGGAGCACAGCAAGTGGTAAAGTCAGTGTAAAAAAGAGTAATAAAGTCCTCCTTCTTTCCTAATTTCTTGTCCTCATTTTCTAATTCATTAATGTTTTTTTTTCCTTTTTTTTAATCTGCATGCATAATGATCTGACACAGACAGATCAGCCATCCTATCGCCATGATTAACGCATTTCTGTTCCAAGTGATTGCCACAAATTGTATGTATTATGTGCCACGCATGTGAAGACATTAGGGAAACGTGACTGGAATTTCATTTAGATTTCTTAAGTGAAAATAAGACGAAAATATAGATAACAGTTAAGTCTTGTCTTGTAGTCGCACGGTACGATTTAAACTCAGCTGTGGTTGAAACCAACGTGCAGCTCGATTGTTTTTGTTGGATTATCACATTTTTGTAGACAGACAGACTCCAAATTTAGAACCATCGTGCAGTGCACGTATTAATAAACTTCAGTAACGGGTAGGGTGTAGGGAAGTCCCGGGGGAGGGGGCACTCCCTTAGTATGTGCCGCTGAACAGGGTATGGTTTTCAAGGTTTTGAGTCTTAAACAGGGTGTAGAATTTCACTATTAAGCGTCTTGTCTTTTTGGACTGGAAGCCTTTCAAAGAGTGTGAAGACTTGCGATGATCTGTCTACAATTGCAATACCAATAATTTTTTTTCCAAAATATCTATTGCCACGATTTTAGTGTAAAAAATGACTTAATTCTGTATGCAAAACAAACAAATTACTCAGGGTCAAAAAGTAGTGTCTCCAGTCTTAGACAGGGTAGCGAAATTAGTAATTTTTGTCTTAAAAAGGGTCGGGGTTTGAAGGCCTCGGCGGCACAACTGTACCCAAACTTCGCCATTCATGTGGGGCAAATCGTGGGCGGATTTTGTTTATCGAGTGGAAAGTAAAAACTATACCAATCGCCTCCTTTTTCTTTGGGTAAAAATGTTAAGAATGCCCAAGATTGTAACAAAAGACGTAATTATACTGAACAACATGAGGCGCCAATACACCTACGTTCGGTTGTGAACAATTAAAAAGGCCCACAAAACACACGTTTGTCGGCTTGGAAAAATTACGTGCGCGCGAAGGTCAGCGACCGCAAAAAATCTTGCCAATCTGATTTGGAGAGTGGAATTAAGGCAAAGGCTTGGAATTCTTGAATTTAGTTTCAACTCACTGTTGCATGCGAACCGCATTTCTCGAATGAGATAAGCTCAAGAAAAAGAGAAAAATCTTTAACGGAATCAGGCATCACACAACCCTTTTGGAGACGCTCTTCTTTACACGTGACTTTTTGACATACCCAAATGAGGGCCAACTGTTTTTGGCTTGTTTTGTATTGCGAAAATTTATCACATTGTTACTTCCTGAATGAGACTGCTGATTTGCCAGATTTTTTAAACTTTCCACCAGAAGGAAATTAATAAAAAAATAAACATTCAATCGTCGCTTACATGTACTTGATTTCAGTTGACGTTTATACATCTGCCCTATATAATGTCATGCCTTCGCTGATCCGAGAGGTAGAAATAAAAATTATGTTGAATCAAGGATTATCCTTGTAAATCAGTAGCTTTCTTTGAAAGAGCACACGTAAAAAAGACTTACAGCAACGCTAACTGCTGACTGAGTTAAAGAAACTACTGTATATGAGATCACTGAGGATATCTTTGGACATACATACAGTGCATGTATGTATCTCATATTCACAAAGAAACACTACATAATTTGCCCGCATACGATGGCGCGACTGAAAGTAAGAACCTTGTAAAGTGCAGTATGAAAACACCAGGGAGTTTTAGCATCGACGACTGCGACGGCAGCGAAAACGTCACTTTAAATGAATTAGCCTTTTTTCAGGGACTTTGTCGCGTTTATTCCAATTCGCTGAAAGTGTCTAACGTTGGCAAATTTCCCTGGAGTTGATTTCTTGGGGACTGCACTCACGTTTAGGAGGAGAAAGAAAATTTTGTACAAAAAAGCGTGATGCACGTGCAAACTTGATGTTTTGCTTAATAAACCTATTGCTTTTTTGACGTTCTCGTTGCCGTCGCCGTCGTCGTTGCTAAAGCTCCCTACTACTAACAGCAAAGCTGCGCCTTGTTATCACAGATCCGTGGTGGCCTTTTCTTATTATAATAAAGTAGATAAATGGATACAACAGGAGGCCTACAAAGTGACGTTACCACCTACGATCATCACGTAACTCAAAACTTGCCAGCTCTCTAATGTTAAGCGGTAGTTTGTTTTCTAATAATAACAACAAGGTACAGATCAATCATTTGCACTCTCCATGGCCTCATGGAGAACTTAGTGAGGAACGCCCCACCTTCATTGTTCAAACCAAATTCTATCGCACCATCAAGATCGCACCATCACCGTCAAAATAGGATCTTAATTAGCCTGCGAGCAAGCTCTCCTATTTGGGCAAGCAAAGCGAGCCTCGCGAGAACGCGCGAGCGAGGGGGCGAGGAAAGAAGAGCTTGCAACCATCTCTTATAAATTTTTATTTCCACCCCGGAAACCCCGGGACTCCGCAAAGCGTGAAAACTGTCACCGCAAACGTGCCGCAGATTAGAAAAGTGACAACCGCCTGTCAAGTAAGTTTAGACAGCCGAGGGCGCGTAGAATTATTTATTTATGAATCGCTTTCGCAACAGCATCAAGGCAATGTTTTTAGTCACTGATATGTTTTTTTTTTTTTTTCACGGGGACATCGAACTTCAACGTGTCCGCTCGGATAAGAACTCACTACTTTGGTTCTCGTTTTGTTTACTTTTGAAAAGTCGTCCATTTTGCAGTGTACTCCCCATCGCAATCACCAACAAAAACATCATATATTTGCCCGTCTGGAACTGGAGAATAGCGTTTTCCTGCACTTGGTTCTCTTAAGGTTTACTCCAGTTGCTTCCAACTCTTTCTCTTTTCCTTCTTTACGGTCAAGCTACACAGCTACCGCTGTCAAGTACATGTTTCTGAATTTTTCTACCCAACAGAATTCAATCGGGCGAAGAAACCGATGTTGGAAGACAGCGCTTTAATCACTCTTCACTTTCACTCTCCCGGTTTTCAGAACTAAACAAGGCGCTGGACACAAATGAATACAACTGATGAAGGATTTTCATTGTCCTTCCACAAGAACTACAAACTCGGTCCGACTTATCCTCGGCACGCAATATTCTCTTTGCGAGAATTACATCAAACGAGCCCGTCTGCATTGAGGGCTAAAACAAGTTCTCGGTACCAATCTGATCCCCCTGAGAACCAAATTTGACACACAGACGAAGCGGGTGCCAGCTTGGCCTGTTATCAATCAACTTTGATTTCCGGAACGTCATTTTTCAGCCAATGGTATTTCCCTTCGTCTGGGCGAAGTACAAATGAAAATTTGAAAGAGATGGTTGCATGCTCTCCTTTCGCCGGCCCCTCGTGGCTTCGCCGCTCGCTCCCGCGTTCTCGCGCGGCTCGCTTCGCTCGCCCAAATAGGAGAGCTTGCTCGCAGGCTAGATCTTAATGGAAGTGTTGATAAAACAACCCTTGCCAGCACAGGTGCCCCAACCCCGAATGTGACTATTGCGTAACGTTAGAAACATAAGGATTATTTCTAAAAAAAATAAACCTCACTTAAGCTGTGTGTTTCTCTTTTCCTGTGTAGTTCCCGAGCCGATTTATGGCCATTGTATGGGTTCTATTGGAACCGGTTTGTTCATTCGACATTTCCGTGCCCAAGGTTGGCAAAGCAGCCAACGAATCCGCTGATGGAAAACAGCGGCCAGGACTATACGAGAGAACAAACCGGTTCCAATAACACCCACACATTGGCCATAAATCGGCTAGCGAACCACATCTCAAGAAGAAACACACAAATTAAAGTGAGGTGAGCTTATTTTCTTTAAATCCTTTCATATTCGAAGGGCAGAGAAAAAAAAATGATTTTCCCCTATACAAATCCTTACATTTCGAACGTTACGTAACACTGGCGGTGGATGGTCGAGCTTGGGCCTCACCTGTGTTGCCAGAGGTTACAGCAGGCAATTGAACTGATATCGAAACGTTATTTAACAAGTTTCAGTTGGAGAGGCTCTTTCCTTTCCATATACATATCATTTCTCAAGGATAAAGCAAAGACAGCCGAATATCTCCTCGTTCACCATTTGTTCCCTCCCTTAAAAGAAGCTGTGTTACTTGATTTCGCCAGTTTCAGCTACCACGAACTGGCCATCAATTTGAGAGAGATAAAATAGAACCCTGACAGAAATAACCTCTTTCAACACTGAAGGTCTGCACACATGTCATTAAGCCCGGAAGCTGTACTTTTTTTTTAAAACAAATAAAAGAAATGAAGGTCAATCTCGAAATTTCGTAATCGCTTCGCATATTACGTGGATAGACAGCAATCTCCCCTTCAGGGGGACCCCCGGGGGTACCCCTTGTAATGGCCCCTACGGGGAGGCTCCGCCCGAAAGGGCTACTTTTTTTCAGGTTTCAGGTGGATGAAAGGGAAGGGATTTCGCTAGTTATTCAAAAGCGTTTTCTCGGATAGTTTTCTCTATTCCTTTTAGAACATTCAATCATCAAATTCTAGCCAAAAATTTGCTTTCTAAGCTTTCATTCTTTCATACTAGTGAATTCAAATTTCCGACTAACTTTGTATAACCTTAACCCAGCTTTGAACAACCCGACTGGTGTGTTCAGAGATTGCGAAAGAACTTACAGTCGTTGTATCCCATTATGGCTCGGTCTTGGTTGTATGGACACAATTTTAATCTTTAAAGAGTCCATCTACAGACTCAAAATGTACAAACTACCTACGGTATAGTCACACTGTAGAATGTAACTCCACGTATTCGCCACCTTTTGCAGCATAACAGAAACAGTACCACAGAAAAGTATTGCTCATTAGCTTTCATTTTTAGGACAGTCATAGAATTGCAGTACACGTGTTCCACTGAAACACTTAAACGTGATTTGACTGTCACTGCCAATACAGGAAAACAAACAATTTCATTTCGTAAATGTATGAAAGACAAAAGGTTTAATTTGAATGGTCACCCTATGGGATTTCTTCCACAGACTCGACAGTTAGTACTACATTCAACACAAATAGTACCACTGGACAGGTGTGAAAACTGTACAGCTGAAGCTGAAGCATTTGAATGGTCACGTCCTGAGAGTTTCCGTCGTCCACAGGCCCGAAAGTTAGATCATGTGCTTACAAAACAAATGGCATGGCACGTACGTACCACGCTAATGTACAGCTAAATAGGTTTGGATTGTTCCCAAAACTCGAAAGAATATTTCACTAAAAAAAACAATAATAATATTAATAGCTTAAGGAGAGCAAGGGTTATGCAGTAAAAATGACTACTTGTTTATTTTCCACGGCAACTATTCTACAACAAACTGTTTTTTGTTAGTAATGATTTTGATAACCGCCAGCTTGTGTTCCTAATAAGAATGGTGGTTCTGGCTGTTTATGTGGGACGTTTATCAAAAATAAAAGCTTTGTAACTTTGTGTCTATAAAAAGACGAAACCAAATAAAAACGTATAGTGCTCTTTAGCTTCCATTCAATTCACAAGTCAGGTCTGCAAACATTCGGTTGCACCGAATGACATAAGCATAATAATATCTAACTATGGTACTAAACTTCTATCCCGGTCTTCTATCATCCTGTTTGAATAGACCTTGTCACGGTTTTCGACGCCATCTTGACGAGTAGGCAAACGCGTGAGAAATTACAGTATTTGTATGAGAATCTAACTTCGAATAATTTCCGTAAAATGGCTGTTCTGAAAAAGATATGATTTGTAAACTAAAGCTTCATTCCTAAGGACTCTACTGAAAAAACTTGAAGGCGTTACATGCACTAGAAGACCTAGAACCACTTTTTAAACTTCCTTTACATTTGTCTGTAACAAAGTCCCGGGAAATTACAGACAAATATATGAAAAAGCTAAAGCAAGCCTCTGGAGAAATTTAAGCACAGGTACGCCCAGGTACAGGTAGCTTTAGTTTACAATTGATATTTTTTTCAGAACAGCCGTTTTACAGAAATTATTCGACATAAGATTCTCTTATAAACACTGTAATTTCTCACACGTTTGCCTACTCGTTGAGATGGCGTCGAAAACCGTGACAAGGTCTGATTGTAACTTTATCTGTGGATTCTGAAATTGTAGTTCCTAAATTCCTGTGGAAGCCGTGAAAGTCACTAAACGTACAGCCGCTAACATCATGCATTGCTTCAATTTATAAGCTTAACTTTAGCTTAAGATTCTGTAGGTGGAGTTTAAGTTACGAACATTAACTAAGCAAGTCTTTTAGGTTACTTGAACAGTTTGTTATCTGTAGATAAAATTCAAACAAGGTATGACCACTTTCAGGTGGTTCTGAAAACAGCGAATGATATGCACCTATTCGCAGCAGGTATCGAGCGCTTAATTCCAACTTGTTACTGATGGAGCAAAACCGCATGCGACATTTTATCTTTCTGATCAAGTTCGATGTTCTTGACGCAGTATTCAACATGGTATGACATACTGTTCAACATTTGATGAACAGCAGCCGCAAAATTTGTTCATTAAAAAATGTTAACCCAGTGTCATCACTGCCTGATCAAATTATAGTTATCAGTTAACATTCACGTTAAAGTAACTATCTGTTTTTTATGTCAGTTTTAGTTTTGTGATGTGCATAGATCAATTGTAATGCCAAGGGTTTCAAAGTTGGAGAAAGATGCCATGAACTTTTTCCCTTCTAGAAATACTCTTTATAGAGTTCTCCAAAGAGTTTAAAATTTGCAGCGAAAATTATACCCTGGGCCAAAAAGTTGTAAAAGCTTCAGTTTCAACCGGACATTAACCCAAGAACGTCAATACTGAAACGAACTGCTTCTCGTGTCTCATTTGTGAGAAAAGTGAAATTTCATTTGCCAGAGAACGTTAGAGCGAAACTATTCCATTAACAAAAAAACACGAATAAACAAACAAACAAACAAACATATTAGTGTCAATTTAGTTTGTGTCCTTTGCATATCACGCGAAAGACCCTTCTAGCTGCATTCCAATTCAGGCAAATGTTTGAAAATTGTTTGAAAGTGTTACCAATCTGATGGTGACAAATTTTCGAAAACTTTCAAAATTGAAAAAAGTAAGAGCGTCGACACCGAAATAACCTGCTTGCTTCCCATGTGTTTTATTTGTGTTCATGAACAGAAATTTTATCTACACAGTCAATGTAAAACTGTAAAAAGGATTTTTAAAATGCGTAACCACGGGAATGCAATGTGCGTGAATTAAAATTGTTTGGGATTTCATACATGTATTCAGAAATTTAGCACCAACTTGAACAGCTTGATGAGAGGGATAAAGAAAGGATTGTTTTAACAGTCCTTTTACACTTCTTTAAAGAAGTGTTCCGTCCAAAAAAATAAAAAATTCGATGACTCGAGCAAATGTTTGACACTTACCAGATAAAAATCCTCAAACCTCACCGGCGAAAAAGATATGATGTCCATGAAAAATAAATAAAACTAAATTTGATACTCCTCCAAGGAAACTGACGTGAGATATTTCTGGTTAACAAGGAGGTTGTGACGCTTTTTGAGCTGACTACTCTAACAATAGAGGTCATATTGCATTCTTGTGCCTTAGCGTGGTTGGCTTATTGATTTTAACTACTTGTACCACCTCGTCAATCCTATGGATTTTTATATAAAGAACACACAGTGTTCTCAATGTTTTGTTTACTTACTTTTAGAGGTGGGCTGAAGGTAGACTCCTTTCAAAGATAATACTTAATGCGGAAATATTATTTGGCTAAGGAAAGAATCTAACACCAAAAGTTGCAGCAAGCAAAGATTCGGGAAAAGCAAACAAGAACAAAGCGTCAAACTAACAAAAATCGAATAATAGAAAACCAATTCCTGTGACAATGTTGGCACGGTTATGCCATGACTATGGACACGAATTTATCCTCTTCTGTCACAAGTATATTGTTTGCACTGGTGGTTTTTGAACGACTGTCTTGACTAAAAGGCGTGGTCTAATGAAATGTACAAGCACGACACGTGCACTGAACACGCAAACCTCCCCTAAAGGAAGGTGAAGGAAAAGCAGTAGAGTGCCAATACCGATTCTGACTAAATAAAATGAGCACGACATTTTAGTATATTTGGCATTTTCTTCGTTACTCTATTTTGATTAGCGATATGAAAACCATCACTTTAATTTAGCGTCATCAAAAAAGTTTCAATAAGGCAAGAGCTCTGCTTCTATAGAACAACAGTTGCAAGAGTTTTAAAAGTGAATTTCTTTCAAGTATGCAACTTAAAAGGATATCAAACGCGGTTCATCCTGACTTAACACCATTCGTGAATGTTGGAAAGCCTGTTCCGTGAAAAAAGCACCCAGTCTAATATAGAAAAAGCCCCGCAAAGTAAACACATGCATAAGCAGTATCGACTGGCCAATCGGTGGTAATATCGAAATTTTCAATCAAGAATTTTGTACTGGCAGAGTCGGCCCAACACAATTGTATAGATATGCCCTCTAGCAGCGCTCGCATTTGCGAATTTTGGAATGAACATGAGAAAGTGGACTATATACAGCGCATTCTTCTAGCCTCTGTCAGAGCCTCAGGTGTCACCCCCTTATGTTGCAAAAGAAAGAGAGCATTTATACCTCTGCATGGCGACCACATTTTGGCTCGAGTTATGAGTTTGGCCGGAATCTTTAGAGCGGATCATCTAGTGCAGCTGCCAGTCAACATAATGCTTCCAGTTTTTTCTGCTGTAGAACACTACTTTCCTAAAGTACAGCCTCAGTTTACTGTGCTGCAGGAAGTTATTGCCAAAAGTTATGAAACTGCGGTGTATGAAATCCTTGGCCTTCAACTTCAAATGAAAGCCGACCAGTACTTTCCTGTGGCACTGTTTATTTTTCTGTAGAGGGTTTTCTAGGTGGTGAGTCTGTGGATGAAATCCTTAGCTATAGTGTAACCATTTTAATGAAAGCTGCTGAGCAGTACTATCCTATGGCACGTGGATAAAAATAAGTTCTATGTTTGAATCTGTGGATCAAATCCTTATGTGTCACCATTCAATAAAAAGCTATCGAGCAGTACTTTCCTTTGGAGTTATTTTACTGTTTGAACATTTACTAAGCAGTCTCTCTCGGTATATACTTTCCTGCGGTACTTTGTTTGTTATTCTGGTGTATGTTTTGTTATCCTTATATTCCCACGATCAATGTGAATAGGATGTTTGCTTAGTTATGGATTACTGAAATGAAAACTTTGCAAAGTAGGTTCACTGCTCGGATACACTGTCTTTTACTTTTAGTAGGATTTTATCCATGCGTTATCAAATAGAGAGAGGTTCTTCTGTTGTCAACCTGTGAATGTTTTGAACGTTTTATCGCTTAATAAAGAAAACTTTACACAACACGTTTGCTGAGATCCATATTGACCCAAAGTCCATAATAATCACAACAGACGCGCGTTCTTCTTTTGTCAAACTGAATGTTTTGTGTTCACTAACGTTTGGGTCTAACAGTTTAATATTTCTGCCACTCATGCAGTAAAAAGTTAGCGAGGCACCATCTGCCAGCGACATCAGTTCAAAACGTCAAATAAGACTCTGTTTGCACCACTATAAACGGTCCAAAAGGAAACAAATATAGCCGGTAATAAAACGTTCATTTTCCGATGTATAGGCGTGGTTGAAACGGTTAATATTTACCTCAGGATAGACAGCTTTTCTTCCACTCATCAAGCGCGATATGTTTGGGATGTCCATCAGTGTGTAATAACGCGCTTATTTCACGCTGGATCACCAAAACTTTCATTCATATAACAAAACTATCATGATCATTTATAATTCAACTTACCGGCGTTCCGTTTTTCTTAGTAAGAGCATCTTTTGACGTTAAACGTTGTTCGACAAGTTCTTCGCATCGCTGAACAAGATCTTTGTCCAGCCAATCGCTGCCCTTGGCCAACGGGCGAGGACAGTCTTTAAAGTACTGGAACACCTCTTTCGAAGAAGCAGTTGGAGCATTCAGATACATGGCGTAATAACTGGCAACCGCTTTCTTTATCTGCAGGTGAAAAGAGATCTTTTACTTTTTTATTTTCTGGAGTTAAGGAGTTAAGAATACAGAACATCAAAAACGCATAAATGCCTGTACACATATTTGTAAGTAAGTATTTTAGAAGAAAATCTAGGCTCAAATTTGCGAAATTTTTTGAGATTTAGAAAGGATATAATTTTGTGCGTTTAAAATCTGTAAATACAATGATGTGTACAATTATATTTTTACTTTTAACCGGCGTATAAAGTCTGTTTGTTTTTTCCTAAACAGCAAAACTAGCCAGAAAATAAAAACCCTGCACTGGCTGTAGCCAAATGTTCATTGGTAATGACAGTTCGATGGACGTTCACAACTAAAAATACATATGTACAGTATACAGCACAAAAGAAACGAATTAAAAACCGCAAAGAATATCATAATAATTCTTTTTTTCTTAAGAATAATACAGGAATACTTTCAGCCTAAAAACGGCAGAAAAATAAGAATATTCAGCCTGGGCCGGAAGAACAACATTCTTTTGGTAAAAAGAGGGTATCTTAGCAATTTGGAAGGTCCTGGGGAAAAAACGTTAATGAAAGCATTTTGAAGTTGAAATATATGCATTCTGGCGATCGCTTATAGTACATTTAAAATATTACCCTGAAAAGAGCAAACTAAATACTAACAGTAGAATGCACGGATTTTAATATGGTTAAGAGGGACTGTTTTTCAACATTTTTGTCTGACTAATCCAACGTAGGTTGTTGGATCCGTCTGAACATATTGTCTGTTTGTGTTGGATTTTAATGGATTTGGGCCAAACAGTTCCAACACTATCTAGCATTGTTGGTCCAACCGCCGTTTAAGGAAATATCAGATCAACTATTTTTACTGGATAATCAGAAAAAATAGACTGTTCCACTCAGGCGTTTAGATAGTAGTAGGTACGGCGCAAAGAAAAGTGAGCAGGAAAACAAAGCGACGGGGAAAGAGTAGGGAGAGAGGGCGAAGGTTCCCGCCTCTTTCCCTCGTTCTTTCCTATGTTTTTTTTTTGTTTGTTTGTTTTGTTTTTTTTTTTCCTCTGCTCTCCATTTCGCACCACTCTCTTCTAACTGTAAGCCTCAGGAACAGGCTAAATCAGAAAACAAAAGACGGATATTTATGAACAATAGATTAAAAAGGCAACGAAGCTTGAGCCGCAGGCGAGTGCTTCATAAAGACTTTTAGCACGATCCTGGTAAGAGAGGTAGCGCGACAATTCGTCGTGCCCGCTCGAGATGAGGTTAACGGAGTGAAAATGTGTCCATGAGCTGAGTTCGACTCGGTAGTAAGACGACATTTACACCAGCCTAATGCTGCTTAAGGCTTCTATATTACACCAAAAACGCGGGTGTTATCCATACAGCCTTTTGAAAGGGGCTGGCCCTGTCATGAAGAATATTTTCAGACTGTATGTACCGGTGATACCCGAAAACGGAGCCAACCCTCCAACCCTCCTTAACACGGCAATTTTACAGAGGAAGTTACAGGAGCCAGGTCATGATATTTTCAATGTTCGTGCCATTTTTTTGTCCTATTCTCGAGCATCATAGCCCACCTTCGTACAAATTGAGACAAAACTAAAGAAAAAGCGGACCTCAGTATTTCAAGTTTACCTGAATTTAATCTGTTTTAGTCAATCTTTTAATGTATAATTTGGCACATCTTTGCGTGTTTTTCACCCCACAGCTTTTAGCAAATACTTTTACTCTTTAGTCAGTCCCGTGATCGCTTGGTAAGAACTGAAATAGCTGTTTCAAAGGCCCCTGCAATTAGGGCGTTTAAGATACAGAACGCCGACGGAAGCGAAAACCTTAAATCTAAGTCGTTTTCTTGTTGTCTCTTATTCCATCTCAATCAAAATGTCAAAAGTCGCCGAATTCGCCTGTAGGTGAATTATCAAAACCGCATCCATGTTCAGAAAGAGAAAGAAAAATTGGACTTCTTGTACTTTTGCAGTGCAGTGACAGAAATGAAATGAACCAACAAGTGTGACGCACTTATTGAAATCAATTGAATTTTGGGCGTTCGCGTTAATTTTTTCCCATTTGTTCAAGTACATCTTAAGTAACTCCTTATTTAAAATAAAAGGCAGCATGGCCGAGCGGTTAGAGCGCTGAACTTGTTATCTGGAGTCCCCAAATTCATTTCCCGCCAAAGCTGCTAGCCGGATTTGTTTTCGTTAAACCCGAGTTCAAGTTCGACTTTACGCTTGTAAGTAAATACCCAACTGATTGTGCCACCGCCAGGACAGTTGGGCGGATTCTTATTAACCATGTGCGCTAGAATGAAAACGACTAATTAAAAAGTCATTCTGTTAGCCGTATCAACTCAGTTTTTTTCTTTTTTAATCAGAGTAAAGCTGGCCTGCATGGCAAGCTTTCGAAGAGGAAGTGAAACAGTTTCCCCTTTCCTTTTAAACAGCTGGAACAACGCAATTACTGGTGACCCAACAGCTTACATTGTGGCCCACAAAAAAGGACAGAGACACAATTTCGATTCAATCAACATAAGAAGTAAGAATCCCAGCTCAACCGGCGACAAACCACTCAGTTTATAAAGCGAGCGAGTACTGTTGCACACTGGCCTACCAAGAAGTGCTCCAGCTAGCCAAAGCCAAAGTGGAAATTCAGCGCCTTGAACCACTTTCCATGCTGCCGGGGGCACAGCGATCGAATGGTTCAAAATACGTCAAAAGTGTCTCAGTGAATGGTTCTTTCGGTCTGTGCTTTAGAAGACTTACAAGCCTGCTTGGTTAATTTGGAGCTGCCCTAAAAACTGTTTATCTGTTCGGATATCTTAGGGGAACTTAACTATTTCTCATTTCGAAAGCTTTAGGTGCATGGCTTTTGCGTCTCATCCGAAACTGTTAGCTACTGATGGGTCCGCTAGAATAGAATGGAATAAAATATAATAGACTTTATTTATACTCTGTATTCCATCTGTTCAGTATTTGATAAAATAGCCAGCTCTGACTGATCTTTGTAACTACAAACAATAGGTTCAATGCACAAAAAATAAAAAGAAAACGCCCTTCGGTATTTCCACCAGTATTTAATAAAATAGCTGCAATTGCAGCTACCGATCTTCGTAACTACAAAATAAAAGGTAAAAAATAAAAAAAAACTTCCCTTCATGGATGCCGTGTTCAAAGAATTATACTTAAAACTGTGGCGACTCCATGTCCTTGAACATTCGAGGACATGGAATACTCCGCGTACTTTCATTAGAAATCAGGGTTTGTAGACGTTTTACCCTTATAACAAAATTTTCAGAAGACCTTGCAATAATCGCAATACCTTGCTAATAACATGTGAAGAACACAGCTTCCGAAAATCGTAGATAAGTCAGTAGAAACACTCTGAATATCTTTCACGAATGGGGCAGTTATCCAGAAGTGTGTATCCTTTCTCTAGCTTTAGAAATTTCTAGGAAATATTCGCTCCTTCAAAAACTTATTTTACAGAAAAAAGAGTCGTTGGATGCCGCCGCCTTCTACCAAATAAAGAGGAGCTAGCCTTATATTTTCACCCTAAAAGTTTAGTATGAAGCAAAGTCGTTACTGAGGAAAAAATAGCCAATATAACACCATCACTGCTTCTTGTTACATAGTTTCTTTCTTAAAAGGATCTTTTTCTCGAAAGTCAAGCATGCGAGATAGCAAAATCGTTGTGACAGTTACTATATTTATGCTTATGATGTCCCTGTGACTAAGAGAAACTAGTTTACCTACCTTAAACATTCCTGCAACAAATGATAGAAGTTACAAAATTATGTTCGAAACGCTTTCGTGTGATATTTTTATCTTTGCTGTTCTATTGTCTGCCATTCTGCTCGGGTTCTGGCAGTTTTGATTATGCTCTCGTCAATCTCAATTAAACTTATCCCGTTCAAATGTAGAAACCTACCAACGAAAAGGGGGAAAATTTTACATAGTTTTTATGCTTATTCGCACCCCAACAAAAAAGGCCTCATCTGACAATCCCCGGCTTACCTTTGACTCGCAGACGCAATTCCTTTGTTGCACTCGATAGCAGTGATGTGACCGGGGGGTACTCCACTTCATGAGCGATATGTGTTATTGACCAAGCTTGAGGTCAAGATGATTGGATATTGGCCAAGTTCTTTCTAGTCTTTCTACGGGAACGAGACGAAATCTAAATCGATAAAAAAGCAAATAAAGCGAGGCCAATATCCACGTATATGGACTGAGCAAGCTTGGTCAGTAACGGATTTATATATGGACAAAAAGGGAACTTGGGGAACTTTGTCTTGTGCCGGTAGGGACGAACGCAGGAAATCGCACGCGGGCATTAAGATCGGCCCATCCGGGGAGCAATTCAGAGCACCGAGTGCAACTTTTAGAAGCCAACGAGTCTGAAAACGGGCATGGATTTTAGAGGCTAGGGCCCAGTTGTTCGAAGAGCGCCGAATATCGCTAACCCACGGTTGAATTCTCATCCCGATTCCTAACTCTTCCGTTCAAAACACTTTTTTGTTTATTTTGATTCATTGTTTGACATCTTCCAAACATCAAATTTTAGGCAAAAAGAATCAACAGGAATTTGCTTTGCAAGCGTCCAAAATTGGAGTCAAATTTCTGACCAATCCTGGGTTATCCTGCTTTAAACAACCGGCCCAGGGGCCCGTTTCTCGAAAGTCCCGATAATTAACGGGCCCGGTAAGCTGTCTCCGTTTACATTAAAGATCGAGGTTTCAATAGTTTTGCATCTAATATGATAAAACTGTCAGTTAATGAAACAAAATGGAGTAGTTTTCTAGCCACGATACGCGCTGTTATTCTTTATATTTCGATTTGAATATTTGATTTCGGGCCCGTAAAGTTACCGGGACTTTCGAGAAACGGGCCCCAGGTCTGAAAATGGTAATGGAAAATAATATTTTTTGGTCTGAAATAAGGTCAGGATTTGAAAAACCAGGCGGGAAACTACCAATAATACTTCTTAGGAGTGCCCCCCACCCCTTCCCACCGCCAGTTGATGTGGTGATTACAGATTTGCACATAATCTCTCTTGACTTAAGTGGCAATTTTCTAAACAGTACTCAATTTTCCTTCACATCCATCCTAAAAAAGAAGATTCACAGACAAAAAAAGGATAGAAAAATAAGGCAATACAAAAGAATCACAGATCATTGGATTACAACTGACGTACTCCATTCATGCACAAGGTAAAACTAGATTCAATGATAGAAAACACCGACACTTAACCTCCAGAGATTGGTTAATTTAACCTGAATTGGCTGCTCCCTTTTGCTCTAAAGATTATTCTATGGGAAAATAATTTGCGGTACAATGTATGCCGCCATGCGGTTCTATTCATGTACAAAGTAAAACTAGATTCAATGAAAAAAAATAAAACTACAATGTAGATTCGATGAATGAAAAGAACGAAAATACCTACAGTTAATGAATAGACCTACAATTAACATCCAGAAATTGGTTGATTTAACCATAATTGGCTGCGCACTTTTTACTGTTAAAAAAATCATCCTTTCATGGGAAAGCAATTCGGGGTACAACACCACCTTTAATACGTGTACATCAAGAAAGTATTGTTCTCCTCTGTTCTTCCGTTATCTGCTCGCCTGTCAATGTACTGATTTGTAAAGAGCACTCGAATTTCATCAATGAAGACAGGAAAAACTTCCGCCTTTCAAAATTGTTCAGATCACACGAAAAACGCGTGAGTCGGGTGTTTAGAACTTTTAAATTTGTTGAGCAGCTCGAAACGAAAAATTGTTACGAGAGATACATAATCTTATTTCCTTATCACATGGACGACTTAAAACGCAAATCCCAAAGGAAGTCGAAATGTTGGAACATCTCAGTCTTACTTTCCAGTAGCTATTTATTTCCCTTCACAGATTGGACAAGTTTACAGAAGAGAATACTAAATAAATAAAGAAGAAAAGGGCAACTAATACCTTGAATTAAAAGTTGGGAAAAATAAAAAAGATTCTTAATTCAGTGGATATAAAGAAAGAAATGCTAATACAGAAAAAGAGAAAATTAAATAAGCAAATAAAATGTAACTGGTTAAAACACACACACGCATACAGGTACACTTGAAAGCAATTTTATATATTTATTAAGTACGAGTGGATGAAGCAACTTAGTCAATGTGGCATTAATAGCTAAGTATTGGGATAAATAATGATTGAACACGGAATTCACCTTAACCAGTTTTTTTGTAGGCCTAAAGAGGATGGAAAGGGTAAGGTCTTTCAAAAAAATATGAGTCCAACAAACAAAGAACAAGAATTGAAATATATGTAATAAATAATATTTTGAACTGTGGACAAGACATGATACAGAACATGTTGTTCGCAGCGGAATGAACAACCTAAGCGGTTGAAAAAGGACGTGATCAGGAATCGAGCCCTATCCTTCGCGATGACCAGACGCAACGCTCTATCCACTTATTGAGCTAATCAAGCCAACTGGAGAGCAAGCCATTGTGAGTTTGTAATATACCCGATGGTTAGCCTGCGTAGCAAGCGTTTCCGTTTATTTTCGGAGCAAAGAAAGACCGAGGAACGGGATTATCGGTTTTGGCCGCGCGAGAAGTGAGACAAGAGCCATTTTTCGCGCGGTCTTTGACTCTCGTTCCTCGTTCTTTGCTCCTAAACCGCACGGAAACGATTGCTACGCACGCTACCCGATGGTGGAAATGACATGAATTGAAATTTATGAAGTAAATCATATCTTGAACTGCGGCAAAAACCTTAAATTTAACATGATCTTCGCAGCAATGAACAACCTAAGCGGCGGTTGAAAAAGAACCTCTTAATGACCACTTGGTATGTTCACCCTACTGCAAAGAACATGTTCATTTTCAAACACTGAACAAGACAGCAAGGCGATTTTTTATATAGGTAAATAGATATGGGAACAATGGTCGTAATTTTTTTTATCATACTGATGGAAGAATACTAAAACTCGTGTGCATACAGCTCTTGCTTTTGTAAAATGCTTAAACTGCAGTATATTTCAAAAAACCCAATTGGACGGCGTGTTGTTATTTAGTGTAAGCACGGAAAAATTGTTGGATCGCTTTTGGAAGGTATCACGTCTACAAATTTTTTTAATTCAAGGCTGTCTACGCTATGCGCACAGGATTTTTTTTTTCATGTCCACATGAAGCAACCTGGTATGAGCACTTCTTCAAAAAGCGCCAAATAGCGGCACAGAAACCTATCCGATATGTGACGATCCAGCGGTGAAACTTCTACTCGCTCCGTTACAGAAACCTAGCCGAAATCACCGTTTTCTTGTGTGATGGAAGCCTTATCTAATTTGGTCTACGCGGAGGCGCATGCGCTATTCGGTGAAGTGTAGACATGGAGCTTAAGTATCGCACAAGCTGGAATGTAGGGAAAAGAAAAATCTGCTCTTGAGAAAAATATCTCCACTAAAGTCGACCTGACACTTTTAACCTGGGCACTTCGCAGCCGAATTTGAGAGAGAAAGTGATGCGGCTTTGATCTCGTTTTACGTTTTTCATCTGTCACATCCTCATTTCATTAAACACAGTGCATATGCAAACATCGAATGCGCAGCTATTTAGAAGAAAGGCCTTCTGGCATACGTAGTTAGCCATTAAAGGAAACCTAGGTGCTGTCGGAACCTATAATCAATGTCAGTTAACTCTCCCATAATTTATACCTATAAGAAGAACTGTAAAACTGTAAGGGGGAGTACATAAATGCTTCCTGCATCGTGATAATCCCAACTTATCTTTCTTTTTAAGCTTCATATATATGTGACACTTGCACAAATTAAATTGACGGAGTTAAGGACATCTAAATGAAGTTACGGAACAAACATATGGACATAACAAACCTTGCCTTCTTTGTGGTGGAGCGATCTCCTGTAGAATTCTATTCCTTGATACTTACAAAAGTCCACTAAATAACGCTGTCTCGTCAAAACAATTTGGTCAGAATGCCAAGCACGTTTTAACTTAACACAATGCTAATAGTTTGAATAAATAAACCTTTGACTTCCGCAATCATTTTGACTGTGCTGTGGGAAAGGCAAAAATACTTTTTCGTTCAAGAAAGGTAAAAGAACACCATCATTTAAATAGTTTTGTTCTCAAGGTTAGAATAGCAGCACAGGAAGAAAACTGCAAAGCGATGTTAGGAAATTACGTAACTACTGTATAATTTATTCGCGATGAACTTATGGTGTGCATATCTTATTCAAGACTACAGGTATCAGGGCAATTAAAATGACTAAAATGTTCTCAATATGGTTCGAGATTTTTGTTCGTTCCTTTGCGAAGATTAGCTGAGAGCAATTTATCTTATTTTAGTTTTTCTACTTCCTGAAAACTATCACTTCGAAAGTTACTTTCGCATCGAAATAAAATTTGTCAGTCTGTCAAGTTTTAACATTGTTACACAAATTCTAATAGGTAATTATTTCGATTCTGACTATTACCGTCAATGCCAACTGAATTGAGCATAACCGAGAGGCATTAAATTGTACGAAAAACAAAAATAATGGGCTAATAGTTTTCAGAAAAAGAACAAAAATTTTTTAAGGCCTTTAAGTGAATTATCAATGGTCTTACAAAGGCAATCTTAAGACTTCCGCTAATGGAAACAATTCGTGTTTACTTTAGATGAATTTTCAACCTTACGAACTTAATTTAATAAATGGTATAAACTAACGAATTCATAAGTAAATTTAGAGAGAAATGCCTCATACGCAAAAGGCGAAATATTTTAAAACTCTTCCTCGTCATATAGAATGATTTAAAATGTGAAAAGCACGTAGTCAGGAAACTAATGCCTGGGTTTTTTCCCGGAGGGGGGGGGGGGAGGGAAGGGCACTATCTTATCAGTGGCCTAAACGGATATGTGCCGCTGAACCATGGTATGGTTTTCAGGGTCTTGATTCTTAAACAGGGTAAACAATTTCACTATTTGGTGTCTTTAACAGGGTGTGCTTTTTGGACCTGAAACCTTTAAAAGAGTATGAAGGCTGCGAGCGGTCTACACTTATAGTACCAACAATTTTTTTCAAAAAAAAAAAATCAGTTCCATGATATTATAGTTGAACCCCGTTAATACAGTCACCAATGGGCCAAAAACATTTGGCCGTATTAACGAGGGTTTTTTTACAGGAAAATGTATGGCGGCTTTTGCCAGGCGGCCAAAAAAAAGTGGCCGTAATAGCGAAGTGACCGTATTACCGAGATGGCCGTAAGGCGGCGTTTTCACTGTAATTTGATCATTCTGTATGCAAAACGAAACGATCCAGAGTCATAAAATAAGGTCTCTTGCCTTAAACAGGGGAGCGAAATCAGCAATTTTTGTCTTGAACAGGGTCAGGTTTTGAAGGCTTCGACGGGCACACCTCCACCCAAACTTACCGTGAGTGCTCCCCCCCTGTGTTTTTTTGCTTCATTTTTGTCGGGGGTTCTTAGTTTTTTGCAATTTTCTTCGCAATCCACAAAGAAAGTTCTTGAAAATAAGAACTACCAAAAAAACTTAATACGCAAATTGAACTCTGAGAGAAAATTACATCGTTTTACAGACATTGGCATTTAATGTGAAATGTCAATTGATTTTATTATGAACATCTGCGTCACAGCAATCGACCACATATCATGGGCAAGCTGCAATTGTAGTTGAAAGGCACAACTTTAATTACTAAGAACAACAACCGTTCTTATCCTAGAATATTCTTTGGCCTGTATCTTGACACTAATAAACACAAGAATCTTGAATGCAATTGCTCAGAATCGAAAAACCTGATTAATTCTCAGTGGAACTGAAATCTATAGTTCCTGCAAAATATAAAATCATTTGTAACTTCCGCAAAAATAAAGCATCACATGGTAATTCCTTATAGTCGTATATTTTATCGCTCTGCAATGTTAAATTGAAATAAGTATTTCATCTTTTTGTAAACCAAAGTTTTCTCCGTTCTTAGTGTCCTGGACCCGGTTGTTCCACGAGCGATTTAGTCACCCAGGATATCGCGAAATTTGATTTTAAATCAGAACGCCGTTGATTCTTTTAGCCTGCAATTTGACGGTTGGGCGCTCTAAAAATTTAAGTCAAAATTAGCAGATAAAACGCCTTTCAAGAAAAGAGAACAAAACAGGAAACGGGGGTTGATCATCGCCGAAAGGATTAGCAGTGTCGCGGAGCACTGGAAACCATGTTACACGAGACGATTCGCAACTGCAATTTTCAACGCAACACAGCGTTGCAACATTGTTGCGGCATTGTTGCGGCATTGTTGCGAATACAGTGGAACCCCGCCTTACGACCACCCCGTTTATAAGACCACCTCGTTATTACGGCCATATTCTTTCAAACCAAACGTAAAAACCATTGAGTCATTTTATTATTTTGAAGACCCCGTTAATGCGACCACCTCGTTATTACGACCAGGATTTTATGGCCCAACGGTGGTCGCATTAACGGGGTTCCACTGTAGTTTCAACACTGTTCCAACATTGCAACGCTGTGTTGCGCTAAAAATCGTCGTTGCGAATCGTCTCGTGTAATATCAGCTTTACACATGGACAAAACTTAACCGTTAAAATTGCGTTAAAATGTTGACTTGAAATGAATTTCTTTAACACAGATGAATTTGTGTCGAATCTAGAAATAGTTCACAGCATTGAGATTTATTGATTTGGTACATAATTTTGTGTATGCTTGTCCCTTAACGTTTCTCACAAAGAAACATCGACCACATCTGCTCCCGCCTTTTGACGATATAAATCCACTGCTGTTGTATGACCTTTGTATAAAAAGAAATGGCTTAAATCTCATGAAGGATTATACTTACACAACGTTGCCGAAATTCTCTGAGATTCGAACAGAGAGGCTTTAAGGTGATGTTACACGGAACGATTCGCAACGACGACTTTTAGCGCAACACATCGTTGCAATGTTGGAACAATGTTGTAACTATTCGAAACAATGTCGCAACGATTTTGCAACGTTCTGTCGCGCTAAAAAATCATCGTTGCGAATCGAACGCGAATGTTAGGAGTTGTTGGCCAACAATGTTGAGTCCGTTTGCTTTTATCATTTTCGTTAGATATTACTGAGCCAATTATGTCGATACCATATTAATTTACTGTTTTTATGAACCTTAAAACTTTGTTCCAAAATATTTCCAAACGCTCCCATAGAATCTGTTGAACTTTTTCATAATCGAGGCAACTGAGTGAGGTGCAATCTCCCTTAAGCGATTTCTGAAAAACTATTGCTATGCCTAGAAATAAAAAGAAAAGTAAAAAATGTAATGGAGTCATTACGTTGCCATGGCAGCTCTGATGTCAATAAAACATTAATCAGATCAAATTTTCATCTTTATATAGTACAGCTGTGGTTTTTTTTTTCGATATCTTTGTTAATGCCGACGTAGTGAACGCTCAAAGTGGCCGGGGAGCTATACTCCCTAAAAAATCCAGTCGAGTCAAGCAGATTAAGAAATCTTTGGACCTCCAGATCTCTTCCCTAGTGGGTTATTTCAAGAAGATAAATGCGCTAAATGCGTTCATGAAACTGTTCGTGATAAATGGAGTTTACATAAGAGGGTTCTACAAACTGTAAATGGCTTAGAATGCGGTTTTGTTAAACACTGGCCAAACTCCGACTGTATTCAGTCTGATAATTCGCTATAGTGTTATTCGGAAAATCTAGTACAATTTGAAAATTCCACAGAAGTGATCATATCCGTGGAAGTAAACAAAATCGGGCATGGTCTTGCAAAAATGTACTACACCAGAACTTGAAAACAGGGAAAAGTATAAAATCAGACAGTTAAAAAGCTTGAATAGGACGGGCCGGCTGATTTCAAGTTTGTGATTGTGTTATTTGAGAAAAATAGACACTTTTTCACATGACCTAACGTCCATCATGTAGGTGTTCCAAACCAATCCTGTGGGATTGAACTTTATCCTTATGTAAACGCATTCTTTTGTTGGAATAAATTTGCATAGCCACTAGCGTGAGTGAGAAAGCCAAATTCTTGGTTTGCAACCACGCGACAAAGTGGTCATGTTAGGAGTCAATACAATATAATTTTTTCTCGAAGAATTTACATGAAAATAGAGTTTAGTTCATAGAGGAGAGAAGTGCTTTTGTTCCTGTCCACCAACATGGCCACCGTGACGTCACGTGCAAACCAGCAATCGCAGGAAAACCATTGATGGAGGTTTACTCCAACCGTGGGTCTATTTCACTCGATCATAGGTAAATATTCACTGCCTAGGCCTTAGCAACAGTATCTTTAAAAAACTAGAGGAAATCGCTGGAAAATCATTGATAGAAGTTTGCTGAAGTTTATGGTAGAAGTTTTATATTCAAATGGATCGGTGCAAATATAAGGAACTCCAAAACTGTTTTTGCCAACAATATGTAGTTACTTTAATTTCAAGATAAACGATTTTCTTGATTAGTGCTCTCCTTTTCAATATCTTAACATTGCCAAGTATAAAAATAATATTCCTGTTGACCTTAAAATTCTGCAACCAGAGGAAAATTAAGGCTACAAGAAAATTGTTTTCCCATTTCAAGGTAACAGCTTTTAAGGATGAAAGGTCACGCGACCTCATTTGCATACTTGGTGCTAACCAAATTAACATTGTAAGTGTCTAACAAAGTTTCACGCTGCTACAACAAAAGCTTCGAAAGATAGTCCACCCCCTCACTTTTTGTACCAGGTGACCAAGCTTTACTTTTACTTGACGTTTACTGCTCATATGTCAGTCTACAAAGAAAATGCCAGTTTCATCCATAAGAATTGTGTTAGACAGTCTTTATCTGTCCACTTCCTAATCTGAGAAATTGTCAAGTTGAAGCTGACGTTTGCCGTTAGCCGTAAACGTCATTTATAATCTCTCTAACTGCTCGAAAAAATGTGGCTTGTTTTTTTCAAGTTTACCTAACTACGCCGTAGTGATCCGGTCTAATCTTCTTTAGTTTTGCCCGCCATACACGATCCTTTTTTTTATCTTTTATTGTACTTCTACAGTGTTCTATACAAAAATTTGAATTACTTATTTAATAGTGATATTTCAGTTAATGCGGTCATCGTTTGTTAAGTGGTGAAATTCCCTAAAGTAGCGTCGTGACCAACCAAGAAAAAGCAAGTAACTTTAGTTAACTTTCATAATAAAGAAAATAAAATAGCCACGTCTTATCAACCCCAGCGGTCGGCCAAAAGATGCAGAACTGGCAGACGGAGAAGCAGCTGTATTAACAAGTTTCTACGTTAACTCCAGGTTTTGCAAATATAGAACAATACTGCGAAATACTAATGGAAATTTAACTGCACGTTTTGCAAGGGTACCCCACGTGTATGGATAAAATGCAAATCAGTGAAATGGTGTTGAGATTGGACCTTTGGCTCTAGAAAGCATCTGCTAACGTCATGTTGCTTTCACGATTGAAGCAAAAATGATCCTGAAGTACAATTTCAAGGCAAGGATTAAAATAAATCAGTACATTTCTGTGGTAGTAGTTATTACGCTATGTAAGTTTTCCTTTTTAAATTTGTGTGACCAAATTTTCAAATTCAAATCAGGACGGCATGATACACCGTTCAGTGTTATTTTCCTCTGGTCAAGATTGTAAGTATTGTGATTCCCACTTTGAATTTTATCCAACAGTCTGACTAGATATCGAGAGATGACTGAACGTAGAATTCACCTGCGGTAATAATTCTATCGCTAGAAAAGGTGCTTGGAGTTAAGGTCTTTGGCTGAAGTCTCGCAGAATTGAAAGTGCGCCCAGCATATCATGAAAGCTGCTGATTAGGATTTTAAAGAATTGTTTATTGTGTTGTCCTCCGAGGTTAAAACTATAGTTTCTACGGTTGAAATCCAAATCAAATTTGAATTTGATTTAAATTAGTGCTACTGATCAGTCTATTCCGGTGAAATAGCTTGAAGTTATTTCTGAGCAGGAGGATAAAATATCAGGCTCTGCCCGGCTACCATCCTCAGTGAGTGCTGAAGACATTACCCAGGATTAAAATGTTCTGTGAATTAAGCGTTTTAGTTTTTTTGCTGAAAGAATGGTATAATCTGTTAAAAAGTCGAAAACTTTTTACGAGTCTATCGGTATGAATACTCATGTGTCGAACTAAAATTTGAAATGCAAGCTGCCAGATAGTACCTTTGGGTCTCTGTTCAAGAAATTCCTCTTATTACACAAAGAAAATTGCTTTGATTTATTTTAAACGTCCAAGAACTAAAGAAATATGTTGTTTTAAGACTTGCTTGGTATACCAAATTTTACAAAACAATAAGCCACATTCAACAGACAAAGTCTGAAAACGTTCAAATTTCCAACTTCTCAGTAGACTAACAACCTCAATTTAACTTTCATGCAACTTTAAATCAAAGGACATAATGAAAATGAAAGGCTATTATCACTGTTCAACAGTGGCTTTCAGCACAGGGGTCCCCTACTTTGATTGTATCACATTTGGCAGTGTTTCTTCAACCTGATTAAATATAGTTACTGACAAAACATCTAGACGACGATCTAACATATTTCAAACCTCTGATTACAAATTAAGTTACATGGTTTGATTGACGGACAAGGATGACGCTGGCAGTCTTTGCCTTGCGAGATACGCCGCTTGGTCAAAAATATAGGCACAACAAATTTTCCATCATAACACTGAAGCCAGTTTTGATAACCTCTTCCCTTAACCCTGTCTCTGTCAGTCCCCCTGCACTTCCTTGTCAATAGCATGATCTAACTTCCTCCTATCAAACAAACGCACAGCTCTCATTCTCACAAATTTCAGTGAATGACAGGAAAAAATAAATAAGACACTTTGTTTACATGATAATAATATTCGCTTAAACCGATCAACTCTTACTGCTTGAATCCGATTTAATTTTCATAACCTCATAGATTATCACTCGTCAAAAACAATATATAACATTAGCCAGCCTTAGGACTAATAGAATTACTAACTTGCACCGATATTTAAACCAACCTTTAGATCGCAGCTTGCTTGAAAGACCTGTCACGCCTATAACAAGTTCTCTTGAAAGTGTTCCAATGTTTATTTGCTGAGATGTCCAAATACGACTTTTTTGCCAAAATATCCCCGCCCTCTGACATGTATGGATGCCATTTACATAATAGACCATGCCTATTGTCTCGCCGGAGTGAAAATGGAAAAATGGATCGCGTGCACAGCAAGAAAGGTGTTTAGCACGATTCCCCATTTAAATGGAGACGTTTTGGCGAAAACTCTTTTAAAATATACCCGAAAAGTTCCTAACGGTCACAGCACAATTCAGTGCAAAATTCCCTTCTTAGTCAAGAAAAACGCAGTATTTTTTTTTTCAATTTTTTTCTTGGCCAGAAACGCCAGAGGACAAAATGAGAAGAAACTTAAAAAGTTATTTTTCAATATCGCAAACAAACAGCTACGACGGGTCAACAGTGTTCATCTTTGGTGAACTGTCAAAGCGCAGGATTTTATTGGTGGATTCTGACGGTAGTTTAGCGTCAAAGGAGCCATATCCTGGTATTAAAATACGATAAATAAAAGTGATCTTCAAAAAAACTCACGTTAAGAAGTAAAAATAACATTTTTATCATGTTACACACCTGTTTTGACCCAAAAAGGGAAACAGTGTTTTTCAAATGCAGGACTTATTGGCTCACTTTTCATACAATGAATGATATGCGTGAATAATTTAAGATGGCACTTTACGCGATGTCGCGAACTGGTATTTAAGTGGTTAGCCGAACTCTTTCCGCTCAACATTTAGGTTTGAAATGTTTATTTTCATCACAGGAAAATCGTTAAACCTACTTAAAATCTTGAAAACCAAAGGTAGTCACGCACGAAATTCAACCATTTACGCGAAAACACATTCCAAACCCTGAAAACACCTCTTTAATAGTGTTAAAAATGCCCGATATTTCCGAGAGCCGTGAGCTGAAATTGGAACATGTGATGGAGCCTTGTCCAGCTGCATATATTGGGCTTCAAAGTGCTGGTAAACAATGAAATATCCGATATTCTTCTCAAGGCACACTTGCACACGCGAACCAAGAATAATTGACATTTTCGATGGTTTTAATGGCTTTTTGTCAAGTGATGAAGAGCTTACATGAAAGATATGCCTAAAGGTTTTCCATTGAACTCGAGACGTGGATAAAATTGCTTCTATCAATGGCTCACGTCCAGAAATGACATTCACGCGATGAGAAAGTTCTGCTATTAAAGCTATCCTTGTCGATGCATTTTCAAGTGGAGTGAATAAACTGCAACTCATTTGAAACTCACTGAGCTATTATTTCATGGCATTATTGTAACCGCAATCAAGAAAAAAACCTAATGCGATCGGCCACCTACAAGGCAACAAACGTTTGAAAGAATTAGCCAACCTTAACAGAACAGAAATATGTCTTTTTGACCCCTTTTGTTTTAATTTTTTCTGTAAAGCATTCGATTTTTAAATTCAGTTTCAAAAGAAAAAAAACGAAAGATGCCATGAAATGACAATAGCTTTAACAGGAGCGCTTGCTCTTTTTAAAGCAATAAAAAGTTTCTTATTCTAGCTATTTGAGCATCGTTGAGACGTTTAACTAAATTATATAAAACGTGGATACATAAGCTTCAACAAAAAATTAGATAATGATTCTGTTAGAAATTCCTTGTTATATACTCTCACGTGACGAATATTTCATTACCGAGAAACTCATTTTAATGAATGTGTGAAAAAATACTTTTTACAGCGGAGTCTTCTATCCAGCCAGCTTGTTCACGACTCACGGCTATGCGAGTCAATTCAATTGAAAAAAACATTTATGGGACTTAAAAGTTTTAGACAGATAGTCGAGGTTGGCAGCGTTTTGTCGCTCCAATAAAAATTTTACTGACAGCTTTTCAATTCTATTTTTGTTCATATTATGTCCTAATTATTATCTGACAAGTTTCTATTTCTTTCTTTCAAAAACATCATTGGATTAATTTATTAATCTTTTGTAATCCATACGAACCTTGTTGCTCAGTCGACCAGGCATGTATATTTAGCCCTCAAATTTCGAAAGCCAAGAAACTTCCAGCCTGTTACGCTTGTATACGTACATACTACTGACTAAACCATCCAAACCAGATTGAAAAATGCAAATATAACTGCAAACTTTTTATTTAAAAATGCGCCCCTATATAGGCTTTGCGAGGGATCAATAATATTTTTTATCATTCGGCATGTGATAGCTTTCATCTTCCGGCTTTTTAAAAAACGGACAAAACGCGTAAGGGTATTTCCGCGCAAAAAATTTTGGACAACCTGCTCAATAAATTTCTTGAAACCATTGAACCTACTACTCAGCTATTAATAGCCGAGCACCAGATGATGTGATTGGAGTATGAATGCTGCACTCAGCACTGAACTTGCCGTACCCAGTGCAAAGTTCAGAAAAAAATAGCGGTAAGTTTGATTTTCAAAAAGCTGAATTTCCGTGGGGAGGTCAGACTGCTCAAAATAGCAGCTTCGATTCATGCACAACTTACGGAGAATTCAAGGACAAAATTCTTTCAAACCAGACTTCGTTGCTAAGATACCAGTTATATGAGTTACATTTGAGCCTTGAAATCGTGTTCTCTGTCACGGTCTTGGAGCCGGAAAACTTTTTTGCATTCGCCACTACCACATCTCCCATAATGCAACTTTTCTGCCCCCCTCCATCGCCCCCTTACCCCTCCCTCCCCCCTAGCAAAAATATTTGCATAACAATCGTCTTCAACTGCTGTTGGGACGACTGTAATTCTTAGTTTGTAACCACGTGACAAGGAAGCCATGTAGCGGGGTCAAGACAATAAAAATTTTTTCTCAAAGATTTTACATGAAAACAGAGTTTAGCAGCCTCGTACCCAGGCCAGTTCGCGCTATCTGAGTTACTAGAGGAGGCTTGGAACCGAGTGTCCTAGGTTAATTTTCCCGACAAGCTTGACAGGTGACGTCACATCCGAAATCACCGAGGACGACTGGGAACTAGGCTGAGAGTTTAGTTCCCGGAGGAGAGAAATGCTTTACTTCTTGACCACCAACATGGCTGCCGTAACGTCACGTGCAAATACCCAGGAGAAATAAAAAACAAAGGTAAGGCAAAATTTAGGGGGCAAACAAGGTGTATTATGGGAGATGTGCAAACGGCGAATACCCCCTGGCGAATACACAGGACATTGAGAAACGGGACGCCTCTTAATTCTGGAAGGAAAAAAAAAAACGGGCTATATTTTGCTCTCTTTTGAAGAAAGAAGAAGTGTGCTTGATGGGACTATTATCGGGATACAGGATTTTTTAAAGTGGACAGGAATTAACGGATAATCGATGGAAAAAATCAGTACTTTTTTGCCGGTCTGTTGTAGACAAGATTGCTCACGCAAAAGTTGTTTCAAATGAGAAAAGGAAAGAAAAAGTACTGAAGACGCTGTTAAAAGCCTCCAGGTTGCTTACATTTTCCATGGGGGTCGGGGCTTAGTGGAGAGGGGGTCTCTAGGCTGAAAAACAGCACGAAGTTCAAGATCGTTCAAGAAAGCGCGATGCGATCAAACAAAAGGGGTACTGGAACGAGGGTGAAAACGGAGAGCGAGACTGGGGAGAGACGCGGTCTTCACAGGCCCCACGGGCGTTTGAGGTTCGTGAGCGGAATCTTTAAAAGTCTTTCAAAACCAATTTGAGAGAAACATAACCCGACCATTTTGTAGTCTGGGCCGGGGGGGGGGGGGTGCATATTCAGTTTAGTGATACACAAAGCTTTTAACAAATGAATAGGAAGAAACATGCTGAAGTTTCTCCTACTGGAAACAGGACCTCCGTATCTACGTGGTTATTTGAGCCACGAGGCGAAGGTCTGGCCATTTGCAGGTAGACCTTTATTTCTCAGTTACTTTATGACGCTGAGTATCTGCCCTAAAGTATTTCATTTGGTTAATTTTACATTAATTTAATGACTAGATAGATAACTAAACAAATAAATAGATATTTAGCGCTCATGTCATTCCGCTCACTGATTCTTTTTTTTTTCTAAACCTGACTCATTTCCTTCAAAGAATCACATCTTTTAATTGATTCACGTTCGTATGCCACAGCTGGAAACGTTAAAGTATTGAGCTTAAGACAATTATTCCTTTAACACTTTGCGCACTCTACAATTGGAGCCAGTCAAGACCTTATTCTTATCTGAATTGTATTTAAATCGTTAAAAGTCGCATTACTAATCAGCTGTCATCAAAGTGATGAGTTTCAGTTATTCAGATTAAAAGCTAATCCTAACAACCCAACTGCTGTCGGAAAGAAATCAGCTGTCTGCGCGTCTCCGTTAGTTTAAAATGCGTTGAATTCGAGTGAGGCGGCGTTTCAGACGCCACAAAATAAGTTGTTTCGCCGTAGTAATTATGTGCAATGAACCTGTACCTCTCATCATAATCAAAGACATCAAATTTGCACCTGAGCGATTTTATGCGGTATGTTTTTCAGTTTTAACAGCCTCGGGCAAAAGCAGCAACAAAATACGCGCACTCGACGCAGCTCCTGACAAAGATTTCGCACCAGGAACGTTCTATGTAAGAACGAGCTTTGAAGTAAACTTGGTACCTCAGGGTCTAACATTTGCTTCTCGAAATTGTTTTTTATCTAATCACAGACGTTTAAGACAATGTTTATTACTATATATTACGGCGATCAGGAGTCACTGTTGTTTAACCCAAGCTGCTCCGTCGTGAATCTACTGGAGTCGATTAAAGAAAGATGCGGTTATGGAGATACAGATCGAGTGTTGGACCTAACAGACGAAACAGGTATGTAACAGTACAACTTGGTGAATTGGGAATAAAATTCCGTAAAAGGAAAAGATGCTTGAAATGCAAGAGGAAATAGCAGTTATGCGTTATATTTTAGGAAGTCCTTGGGGTTTCATTTCTCGAAAGCCTTTCGCTGTTCATACTATTGGCAATTAATAAAAAAGAAGTGAAATTTTCTTCGGCACCGAACAAGAATAAGTAGCCTTTCGTGAATGACCGAGAAGGCTTTTCTCACTTTATGGGCTTTCATGAATTCTGCATACAAATGATAAGTTTGCGCCACAATACAAACGCCACAATGTCAGTGATCGGAGTCTAAGCAACACAAGAGGGAGCCAGTTATAAAGGCATTTACAGAATGAATAGCCAGAGTACAATTTAGTGCAAACTTAATATCAACAAACTAAAATAGAAAGATTCCGCTGCTAAAAAAGCCTTCACTTGAGTGCTCATCCGTCTGGAACTCATCCAAAATCTTAAGATCACACTTTGAAAAGGAAAGGTCAACAAGGACCTCTGTTTTCAAAATAATGTTCAATAACACCAATTTTGGCCACGGCCCTTTTCTAATATGTCACCTGAGTCTAGCTTGGTCTTCTTATGAATAACCGACTACAGTTAGTGCCATTGCCTCATCCCGAAGAAATAAGCCCTGGCCAACGGTCTGATTTTTTGTAAAAACATCAATTGCACATTATAATTACTTTGACGAAGTACGATAAAATACGTTATTACTTGAATTTAACCACCGGCCATGTGCATGTATTCTAAAAACAAACGCACAAGAAGACCACAAGATAAGTTTACATTCAATGCGCCCACAAGGCCTGGCCCACTGAGGGCTGTATATCTCCCTTTGAGTGAATTTTTAAATCTTCAAGCCATATCCTTAGAGAAAGAATACATTTTAAAAATCGAAAACTGCAAACTAGAAAAGACTAAAACTGACAAGCACTTACATATCTCGTAACACCACTTTATTTAAAGAAAAGTTAACGCTGTCCATGTAGGGTGACTTCCCTTAGTTTGGTTGTTGTTTGTTAATGTTTCATAAAAAAGCTGAAATTCTTGTTTGTTAATGTTCTATAAAGAAGCTCAAATCAAATACCAATCCTAGTCCAGTTAATTATCAACGACCTTGCAAAAACTGAATGGATTTCAAGGGACTGTATACACTCGACAGTTTTTTTTTAAAATAGGAATATCGAGGCTGAAATCTGCGAAATTTTAAGAATATTATAAGAAACCCGAGGCTGAGATTTACAAAAAGACATAATTTTATGTTGAAAATCTGTTACTAAAATACAATTATGTTTTTTAACTTAACTGATATAAATATTCCTTTCTCTTTACGGGAAAACTAGCGTGCAAACTTAACAAAAACTGCACCAACTAATTGAGCCAAATGTTCAAGTGAATGCTAATAACAGTTCGATGAACGGTACATTGATGCCCCAATACATGCTAAAACGGAAATGACATAAGCTTCAATTTAGGAATTAATACACGAATATTTTCAGTCTAAAATCGGTAGAAAAACAAGAATATTCAGCCTAGGCCGGAAAAGCAACATTCTTATAAAAAAGAACGAGTGTAAAAGCAAAACATCCAAAGTAAAAACTGAGATGTAAAGAAGCACGTAAATACACACAATTCAGTGTTGTAACAAAACAACTTGAGGACATTGCTTGTAGAGCATGATAGACAGTACCAAAAAAGATTGCTCTGTAGCTTTTGTTTGAATGGTCACTCTTTAGGATTTCATTTACAGACTCAAACGTTAGAACCACCTTGTACAGAGTAACAAAATTACCTCAGTTCAGGAAAGTACTGCTACTAGGGGTCTCCAAAGTTCCAGCCACCTTGCTCACCATTGATCATATTATCCCTAGACTAGAGGTAATCATTGATTACGGATCCGCGTTCGTCACTTACGGAAAAATTACGGAAACGAAATGGAGTCGAAAGGAGTCCAGTTTCCCGGCAGAGGTGCCCCTGATAAAATTTACAGGGGCGGCTAATTTGCAGTCGACCGTGATAGCACGAAAATTTCTGCCTTAGTGCGACAGGAACACCAGATAAGGATGCGTTCTGACGAACGCGAAAATTGATCACTAAAGCTGCCCCCGCTGCCTCCGATGGATAGCGCTATCCAACGTTTGAACAACCAGGGCAAGTGTTACAGGCAATATTAAGAGACAAAACTTAGTTGGGATCTTTGAAGGATTAAAAGAGTTGTGTCACAAAAGTTATCAACTTCAACCATTCAAAACTGGCCAGAAATTGAGTGAAATAAGAACAGTAAAGAAACATTTCACCAAAACATTAAATACAAACAAAGTGACTAGTGGAGAAAACTGAAATGGAATAAAACATATTGTTATTCAGGCATTTGAAAACTGTACAGCCTAACGGTTTTTCAAATTTATCTCCGATGATTGTAACTTTTAAAATTAAAACACTCGAGAATGCTGTGATTGATTGTGAAAGCTGTGATTTCTGCATGTCATTTGGAAGAAATTTCAATCTTCTCAAAAGTTAAGTCATAGCAAATAACAAGTACAACGAAACAGGATGGACTAAAATAAACTGCCGTCACAAAATTCCTTTAATGTTACTCGCTGTATTTCACTTTCGATGAAAGTAAGCAATCTTAGACTCTCTTAGATCATCATACTGTTAAGAATATCGAAAGTTAACCAACGGGGTTAAAAGTTCAAAGACTAGCAAGTTTCGTCGAAGCAGAAAAATTCCAAAACTGACCCAATCGGACTTGGCAGGGTCGTCATTCACCACAAGACTCAGCCTCCAAGACCGTGTGCCTTTATCACTTGTGAATATGAACTGATCACAAATGTTTCTAAAGAAATCTTAACAGCATTAAATCATTTTCCTGCTGCAGCTCCTGATACGAACATCTTCTGTTGAAAGCAACTTGAGGTCAAATTACAAGGTTCAAACTTTCTGAGGACGGCCGAAAGTTCTGACTAAAACAAGGATTACCAAACTACACGATTGAACACTGTAGAACAAGCCAGAATAAAACATTTCGTTCATCAAGGACCGTGAGTATTTTTTTCGTGCATGACAGGTATCGAAAACGAAAGAAGCAATTTCAGTCTTCAGATATAAATTTATCGTTAGCATGCAGCCGAAATTAATAGGCAGTATTCAATGTCATAAGACAGTCAAGAACGCGAGTAAGCAACCTAGGAGGGAAATGTCCGAAAAAAATTCCTACAGTCGGTTGTATATGATGTGTATGCATATGTTCCACAAGGGCAGCATGACTTGGATTAACAAAATCGTTTACAAAACGCGTGATGTCTACAAACTTGCTTCCTCTTTCAGTTAACTACTTAGACAACAGCTAACAAGTCTTAACAGTTGGCTACAAAATGTGGGAAAAATAGGCTAACAAGTGTGATCGGGTCTGGTAATACAGTCAGAATGAATTACTTGAGCAATAACACAGTACAACTCACCTGCGCAACGTTTGTTGTCTTGAAGGTCAATGTTACCTCGCGGTCAACAGAAACTTTTATTTGAAGACCGCGGCCAATACCATACATGACGTAATACACACTTAATGCCCGGTCCCGAGATATTTAGTTTGTTTCGTTTTTGCGCAAGTCTTAATGTTTCCTGAGACCAACGCGATGGAAAGCAAACCTGCTTTTCGGGGGACTTGGTTTCAAATACTTTTATGCAAAGCCTATAGCAGCATTTTAAAAACCAAACAATCGACATCTTTTGACACAAAATATCTATCCCGAACGAGCAACCCTTACTTGATTATGACCCTTGCAGGATAAGGTCACGTGGTCACTGATCAGCCAATGATGGTCGCAGTTGTATCTAAGAAACTGCTTGCAGTGAAATAACACAATCTGCATCTTATTTATGCGGTAACTTTTAAGACGCTTCCTTTGGCTTTGGCCTCTGGGTCGGAACCATGAAGACGCAAAGAAATTTCTGCTGTGTGGTTTATGTTAGAACTGCTGATATAAAATTGTCGCCACCTCTATAAAACTTGCGGTTTATCCGATGCTTTCTTGACCAAAACGATAGTAGCAGCCAGCCTGACCCAAAAATAGGAAGCGACAATGAATGATGTTGTGGTCAAGTCTTCAAAAGTAACCTGAGATCAGGCTCAATTTTCGTTTCCCTTTGTAATAACATTCCGGCGGGCAAGGCGAAAAGAAAACAGAACCTGACACAAACCTTCTACGAAACGTCTTCCGCCCACTTTTTTGATTGATTGACATTTGCCAAATCAGCCAACCAAAATTACTTCCGTTGCTTGTTTTTCTAGTATGCAATTTTTCATGCCTGGGAAAAATGTAGACTGGTTGACTTGAAAACTAGCTTTTATCTTTTAATTTTTCAGCTAAAAATAAAACAGTCAGCACAATCACATTTAACTTCTTGCGAAATTAAACGAGATCTCGAAGGTTATTTCTGTCGGCGTAGAAGGTAAAAAGTTTTCGAAAAGACGGCGACACGATGTTCTACTAGTTTTATTATTTTGGCTAGGCGCGCTCGAATTTAAAATACTGAAATTTCTACTTTTTCAAAGGATATATAAATTATTTCAAAACAAACCAAACGAGTTCTCAAGTGCATTATAACGCAGCTGATTTAGTCCCGTGCGTACACTTGCAATAATATTTGCGAATTTACTAGAGAAACAAACGTCTAAAAAATCCAGGTAAATATTATCTGCCACTAACTGCATGCTCAACTGACCTATAAACAAAAGGAAAAACAATATAAACACACTTTGTAGTTCTCCTTAGTTGTGTTGTTGTTTTACTGCAGGTCTAAAACTGGCTCGCTAAATTTATTAATCGAAATTAACAAACAGCAAACAGCCAACGAGCGAGGACACTAGTTTCCTGGTTTATTTTTTACAAAAAGCGAAGGCAAGCAACAAGTCTGTTACTTAAGACTAGCGCCACTAGCTTTTATAATGATGCCTACAAAAATTCCTTGAACAGCGATGCGATATTTTTCGTCTAATACTTCACAGTTGGCAATTAAGGTTTCTTTCGCAGTGAGCCTCAGCTTGTGTACCCCGTTCAGAGAAGTCATTCCCGGCTAAACTTTCAAATGAAACCAGTTTTAAGATGGACAATATTTTGATTTGCACCCGTTTGTTGGTAAATCAAAAGGCACCTTGTTAGCGGTCAACAACTTGCAGAGGGATTCAACTCCGCGATACACTCACATAAGTTCCGTAAATAAAACAAATCCTGAGAAGATATGAACAACCATATGAATTTTCTGAATTTCCATGGCACATATTAAGGCATATTCTCCTACCATAAGACCATAAAACAATAAAAAAGACAGCAAAATTGATCCTCCTCTCCGCCGTTGGCGGATCATTCACGAAAACAACCACGCGAGGAATAAGCGCTTTCAACTTCCGGCGTTTCCGACTGCCAATCAGATCTTGTGGCATTGTTTTAACAGCCAATCAGCGTTAAGGCCGAAATCTGGCGGTAACGATCACAAACGTAAAAGAGTTTGTATCAGGCGCAATTTTAGCGGTAGCAGTTAGAGAGAGTGTATGAGAACCGATAAAATTGGGCCTGATCTCAGGTTACTTCAAAAGTAAAGGCAAATGCAAGGAGAGTAGCGGCAAAACAAATCGATGTCACTCGATGAGAACAAACTAAGATGTTCCTCTCACTAAGGTGGTTATCTTTGTCTACATATTACATAATTTCATTTCTCCATTTTATTAGGTCTCGTCTTGGAGCTTTCTAGCCACAAATACGAGAATGCCACCAAGTACCTGTCTTCTAAAGGATTCTATGTTCTGGTTGAAAAGCTGACAACTGAATTACCTTCGAATGACCCTAATGAAACGGGGCTCTCACAGGAGGTCAAATATGTGCCACTCTTAAACAAGCCAAGTGACAAATTTAAGGGGTACAAAGCGCGAGTGTCCGAAAGGAGACTGAGTCCGGAGAGGTCCTCGAGCAAAGGTGCGGGCAGAGTGGGAAAAAGGACTGGAAAAACCAAATTAAATAAGAGGGCAGATAATACTTTGGCTGTTTAACAGACGCAGGAGAAGGAGAGCGGCCAATGTCGAATAGAAATGCGAGCAGAACAGAAAAACGACTGCAAGTTATGATAAAGACTTTCAATTATTCTTTGTAATGGCTGCGAAAAAGTTAAAGTCAGTACAATATAACTACACGGTTTCAAAACCACGCGTTATTCCTTAAAGACGCATGAAAAGATTTCATACCACTGCAAGCCACAATCCAGAAAAAGGATCACACAAAATGAACTGTTTTTTAATATGTTGCCAATTTGCTTGTTTGTTTGTATGTTTTCGAGAGAGCAGAATAACTCAACGAATTCGGAAAGGATGGAGCTGCAACCTTTTGAGAATTCTGGCCTAAAGAAATCTGTACGCTCAGACCCCATTTCAACCCCTTACTCTCCTCACACAAGGACTTATTGTACCCTTATCTCACTATAACTAAATTGGCACAGTCATAAACGCGTCATGTATTCCAATCCAAAAGCCGTGACTTAAGAACACAATGGGAATGAAGTAAAAAAGAAGAGACTTGGGAAAGGGTGGTAATAAGGCGCGATTTCCGTCTTGCAATGTTAGAGCAATTGTGACGAGTGTCAAGGCCAACGTTAAGACTCATCACAGCAGTAACTGCGTGTTCTCGTCACAGACTTGTAAATTGAAAAAAGACCTGTTTCAGCCTTCCATTTAGTCTCTCCTGGAGCCATTTGAGCGCAATTCGGACCAAAACAGCCACATTAATAAATATCTATTCCATACCACTCTGGGGCCCAGTTAATCCCAAATCAGCCCTAGAAAACTGAACTTCCTTATCGGCACTTAATTTCGCGTTTTTCGCTATTGTAAAGAAATAGTGAAATTAAAGTTCCACGAAATTAAAAAAGCCATCGAAATTTAATACCCATATAGAAAATTGAAATAACAATAGGCCCTTCGCTAGCCATTCACGTGGTACAAAACCGCCGTGCTGGAGAGCAAAAGTCGCACTGGGACAAGACAAACAAAAGACATACATAATCTGAAGTGGTAATTTTCTTTGTTTGTCTTGTCCCGATGCGACTTTTGCTCTCCAGCACAGCGGTTTTGTATCACGTGAATGGCTAGCTGCAAAGGGCCTATTGACATGTAATAGTAACGATATGTATCGACAAACACAAATTGCTTTCTGGTTCTTGGTCTTTCTTCTGGTTTTTCGAGTCTTCATAGCTAATAACAACACGGCTTTTACTAAGCCAGTCGAATGAGAACTTAATTGCGCATGGATTTTACAAATGAGACAGCCCCATGCAATCTCGTACCCAGGTTTCTCGTCGACGAAGCCGAAGGTGAGGGATTGACGTTAGTATTGTCATCTGTGCGCGCTATGGCGTGTGCAATTCATTCTTTGCAAAGTATTCAGATGGCTTTGTTAAAAAAAAATATATTTTCGGTGAATAAGTAGTTTTTCGTCTCAAAATAGCTTGTAAAAGCCTTTTTTATGTTAAAAGACTTTTTAAAACTTTCTCCCAGTATTAAGATAAAGACTTTTGAAAATGATAAGGTAAAAACATTTGCGCATAAAACTTGACGCGTACTGCTTAGAGCTTTGAGTGCGCGCTATGAAATTAGATTTAAACTAACTGCCGCGTTGAATTTTTGGTTACCAAAAACACAATATATAAGCACACTTTGTTAGTGAAAACTTCACGGCTCTTTCAAATTCAGTGTCGTTTAACACGGCCACCATTTTGGAAATTTATTTCAAGTATGCGTACTTTCATCACCTGTCAAATTCCTGACAGGCGATCACGTGTACAAATCGGATTGGACCAGATCTCGCCTTCGGCTTCGTCGACAAGAGATATGGTTATGAGATTAAGCCCCAAGCAATCTCGGAGTTAAAACAAATCTTTTGAATTTACAGTAATGTAAGACAAACAGGTAACAGATTAACCTGGCCACATAGTCAAGACGTTTCCAGAAGAGAGTCCAAAGTAATGATATCTGAAGGGAAGTCGTCTTTGAGAATAATCCCACGTTCTTGATTACAATCCAGCTCATCGATGAAACCGAACCAGTATATAACCATTCCTGGCCCAAACCTTTCAAATCAGATAAGTCGACATTCTGTTAAAAGGTTAATTACTACTCAAAATTTTAATATGAAGCCTTTGAATTTGTTAAAAGTTCGTAAGGAAATCAAGAAAAGTCGACCACGGCAGTGTACGTTGTAATCTTAACAGATCTGTACCACCTCCAAAGGCTATTTGAGGTACTCTGGAGCTCATTTCAGTCCGTGGGTCCATTTTAGCCATCTAAGTTAGACTGTTTGGCACCCTATCTGGAACAGCCAATTAATACCCGAAAAGGCTGCAGAAAGTAAGTTAGACCAGGTCATCATTTTAGTTGGACAAACCAGAGACGCTGTCGGATATAAAATTATGTTTACTTTTAACTTCTTTAAATAGTACGCAAATCTTTGGCCACAAATCATAGTCTTTGCCATTTGATACGTCCTGACATAACGTCTGGCCGAAGTGAGTTTCCTTGGACATGATGAACGCATTTTAGGCAAAAATTGTACAATTACAAATCTGGAAATGGGTGTCACGTTTACCTCATCGATATGGTCACAATTTCGAACCTAAAAACGTTGTCTGGAATTGACCACGCAATCTAAATATACTCTGTGGTTTACACATAGCATAATATGTCCTTACTATAGCGGCGATATTTCTAATTTTGTGCCAGCCAAAACACTTACAAATTTAGTGCAAAAATGATAGCATGATAGCATCTGCCGTTAAAGTTCAAGACACTTAGGGCGCTATCCATTTGTCTGGCCGGACAGACCCTTCCCGAAGTAATGAGAACTTCACTGTTAATCAAAACTATTCGGCCACATTAGTCAAATCCTAAATAGTGTGCAGGAAGGGGATGGTTTTTCGGCAAAAACCCTTGGAAAAAGCCAATTTCATCGTCAAAATGACTGGTCCGGCCAGCCAGTTCTGACAAATAGAAAGCGCCATTAGATACGGTAGAAATGCAAGAAAACTATCGGGGACCATAAACAAGCAAATAAAAACCTTGCAACGTATAGACTGCATGATTTTCAGTTGAACGACTTCAGATCGTCTACAATCGGGCCACGAGAATCTCTCTTGTGTAAATGGGAATTAATTTATCGCAGATGAACACTTTTAAAGTAGCTTTACCTGTTCCAGTAGCTCCAGAACTGGTCTTTCAAGTACGTCTGGTGACTATAATCGTCTCCAAACGATGCTTTGCTTTCAATCCAATTTACAACAAAACCATCGACAGCTGTGGGAAAGAAAGAGACTACTGTAAGCTAGGGGGTACTTAAATGGTCAATTTTTAGGACTTCTATTTCAACTGAAATCGGGCTCATTGATATTTCGAGCACAAAGTTTGCCACATCCTCAAATTTGTGTATCATTACAAGGAAATTGAGGAAGAGCGTAGCCTATTTCAACCCCCCTATTGGGTTACGTATGGCCTATAGGAAGGGGTTTGGAGATGAGCACCTCAACCTACGGAAATAGTCCAGTTTCGAGTTCACTATGACCGCTGAATTAAAGAACTGAAGACGCATTTTTTACAGCCTTAGCCTCCATCTGAAGCAATATATTTACAAATTCCAACGAGAAAAAGACCTGTTTATTACTCTGTCTATTGTGTATATTCAAATTTCAAACACTTAGTTGCTGGAATTTCTGAATATTCACTTTACGTCGAGGCTAACCCTGTATGAATGTGTCGTTAATGTTTGTATTCAGCGGTAATTTTTAATTCGAAACTAGACTATTGCTTGTTATACGGCGGGCATCCCAAACGGCAGTATTCAACTAAGCACTTAGACGAGAAGCGTGCTCGTCGTGGGCGACTGTTAGGAGGTGAAAACCATTGATCCCAAACCTGAGATCACTAAACCCCAGAAGGCGATCATCTAAAGGAAGGAAAACCCAGTCTCTAAAATAACATAAAACCAGACACTGATTCCTAGCCTATTAGGGGGTTGGGCCGTGACCTCGGAACCCCATCCTCGTGAAACAGGAAACAGTAATGTTGCGAAAGCATTTTCAAGAAAGAATATCACGGAATTATGTACCGGCTGGCGCGTGACAAAGAACAATGATCAGATGAGAATGATGATGAAGAAATCTATTTCCGGTAATACAAAACATCACATTTTTTATGATAAGCAAATGGAATCAACCACTAAAGAAAGTTTGGAATTGCGTTTTTTGCGTTAATGGATGGCATTAATAGAAATGAATAGCATTTGAACAAGTCAGTGGCCAGCCTTTTCATGTTAGGCGTATTTTGCAGAACGCCGAATGACCGCTCTGAGTTTAGTGATTGGGGTTAGGAAACTGAGTGAATCAGGTCCCATTTAGGGTCGTTATACTGGGAAAACTGACTTGAAACTCTATTCACTCAGTTTCCTAACCCTAATCACCAAATTTCAGAGTCATTCGGCGTTCTGCAAAATCCCCCTTCCGACCTTTTCAAGTTTTTTTAATCACTGTCTTAGATGTGCCTTGTCAGCTTTAGTCTCATTGCGGGTGATCGACAAGCAATTTATGTAGGAAAAGAGGAAAGGCATTCAACTATAACGTAAGCATAAAGGGCCGAGTTCATCAAAGCTGGGTTAACATAACCCAGGGTTAGTTCGAAATCTGAATTCTGAATTGAAAGCTTAAAAAGCAAATTTAGTTTAATTCTTTTTGTCTACAACATGGTGATTGGATGATCTTAAAAGAATAAAAGGAAATATGCCATAAAATGTTTTCGAATAAAAATTTAACCTCAGATTAACGCTAATCGGCCTTCGAACAACTTTGCCCTGTATTGTTCTCTGCGAGAGAGTTACCCTTCCTGTGGGCCAGTTTGTTGAGTGCGAGTCGGCCCCTGGGCGAATTAACCGTTAAGTGCATTACGTACCTATGGGAATTTCAAGTTTGCAGTCTGGTGTTTTGTCATATCCTCGACTTCTCATGTCATCCTCACCTTCAAAAAAGATAATATTTAAAATCACATTGTAATAAAGTGGAATTAAACTTGCCAGGAACGAAAAAAAATAATCACCTACTTTCCATTCTTACCGAGAAATGGTATGCCCCGGTTTTGTAGTTTTTCGCGTAGAATCAATTCATACTCGTAACCAACGGAGCTGAAACACCACTTGTCAAGGAAACGTGGCAGCATGAATATCATTGTTGTTTCTTAAGCCCTTAGGGCGTGTTTACGTGGAGGTGGGGGACCCCAGACAGGTGAGGTAACATACGGCGGGGTCACCCCACCTATCATGTAAACGTGATCAAGTAAAATGAGAGATTATGTGGACAGGCGGGTTACCCACCAAAGCGGCTTACCTCACCTACCTGGGGTCTCCCACCTCTATATAAACAGGCCCTTAGTCCGAGCAAATTCGAATCCTTCAGTCGTGGGGGGAAGGTGTAAAGAGTAAACTGACGAAAGCAGGAAAACACTGCTTAAAGGAGCTGTGTCATGGACTTCATCAAAATTCGAACCGCAGAAACTGCTACCAAATTGAATGAAACATAAAAATGATCGCACAAATTAACAGAAAGTATTAATAACACAGCAAATACAAAAGTAGGCACAGATAGACAAACTTGAAGAAGATTAAAACGGATTGAAAAAGTGGGTTTTGAAACTTCAAAATGTTCATTTTTGTTGTTTGTAACATTTGATGTAATGCTTTGGAAGTACATTTTTTGGACAAGAAGCTCTCGGAGTCGTCGTTTAAAAGTAATTTCGGGCGCGGATCCACATCGGTTTCCACCGTTTTACGGAAATCGGTCACATTTTTCATAAAAAATATGTTTTTAATAATAAAAAACACTTTCCAATTTGAAAATTGGCCAATTTCCTGTCTGAATGATTCGGAAACCCAGGAAAGGGGACTTAAGGAGAAAAACCCAAAAAATTTCCTGGGTGAGCCCGCCCCCGCACCCCGCTAGAAGGCGCTCGTTTAGGAAATTGGTCAGTATTTATCCTAGATCCGCGCCTTAATTTGTTCGTTAACGTTAAGTTCCAGGCATAGGGCGTAAGGAAGAGTAATGGGCAACCTTTATAAAATGAACTAGACAGCAGTCGTGACGGTTGACGGTCATTTCGCGCCGGTTTATTAGCCCGCTTTTCTAGAACGAGGAATATTATATTTGAAGCGTGCTTGTTTTGGTTTATGGCTTAAAGAACGAGGAATATTACATTTGAAGCGTGGTTGTTTTGCTTTCTGGATTATAGAACGAGAAGTATTAGATTTGAAGGGCGCTAAATGACTCGAAATAGGGGGCTAAGTAACCGGGGAGAAATGACCGGTTACCGCCGTGACACTGCAGCCCCTTTAAAAAGCCTTGACTTTTTTTCTCCTCGACTCGAACAAGATCTGTAATAAATAAAATAAATTTCCACCGTTTAGAAATCTCAACCGCATTTCTGGCCTCTTCTGTAGCTCAATTCTTTTAAACTAAAAAAGGATACCGTTTTATGTTGTCCACTAATGGTCCATAATTTGGATCATTGAGTATACACTGAGAAAAGAGAATAACGCTAAGTACAACATAATCAAATTTCAACACTGACTGCAACCTTGCCAGCCCAAAGTAAATGCTAAAGAAAACAACGAACTCGTCTACACCCAGGGTCTATCATTCCTAACATGGGTCAAAGTAAGCTGGGCTCTCATTTTCCTTTTAGATTTGTTTAATATCCCGCGAATTTGGCTATGTTCGTAAACTTCCAAACAGTTCAAGAGTACGAAATGATGAATATGTTTAAGTTATCTTTTTTTTATCTCTGGTAATTTTTATTTTTCTTTTGTTTTAAACTTCATCGGCATACATTTCCATACCGCAAAAACAAAATGAAAACAAAAATTACCTGAGATAAAAAATTAACTACAACAAATATATGAATTTCACTTATTGGAACTGCGGAATGAAGAAGTAAATGCAAGCAAAACATCGCAGGTATAAAGGATGCAACTTTGCTAAAAGAAAGCCCAAAAAAATTTAAATTCTCACTTATTGCACTTGGCCATATTTCCTCTCCGCCTTATGAAGCATTGATATCATAAGGAGATATTTGATGCTGATCACTCAACATATTGCTCTTCTCATCTACATTTGAACGAAATCGTTAAATGCCCTGAATGCCTCAGAAATTTTTAGGCACAAGAGATGTATCTATTTAATAGCCAGTAAATTAAACACCATGTGAGACAACACACTGAACCCTCCAGTGTGATGATGTGACCCTTGATTGATAAAAACTAACATCACCACCCTTTGCTCGGCCTATTCCAGCAACACTGCTGGTATGACCCTTAAAGCTGGTTGAGCAGGAGGTGAGCTATCGTGCTGTCATGTACATGTACCAGCCTTCTCGCTGAGCACTCCAAAAAACACCTGTTGCAGAATAACTATTATAAATAGGTAATTCTATTCTTTTCATTATGTTTTTGCTACATGTATAATAAGTACCATACTGCTTTATATATCAAAAACATGATAGGATAGGGCCCATTTGACCATCTTTTCACACGGTTAAGAATAAGATACTCTTTGATGTGGGAAACTGCCATAAAATTTGAATCTTTGCCAATTTGTCTAATTAGTAACAGAATCTTAAAACTATTACTACCTGGTGCACTTCATTGGCAAGAGTTTTATCCTCTATGAGGGTGAGGGGGTCTTTCATCATCTGACTGACAACAGCTCTTGGAGCTGTAATAAGAGATCAAAAATCCAGAAACATTATCTTGAAGAGAAGTTGAGGCATGTTGGATGAAGGTATTAACAAGCCTCAGGGTACATGTATCGAGGTGGCCGGAGCTTAATCATGAAACAACTGGGAGAATAACTGCTTCTGAAAAAATAATTTTTTATGGGCAGGTAACAGTACTGTTTATAGATCTGGCCCCAGTGGATAAGACAAGTATTACTTAGGAGGGATTACTGTCCACTGGATAGACATTTATCCACTTTAAAGTTAGCATTATCCATTTCATCTATTTGTACAATAATTATAAAATCTGAACAAAGGTCTCTAAAAAGAAATGAGCATCAGTCGAGAGAATCTTGTGCACAAAAGCTGCAAATTGGAATCTACCATTACTAGTTGCCTAATAGATGTTCATACCACCAAACAAATAAGCATCATTTTTCAATAAATAAATTGAGACCTGTGCACCCTATAGAACACATGATCCATCCTAACACCCTCGTTTTCTCCCACAACGGCATCTGCAAATAGGCAAGTTCAGAGTTACCTGAAGCCTCTGTTTCGAAGCTAGGCTAAGTGCAAAAAGTCATTGATGTGAAAATGATTTGTTATTCTCATCCAGATGTAACTCATTATCATAACAAAGGTTTTGCACTTAGCCTCATTTTGAAAGTAAGGGTTATTGTCCAGAACTCAGAAATCTAGACATTATAGACTCACGGTTCTCTCCATCAAAACAAGTGTGGGAAAGATGTCTCTCTAACACAATTCTTGCCAGCAGTGAGTGTGACAAATCTACTTCTTCTGCAATCCTTAACAAAACTGGCTCTGTGGACTCTTGAGCAACTCCTGCCAAATATCTACAGGTAAACACAATTGAAAAAAAGGTTAATTACCTACACAGATAAATGACAAGCAATGTAAAACAACCATGCGATATAAATGCTGAATTACCTTTGATAGTAATTTTCCATTACTTCTAACTTGTGGTGCTTGTGATGGTTCTTACGCATTTTTTTCTGCCAAAGTAACATAGTCATAGAGTGTATATTAAGATGGCATGACTGAATTATTTAGGGACAAATATATACACCTTATTTGATGGTTTAGCATGTAATACGTGCAGATATTTTGTGAGTTGCGTAGTATTTTTCCGTGCCCTGCAGGGGCAAGGAAAAATACGAGCAATGAGCAAAATGTCCGCTCTAATTATATGCTAAACCATCGAATAAGAGGTTTATTATTCCACTACAAAAAAAAAATTATCTGGCAATTGGCTTCTATTTTTTCGTAAGAGTATTCAGAGACATCCTGATTCTGTCTGTGAGAATGATGTTAACAATTAGCAAAATGTTCGCGCATATTATATGCCAAACAATTGAATGAGAGGTTAATTATTTTACTGCAAAAGAAAAATGGTATTTTGGCTTCTATTTTCTAATGAGAGTATCCAAAACATCCTGATTCTGTCAGCCACAGTTGCTCCTTTTGCATCCACTGGTATTCGCCCTGTTGTAAACCGGTTAAACCAGGACACTACGGTGTATTACAGCCTCGTATTTTGCTTGTTCTCTTGACCTTATATGGTAAAATGACATAATAGTGGAATAATAAGTACCAATAATACATGTGTAGGGTGTTTGTCTCCAGTCAAGACTTAAAGGTAGAGGTATATGTATTTCACAGAGTAATTGCACCTGACAATAGGCCTATAACAGGGTACAGTCGAAGCTCTTGTAAGTAGACACCCTTAGAATGTGAAAAAGGTGTCCATCTCTGGTAAGTCAGTGATATAAAAGTTCAATTTGAACCACTTTAATATAGCAAGTGACCTTTCATCTGTATTATATAATTACCTGATAATCCTGTGAGTAAATACTGACAAGGGTATTGTATGTAACTCTGGGAAAGAAAATATAGTGAAACTGAACTACACTTAATATGCAACAGAAAAACCTTGATTCAGTCAACATAAGAGTTCTACCCAGTCCTCAAATGTTTTGACACAAAATTTTAAATCTCAGTTTAAAAAGAGTAACAAACTGTATTAGAGTTTTCACTAAGACTTCTAGTAGCAGGAGAAAGGTGTAACTTTACAGGAGAATATTGTGAAAGAGGCTCCATGCCTGAATAGAAAATAGTCATAGGCTATCACAAGTTAGCTGGAGAATTCTGTGTAGTAAATGGAGAAGTTTCCGATCTCCAAGCCTAATGAACACCCTGCTGTATCAACAAGTGCCACTAGTTCCCTCCTTCTAGGGGGGATCTGGGGTTAAGTTCCCCCAGAAAGCCCTAAAATGTGATTTGCAGCATTCTGGGCAGTAAACTGAGTACAAAAAGGCATGTTTTTCATTAAAGATTAGAAAATTTCATTTTCATTCAGGCCACACAATCAACTTCTACAAGCACTGAACAGATGACAATAATTAAATTATAATACATACATTTACACATACACAAATTTTGCATAAACTGCCTAAGGCCCAGTAGATGAGAGTCCTCACAAGACCACAAGAAGGGGATAGGAAAAATTTTTCAAAGGGTCCTATGAAAAGGCGAGGGTGGTAGGAATCTGCCTCACCCATAGGGCAATCAGAATAGAAATAGAGAGAATAAAGTTTTAATGATTTGATGAGTTAATGAGTGGAGTAAAAAAATCGAATCTCCTGCATTTAATGCCAGTAACTGTTTTGATAAATATACGGTACTTTTAGTGACAAACTTAGGGCCCCTTCACATAAGCCCAGTTGACTGGGCCGGCCTGGGTTCACCTTACCTCTAAATCCTTAAAAAATTTTCAATGTGTTCATATGAGAGGATCGGCTGGCTTGGTTGCTGAGATTTCAGTTTTTCCAACAGGATCTCAGGAAGTGAGCTGGAAATTTTATCATATTAAGACTTCAAACCGGATAGCAGGATGAAATTAAAGCAGGATGAATTCTGGCAGCGCAGATGGCATCATCTTGCATTGAATGCTGTATTTTCCCCATCATAAGCATCCCATTTAACTGCATTGATGCAGCTTTAAGAGTTGCCAAAGCTATGATTGGTGCAAAAGTTATATTTTTTCCTCGTATTTGCTTTGCTTTTCGAATTTTGCGTCAGAACTCGTCCCCAGGATCTGTGACCTTTCCTCAGCTCGGAAACGGGACTGAAATTTATGAACGCAAGGCGAAATTGGTCCAGGTAACAGGGCTCATATGGAAAGGCCCTTAAACCTCAATAAATACCAACCACTTTGAGTCAGTGGTTAACTCTCATCACTGTAGCGAGAGCTTAATCCAAAACCCTATTATCAGTATTTAACCCTAATTTCTACCGTCAAAACAATTTGCAGCTATTTTCAGTGCTTAACCCACAGGTGGCCCAAGCGTAATATGAGAGTTTGTATGGGAAAAATAGAGTTTCAAACTTAGATGAAATAAATGAAGTAAAAACAATAAAAGTTATCAATAATTACACTGTCAGGTCAGATGATGTAAAAGTACTCAAATCGCGCTGAAACGTCGTAAAAACAAAGACAACAACTCCGGGTAACAATATTTACACTTTATTGATAACTTTTATCGCTTTTACTTCATTTATTTCATCTAAGTTTCAAACTCTGTTGTTCCCATACAAACTCTCATATTACGCTTGGGCAACCTGTGCTTAACCCAGACCAGCTGATCGTGAATCATGACTTGACTCATTTAAGTGATTGGACTTGTAAAACAAGCTTTCTCAATTCATGAAACTGCTCCGGGCTGCTTTTTTATACAAGATTACACAAAAATATATGAAATTAATGAGCGCCCGCAACTTACTCCAAAATTATTTCCCTTTTTTCAGCAATTTTCAGACGCGATATTAAGCTTTACTCGTCCATCACCTTTGAGCTTTTTACCAGTCTTTGGAAGAGAACTCGCGTTAAAGAGGGCACTTACCCAGGGAACTGCAAGGCTATCGTCTTTAAACAATCTCTTGAGCCATAGGTATGCATCAGGGTCAATATCTGGTTATAAATTTCGAGCTTCATGACTCAACAACTCAAAGAGATTAGTCTTATTCGGACTGCTGTTGTTTTCACTTCAATTTCGCGCCGAGGTGCTTGGTAACCACCCAGTTCCCCGACATACTGTGGCCGCCAAAGTCGGGACAGTATGTGAGGATTTACATGACCTACTAATCCGTTTCTTCAAGATGGCGTCGTTCGTCAACCTTGTGTTAGATTTGAATGAGCCACAACTTATTTACATTACATCCATTGTGATGATAGTTACAGCAGTTATCGTTGCTTTTTGCTTAATTTTTTTAAAAGCCGAATATGGACGATATTTCTCAGCGAGTTCATCGCAAAAGTACGGATTTGGAGTGAACCCCAAAATTGCTTGGTTTGTTCAAGAATTACCAGCCTTTGTTGTACCCTGTGTGTTGCTCTTTTTCGCTCGCAAAGACGTCTTCGGATTAACGCCGAATGCATTTCTTCTCTTATTATACTTCACACATTATACTCACAGGTTAGTAGTATGTACGAAAATGTTCCAGCCAGTAATAATTCCCGCAATTCCAAATTTTTAGTCTTGCTGTCAGTGTTATTACTCAACCAGATTACATAACCGACTGTCAAACAGTCTCTGGAAAGATGCGGAATAACCTCATACTTTTTTTGCTTCTCGTTAAATAACAAGAAAATTGTAAATTTGTTATTTGTCTCGTTCTTTTAAAGCTCTGAAATTAATTTTCTGAAATCCTGCACTTTAATTACTATTAATAATTTTTACTTTTAATATTAATAACATTAATATTATTTCTTTTAACTTCAGACTTACCTAAGAGCCCTTTCTCTACCCTATGGCAAAAAAATGAAAATTACTAAATTTGGGGAAATTTATTATTTGCACTTGAAAATATTGCACCCTCTAAGTTCATTGACAGAATTTCAGGAGGAGCCAGAAAAGGCTTTTTAAAAAATGAATAACAACAACTGACATCAGAGCCTGTCTCTCCAACCCTTCTCGCTGTTCTCATTTTCAGATCTTTGATTTATCCCTGGCTCATCAAAGGTGGCAAACCAACCCCTATATTGCTCTCATCCATGGCTTTTGTCTTTTGTATGTTAAATGGCTACCTACAGGCAAGATACTTAAGTAAATTTGCTTTTTACAAGAATTCTTGGCTGTCAAGTCCCATCTTTATCAGTGGGGTGGCATTGTTTGTCACAGGCATGGCAATTAATATTCATTCTGATCACACTTTGCGTAATCTGAGGAAACCTGGTGAGACAGGCTACAAAATTCCAAAAGGTAAGTTTCTTTAGTTAAGTTAGATTTTTTAGCATTTTGATTGCCTAGCAAATAGCTTGTACTACTTGTGTTACGTGAAGCTGGTGTAAAAAACAGTGATAATGATTTATAGTGATGGGTTTTCTTATTTCTACAAAACGGTGTTTCTTTTTATCTTGCCTTTTAGTGAAAGTTTAAAATGCAATAAATCCTTTTTTTTTTCCTTTTTCTGCTGGATTTCATCAGCGTGAAATAAAGTGTCCCAGTTAATCTACACGGCTGTCTGACTTGCATTCTGTACAGGGTTGCCACTCACTGGAAGTGAGCTTCACGGAAATCTATACTTTTTTATGTTCTATAAGCCTGGTTCGTTTTTTATCAATGTTTTATCTTTGACCAATACTCTTTACTCTGGAATGAAAAGCAAACTCTCACTGAGTTTTTCTGATACAAAAAAAATTTGAAAAGAACTATCGATCCTTGCATTGGCAACTTTATCTTCCCTTTCCATTTATTATAGTTCCAGCACTGGAGAGAGAGCAGAGTATATCACTGAGGATGAAAAGGATGCAGGGGAAGGGGGGGACTCCCCATATGAAAGGGGTGGGGATGCTTGTCGTCTCGCTTAGGGGTATAAATTTCGGATTTTGGTCTCACCTGGGGTGTTCTGGGCAAAACGCCATCATATTTACCCGTGAAGGTCTCATTTAGGGTTGCACACGAAACAATATAAAAAATATATGTATTGTCTGTGGTTTAACATCGTCTCTTTTAGGGGTCAAAAAAGCTTGGGCCCTGCCCAGATCGGTCTCCTTTAGGGGTTAAATTCAAAATTTCTGATGAGCATCCCCACCCCTTTCATATGCGGAGTCCCCCCCCCCCCCGGTGAAAAGGATCAGTTCGATATAGTGATGTAGACTAATTCAAACACTCAATAATCTTAGCTTGCATTTTGTATTTTTGTTCTTACATACATTTTTTTTGGGGGGGGGAGGAGGGCTAGCCAGTTTTTAAAAGCACATTTAGAGGTGTCATGCCTTTTTTTAGTTTTTTTTTTAGTTGTTCTTTGAACGGGTCAAGATGTTTTGTTGTGCTTTCTGATGGATCTTACCAGCCCACTCCCTGGTATAAATAATGAATGGTCCCTTATTACATAAGGTGGAGTATGTGGAAAATAGTCTCTGCCTCAAAAGCCAAATAAATTCCAATATTTTTCGCTACTCTTCTCTTTTAATAGGTGGTATGTTCACTTATGTTTCTGGGGCTAACTTCTTTGGTGAGATTATTGAGTGGTCTGGATTTGCACTGGCATGTTGGTCTCTTCCTAGCCTGGCATTTGCAACATTTACTGCTCTTAACATTGGTCCAAGGGCAATTCAGCACCATAGGTATTTGAAAAAAAAATTTTTGATGAAATTTTTCTGCACAAAAAATTTAATAACTTGGTATATGCCTGGTATATACCATCATACATACGAAAGAGAAAAATTTTGCGGTCACATGTAAATACAGTCAAAGACTGTTGAAACTCAATAGCACATCATCAAAAAACATAATACATGAATTGATAAATTATATAAAAGAGAAATGATAAGGTTGATTGTGGTGATGATGTACCTTTTGGTTTGACCAGCAGTTTTTGCAATACCAAGTTGTTTTCACTGTTGTTTGTCTGCTGATTTTATTTCATACCAAAATGTTTTTGTTTTGCTTTGTAGATGGTATTTGGACAAGTTTGAGGATTATCCAAAGTCTCGACATGCTCTTATCCCATTTGTCTTATGAAGACCAAATGAAAGGACAAGGCACAAAAGAAAGGAGAGAAATCCATAGCCTGCGTAGCAAGCATTTCCGCGTGATTTCAGAGCTAAGAATGACCAAGGAATGACAAGGAACGGGATAATTGATTTTAGCCTTTTTTCGCGGGGTCTTGTTCCTCGTTCTTTGCCCTGAAACCGTACGGAAATGCTTGCTACACAGGCTAAGAAATCAAAACAATGGAGTGATTGACAAAAATAAAATTTAGATAGATTTTCTCAATTTATTTAGCTGTTGCAACTAATATATTAAAACATGGCGAAAAAAAAAACAAGGATAACGACGTTGGTACCGTTCTTGTTTTCATGCAGGCACCATTTCTTTTAAGCGCAGAGGAAGAGGAAGTGCAAGGGGAGAAAAGGAGAGGAGCTGGCCTCCTCTCCCGTTCGCATGTTCTGCTCGCGCGTCCTGTAATAAGATAATTGGTTTCCAATTGTCAATTTATTTTTTTGTTGCGTGACAGTGAAAACGATCCATACCCCAAAAAACCCCTACCTAAAAAAAAAAAAAGGAAAAACAAACAAGCCACTCAAAAAAATACCTGCCATATTTTCCTACCCCAAAAAGTCCCAAAAAGATCCTTCGATCATCCATATAGTTCTGAACACGCGAGTTTCAGAAGTTCACGCTAGTACACCACGCGTTCATGCTTCATTGGAAACCGGCCCTTGGAAACCAATGAAAACGTTGCGTGAAATCGAGGCAAATTGTTCGAACTCTGCCGCCATATTTGCACGGTATGCTGAAAGAATGTGGCCACGAACTGTGTTTATCTTTCTGAAACTGTCTTTTCCCGTTGAGTAAAGGAGTATGGTAGAGTTCAATGGCTTCATATCTGAAATATGAATATCACAGAGTGTTTTCAAATGAGAAAAAGGCGATCAACTGATAAAACGCAAGGGCGTGGAAATGAGTCAGGTAAATTATTGATTAAGCACCACGGTAGCTGCGCTGAACCGCAAACGCTAAGATTGTATTTATCCTATAAACTAAAGACTATATAGATTATATAAAATAAATTAACTATAAAATTTAAGTGCCTCATTACAATGCAACTTTTTGGAAGTTTCGTTGACGTCAAACTAATGAAAATAGTGCGTCCTCATGCCGAAAATATGAAACGCGAGCCACATCGCATCAAAAGTAAGCTTGAGTGTGGATTTTTATCCACATCATTCCTGTGGAAAGGCAATAGTACGATTAGTTAGTTATGAGAACAAGAATAATGTTATTGAAGCCTAAAATGTTATTATTTTCGTGACTCTAAAAGAATAGTGAAATTCTACACCCTGTTTAAGACTCAAGACCTTGAAAACCATACCCTGTTCAGCGGCACATACCCGTATAGGCCAAATGAGGGAGTGCCCCCATCCCCCCCCCCCCCGGAGCCCGGGTCGTCGCACTGTTAAAAATTGTTAGGATCTTGTTTATTAAATTTTGCACCCCTCGGTTTAGTGTTGGTCAATACTATCAGGCGATATTTGGACGACACTTGGTCGATATGACGAAAAAATCTAAATTTCTGTCCAAAGAGTTGAATACATCTTGAGCTCTATTTATTTATTGGTGAGCCAATAATTGGCAGGCAGATAGGCTGCTAGCAAGCTCTCTGGGGGGCTTTGGGTGGGGAATGGGAGAAAACAAGAGCTTGTAGTCTTGTCTCAGGAATTTAAATTCCTGTGTCATTGCAGTGGCCTCTTTGTAGCAGACAGAAATAGGGCTGTGTCCAGTTAAATCCCTCTTCTGCTTTTAAGATCCCCATGAAAAGTCATGCAACATGATAAGGCACGTAGACGAAAGAAACAAGACAAAACCATGGCACAAAACAACATTTATTCATGTAGCAATACAGATGTGGTAATCTCCCGTTTAAACTAAATCGCAGTTTCACCAACAGTTAGAGGCTACTTTCATGTTCTTTCAACTGGAGTTTCTAGAAATTAGGGTTAACTGTCGGGTGTGGGAGGATCTGTTTTATGATTTAGATCAATCCAGGTCTGTTGTCAATGCAGGGCTGTCACTAGGATTTTAAGTTGTCAGGTTCATACAACAAGTAGGTTGGGAATCAGGCAGCTAGGGATATCTTCAAATTCTTGTTTTCTTCTGTTTTCTTATGAAATTAACTGGGGGTCATTTTCTTAGTAGTCAGGGGAAATCCCTGGCCCTTAAATGACTGTCGTGCATACTGAACACAAGGTATCTGTGATCTTTGTGCATATTCTGTGATCTTTTTGCATATTCAAAAGTGCATGTGAAGCTATTTTTTTACAGAGTCGTCTGCAAGCTGCACCTGTAGTTGTCTTGATGCCCTGCTTATTATTTTTTGTACAAAATTTATTCAACACCAGATGACATAATGTAAGTGCCTTTGAGTCTACATTTACAGGTGTATGGTGCCATCTGGTTACAGCTGCAATCTAGCCATATATAGTGGTTGATACAAGTTCCAGTTATTATTCTGTTTTGCAGGGTTTCCTCCTAGAACTCCAGTCAGGAGACTGCAGCATTTTCCTTGTGGTTTCCCTGCTGCAAGCAGCTTTAACAACTCTTTCTCTGATCAATCTCTAGAGATAGTGTGGGACAACAACTCTCCTTCACCTGCAAGGACTTTGTCTTTAGGTAGATAACTACTTCTCTGCTTTTGGAACTGGGTTTAAAATACATGTAGTCAACCAGTTACTTAAAGTATTACCAGTACAACTAACCTTTTTCAGATGAAATTAGGGCTCTCTGAACTGGTTAGGCAAGAAGTTCAAGACAAGTAATATATCAAGCATGAGACGCAGTGTTTCATCACCAGATGAAACCCCAAGAAGAGAGTTAAAAATATGACGCACAGTGGAGTATTTTTGACGAACTTCGAGGTGTTTCATCTGGTGATGAAACACAGCTGTGTCGAATACTTGACATTACTTCTTAAACAAAATGATTTTAGAAGTCCTCGAGAGAAATTAAGGATGCAAAAATGAGCAGTTTTTCATCTGATTTCCAAACACTCATTGAACATTAATTTCCTTTGTATTTTCTTTATGAATTATTAATGAGATTGAGAAGTTTATTTCAACATTAAAATGAAAAATTTACAAACTGCACTGATTGATTTTATGATTTTTCTGAGAAATAGCCAGAAAGAATTGGCCTTGAGCAGATCAGCTAGCTTTTTACTTAACTACAGCTTCAAAGTATGTAACTTGTCAAGGCAAGATCTTAAGGTGACAGGGCTGTAAAGAATAATAGTATTGTCAGTTCTGGCCGCAGTTGTTCATGCAAAAGGTGGATAATACTATCCAATGGATAAATGTTTATCCAGTGGATAATGCTATATAGGTTTCCCTAATACTTATCTGCTTGATAGGTTAATAGTAATTTATCTGGTAGATATCCAATATTTGAACAACCATGGCCTGAAGTTCCACATTATTTGCAAAGGAACATCGTGAGACTTGTAATGGGCTGGTTGTAGCAGCTATTAATTTTTTGACATTGTTTGAATCAGGTAAAAGGAAAAAACATTATGGAAGTGACAGCAGCAGCAGTGGTGGTGAAATTTCAGATCTAGTGCAGAAGCTGGCAGATAAGGTAGGTGCCTCCCGAGACCCTGCGATACGTGGTGATGAAACAAATAGACCTTATTCATGATACCCACCATCTCTGCATGCACATCAGGATTGATATGATAAAAGCAATGTCACATCCTGGCATTTCAGGGGGCAAACAAATAAAATTTGCCAATACAAGTAATCACAGTCAAGTTCCTTTATTCTCTCAAATCAAGACCATGATTTTAGTTTGCAAAATGTACAAAATAATTGAGTTTTTGCTTACTGTGATGACATCTACATTATTCACTTGGCCATTGTGGAGGTTCAACTCTATACCCTACTGGCCCTAGTCTGCTACACAGCCGTTTTTAGTGTCGTCACGCAACGCTCCTCCCCACAAACGGCTGCTGAAAACCAAACTAATTCCTTTCCCTTTGTGTTTGTGGTCTAATGAACAAGCCAATCATGTATAAGAGATTTGACAATACGTGAGCCGCAGGGCGCTAGGAGGCGAGCACGCTTCTCAGTTTTCGACAAATCAATCAATCGTCGCTGAATTTAGACGGGCCCTGTGTTTTCAGGCAAGGAAAAGGTTAATTTGCAAGAAAGTTTGTTTTAAGCGGTCAAGAAAGTTCCCAGTGAAAAAAAGGTTTGATAGGCCTGGAAGACTTTTACCAGGATCGGTTGGTTCTTCATTTAACGTGCATATGTAGTGATAGGTAATGAAGAATTTAATGTGCCGGAAGCGCTCATTGTGTTCTGTGAAGACTAAACTCTCCAGGGTACTGATTCAAAAAGCAATCTTATAAATTATCGATAAGCGATTTCCCAAAACTATACCTGGCAACTTTATTAGTACATCCATGTTGTGCATCACAATTTGCTCGACTTGCTTGCTGCTGCTGCTTATCTCCTAAATTTTGAATAGGACTCGACTACGACAACACTACTGTAGTTAATTGCTTGTTTTCACGCAACGATTTTGATTATTCTGTCATTCACACATGGGGCACCAATAAAAGCAAAGCTGTGATTGGAGGAGTCACAGTACCGCAAACTTGGTGCAAACGCCTTCCAGAAAATGGGAGCTGAATTATAATTGGCTAATCACAGGAAAGGAATGTAGTTCGGTTTTCAGCAGCCGTTAGTGGGGAGGACCGTTGCGTGACGACTCTAAAAACGGCTATGTAGCAGACTATACTGTTCCCAGTAGATAACACTATCCACTGGTTAACAAATAGATTCCATGTTGCCGTGCGTCTGTTCAGTAATAGATCACAGATGACGTCAAAATGTAGTAAAAGCAAAGAAGTGGCACATGAGCCATAGTTGCCTGCGTGAAGACATCTCCTATTTCCTTTGTTACATGCGGAAAAGGGACGTCTGTGTAATGCCGTCGCTAATCATGTTCTAGCATCCAGCTGGCAGGGTATTCTATTTCGCATAAATTGTTAAATAATATCCGGTTAGAAATAAGAGTTGACAGGCCAAACACAACATCATATGCTCCTGATAATGCGAAACATGACCTTAAGAGTCAGCTTGAACAGAGGTTTTTCTTCTTTTCTCTCTCGTATGAAGGTTACTAGCACTACACAGTGCATGTAGCATTCTAAACTTTGACTGAGTAAATCTCTTTTTTGCCACACTAAGTCTTACATTTAGAGGTCATGAAGCAGGTTTGTTACATGCATACTGATTAATCATTTCCTGTGGTTTATGCTTCTGTGGGTGTTCCTGATAGGATTTGATTTCAGATACAGTTTGTAAAGTGTTTAAATTTTCTTCAACCTCTGTTTGTTACGGCTAAATAAAGATTTTAGTGTCTTTGGCTGGCTTTCTCCGAAATGCCTGCCTGGTGTCGCTTTTGTAGTTTTCTCAGACACTGTTTACAAATATGATGTGATGTGTCATGCACAGTAAACTGTAAAGAAATAATTTTGTCACACACATTAAATTTTCCGTGGCCTCACACAAGATTTCCAACGGTCTGCACACAATGGAAACCCCGATTACATAAATCAGCGCATGCATTATCAGACCAGATTCGATAGCAACCAATCAGGGTTAAGTCAAACAATGCGCACTGTGTGTCAGCCTATCACAGCATGTTCCCAAGATCTTGGGAACCCAGCGGGACGCTGGAACACGATTAGCGATGACGTTATGCAGACGTCCCTTTTCCACATGCAACAAAGGAAATAGGAGATGTCTGCACGCAGGCAAGAGCCGTAGATGAGTGTGCCATTGATCTTTTTACCACATTTTGACGTCTTTTGTGATATGTTACAGACCAGACCCATGGCAACATGGAATCTATTTGTTTTATAAAATGAAAAGTGAGGAAAAAACAACGTTCACATACTTTCCTTGTACTGCTTGTCTGTTTGAGGATTTGTGCTAGTTAAGGCCCTTTTAAGTCCCAAACACCACTTTTCATCTCTGCTTCTTCTTTTTTTCTTTATCTTTACTTGTATACAGTTTCTCTGAAAAGTTTTCCAATGCCTTCATTTGCTCAAAGCAGAATAATCACAAAAGCATTTTCATGTATCTGTACTCTAATAAATCACAGGCAATGACCAATCAAGGCGTGCATAGTATTCAAATCATTGTATAAATAAATCTCTATCCAGTGGATAGCGCAATCAGCTTCCCTCTTACTTATCTGTTGGATAGAGATTTATCTGGTAGATAGCACAATCAAACTTTTGAACAACCAGGGCCAGAAGGGTTTCTAATAGCAAATTACTGTCATTTAAGAATTTTCTTCCAAATTTTTCCATCTTTGATTAAATTTAACATCTATCTTATTTGTTTTCAGTCTGGTCATACCCCAGAGGCCAATCCACCATTACTTGCATTTTGGATGTCTAGAGATAACACAACAACTTTACCAAAAAGTAGCAATGATACAGCTGATAAGAAAGAGAATGTCACAAAACAGAAGAGCACAAAGGAGTTTCAAACACCATCCAGAAGACCGAGGTTTGTCAATGATAATACTCTCTTAAACCATAAAGGATATGAGTTGCAGCAACATGAAGCAGTGTTAAAAATGAATAGTTCACTCATAGGAACATGTACCAGAGACTTTTTGCAGTGACAAAACCACTACTACATTGAAATAAACACACCGAAAAATGTAATTTCATGTGTAGACATTGTATTGGTCATCTTGTAACATTTTGTCTCTGCCAACCCCCCCTCCCCCCCCCCCCCTGCTACCCACAACTCCTCCTAAGAATTTGCTCAAGGAAGTTAAACAATAATATTAATCGCAAATTTAAATTATAGAGCATGTTGCTTGGACAAACCTCTGCCATTTACTGTAGTTGCACAGAATAGGAGAAAACCAACAGTATAACCACACATATTTTGAGTCATACCGAGTATCCAAGCAACACAAGTCCCCATGCCTATTATTATTTAACATTGTAATGATATTATCATCATGGATATAAATTCATTCTTTTACAGAAGAGTTGTTAGAAAATGCAATAAGTCAAAGATGAAACTGCTGAAGCAAGACATTGAATTACTTATTCATCCTGTGGAAAAGACAGGTATGGACTGAAGAAACCAGGGATTTGACATTTTCTTCTGTTGTCAATGAATCATGTGTCTACTAATCTAAAGAACTTTTGAGCACTGCAGCTGGCACCCACATTGTTCAAAGATTGGATAGCGCTATCCATGGGATAAATCACTTTCCAGCGGATAAGTAGTTTCAGATGGAAACCAACTGCATTATTGATAAACTCTATCCACCTTAATGTTTGAAAAAATGGGGCCTGCTCAAGTTAATCAGGACATTTTTGTAGTTACACTATCGATGTACGCTTAATTGGCCAATCAAGTTTAGGGTGTGTAGCTAAGAGATAATTAATAAATTATTACACTTTAAGATCTCATTAGTAGACACCCCATGGGACTTTAAGTATTCATTTCAGCATACAATAGGTGTCAACTTACAGGGAAAAAAAAAAGAGATAGGAACTGGAGGAAAGATTTCATTTCTCTGATTGCTGATAAATTCTATGTAACAAAAATTTGGCACAGCTTTTTGTTGTATAATTGGTACAATTTGTTTGTTTTGTTTTAGAAGGCTTTTTCTGTAAATCGTTTACAGTCTTGATGTCTCAGTTGTGTGTGGTTTTAACAACAATGTTTACCATGCTCTTGTCAGTTTTTGTAAGGATGTACAACCGTTGTCCCATTGTTGACAAAGGTGAATGTTTTTTTTTTTTCTGCAAGAAGAGGAATCGTCAGTTTCAGACAAAGGAACCATTCAAGAGTCAAGGTACCGGAAATCACTTCCTTGGCAATATTAAAGGCATCTTTTAGCAGAAACCCAAGTGTCTTCTGAACAACTGCCAGACACTTTTGGCAAATAAACATAAGGCTAGTTGAACCAGGGCCTGAAACCATTTAAATATTACTTAAAAACTAAACCTAAATAATCAAGGGGTTCCTGATAGCTTTGTTATTATTACTGGCTATTAATTAAACTCAGTCTACATAAACCAGCTTTCCAGGCTTTGCAGAAGTTGGACAACAATGTGGACAGGTTTGTTCGCTAAATATGGGGTGCTTTTCGTTCCTAAATTTTGATTTAAATGTAAATTGCGGTTCCCAAGCTGATAAATTACCAGTGACAACTTTTGAGAACTCTCAAATCACGGACATGAAAAAGTACACAGAAATATTTTTGAAAGTTAAACTGAATTACTTTGCACTTCATGTAACTTGGTGTGTTGTTGATTCTCTTTCAGTGACAAACAACAAAACTTAAATCAAGAGGCAGATGTGTTAAACCACCCTGAAATTAAAGCAAAGTGTACTTCTGGCAACCCTGCTAACAGTTGTTTGTCAGTTGGTGGTGGCGATTTCTTTGATGTGTGGGATACAGATGAAGATGATATCTTACTTAGCCAGATGGAAATTCCATCCTTTAACAAGAACATTCCAGAGACTCAAATTATGACCAATACCCAGTTCCTTGACAGCGGAAAAGATACCCAAAAGACACTGTTGAACAAGAACCATTCAGCATCTCATGCAAGCTCAAATGAAAGCATAGTTACAGAAAGTTGGGATTTCATCAATACATTTGATGATAGTGATGATGAAAACATTCTACAGAGTGCACTAGAGGATTTCGAAAAGTCACAACAAGTGTCTATTCCAAATGTGCGTAGGCTGTCAAATTTGCATGTGAAGCCAAGTTTGGTTTGTAAAGGTGCTTGCAAAATTGGTGATTTCAATGAACCAAGACAAACAGCTCCTGTTGCTAAAGGATCAAAGGAAAATTTGTCTGCATTTCAAAAGAATTTAGTTACAGATCAAAACTTCTCACAAAAGCGGACCTTCACTTTTATACCACGTTCTTCGATACAAGGAACTGTTTCTGCACGATCAGAGCAGCTGATAAACAGCAGTAACAGTCTTACATCATCAAATGACAACTTCAAAGCTGTAAAAGCAGAGAAGGATTGTCACAAAATCATTGAGAAAAATATAGCAGAAGGAAATGCTAGCAGACAGAAGGACAGTCATGGGCAAATGAACATACAAAGTAAGTATTAATTTCTTTTATAGTATATTAGTGAACAGTGATTGTGAGGAAAAAACAAATTGAATTGAATCTGAAATTAAACGGAAGACTTTTGAACAGGATTAAGTATCCTTTCCAATGGCACAGTTGCAATTTAGATCTTAAGTGCTAAATTCAGTTTGTCAAATTATGATAAAAAAAAGTCTCAATGCCAGAATTTTAAACTGGAGACGAATTATCCGTCTAAGACAAGTTATTAGAGATGAATAAATCGTCTAGATATAAATCGGTTGTTCAGACGAATTTTGGTCTCAAATTCGTCCTCACTTGATTCGTCTGTAGCAAGTCTTTAATTAATACAGACGTGCTGACAGACCATGCCAATTTGGGGCCAAGATTCGTCTAAACACCTAACTTATATCTAGATGATTTATCCGTCTCAGACAGATAATTCGTCTCTAGTACAACTCAGTATTGAATTAAGAGCTGTTTCAAAGGAAAAAAAATGTAACTTTATCTTGAAAACAAAGGAAATAAACATAATTGAATATTAATTAATTTTAGCGTTGCATCAAAAAGAGAGGTTTGAAAGCTTCTCATACATGAGATTTCTCCTTTCTTGTCTTTTTCCATCTCAGGTGGCGCTGTAACTACTAAACCAACAAGATACTCAAAAGAGGAAATTGAGAAAAAAAAGCGTGAAGCACAGAATCGACGCAGACAGAAATTGGCTCTAAGCCAACAAAAACATCACAGATAGAAATTATATAACTGTTATCAGGGAGATCTGTTTTTTTCTCTTAGATCTAACGTTATACTAGTAGGTACTGTTTTGCAGTAATGGTATGTAAATATCATCAGTTTAACAAGAACTTTCATACTGCAAGGCTTTAAAAAAGGCGTAAATTTTTACTTGCCCTTTGGACAAGCAGCCCTTAATTCTGCAGTACCAAGAAACTACCCTTACTCGCTTTTTGGGCGAGGGTCCAGGGCAAGGCAATCTGTAGTAACTAAAAGGTAAACTAAAGAAGCATGCAACTGCACTACTAGAGAAGCAAAAATTAAGGGGAAGTGTTTTTTTGACGTGTTCAAGATGGGTGCAATCAACCTCGTTCCCAGGGTTCTCTCCAACCCGCCCTACGGAGTTCCGTAGGGCGGGTAGGAGAGAACCCTGGGAACGAGGTTGGGGTGCAATCGCCAAATGACGTAATACAACAGATCAAAAGGACACTGAACAATATCCACACCTCAACACAAAAGCTAACAAAGGATGGTTTCCGCAACACAAACAAACAACCTAGCCTGCGAAAACAGCCGCTTCTCCTTGCTCTACGCCATGGGCGAGGAGAAATGTCTGTTTTCGCAGGCTACAAACAACCCAAGTGAGTATTAAAGGCTGCTTCCTTAAAAAGACTCTGGACAGGACTTATTTCAGCCCTGATTTATTAATAAATGAATATCATCACATATAAATACTTATTTGTACAGTTGTAGTTTTGGTAAATAAAAGTGATTTATGTCAAGTTTGAAGAAAATCCATGACTTCTGTTGTAACTTGTTTCTTTTTTTCTTGCGATCCCTATCTCTATGCTACAGATCTCTATAGATTCAACCTCCAGAGTTCCTAAATCTGGAGACTGTCTCTTGTGCAGTACCTCCTTTTGCCCCCCTTCCCCAATATAACTGACGCACCACAAATCATGAAAAAATGTTCCTGTTGAAAGTGCGGTAAAACAAAGCTACTTGTTTCGTAACATTGGTGAAACACGAGTTGAAAAGCGATATTGCACATTTTACCACCAACAAATCAAACCTGTCTTCCAACAATTGCAAAAAGAAGCTTCTCTTTTATTTTTTCTCAGTTTAAGCCCTCCGTACAGACATAAACGGCGTTTTCGGGAACTAAAAACACAGGTTTTCAAACACGGTCTCCGACAGAGAGGAGATTAGTCACTGTCAACAACAACAGTCCTATTCAGGACTACGTTCACCCGGACGATCAAAGTCAACCTACTTTAGAGTGGAGATTGCTGAAAATGCTGGCTTCTCGTTTGCGTGACGTGTTCTTTGAAAGCCCGCAAAAGAGTGGGAGACATGAATAGAGACAATTGCTTCGAAATAGCTGACGTCTATGACACTATTTCAGTCCTTTCGAGACCCTAATGCACCGTAATTTTTAGGGAGTTATTATAACTCCAAAAATGGAGTAAAAATTTTAGGTACAGGATAACCCCTTTTTTGGGGTTATTTTAACTCCTAATTTAACTCCGAATTTGGGGTCATTTTTACTCCTGAAAAAGAGTTATTTTTACTCCCACTCTGGAGTTAAAATTACTCCGAAATGGGGTTATTTGTACTCCTTACATGGGTTGTTTTTACTCTTTTTGGAGTTAATTTAACTCTGAAAGTGGAGTAAAAATTTTAGGTACAGGATAACTCCGTTTTTGGGGTTATTTTAACTCCTCAATATCTGGAGTCACTTTTACTCCTGAAAAAGAGTTCTTTAAACTCCTTTTTGGAGTTAAAGTAACTCCACGAAAAATAACTCCACTGTAAGGAGTTAAATTAGCCCCACTAGAGGAGTTATTATAACTCCCTGAAAATTACAGTGTATAGTTTTCACTTAGTCTCTAATTGCCCCCAATACAACAAAAACAATCCAAATCAGTATTTTATTTCATCTGAAAAATACTGTACAGTGAAACATGCACGTGTCACTCATTATTATGTCAGGTTAGTGACACAGAGGAGAGGCACAGATAAGAACCAGAATTCTTCAGGCTAAGATTTTGAAAGAACCTGATGAAGTAGAAATGTTAAAACAGATCGCTATGGAGTTCTTAAAGTCAGCTAATCATTCTAATGGCAAAAAAAGTTTCTATTGGCTTAAATTGCAGTCATTTAGACATAACAACATGCATATTTTGTACAAACATTTAAAACCACCAACATTCTTCCAAAAGTCTTTTTTTCCTTAAGAAAATAAGAAGTTTGAGAACCTAAACAGCTTAATTTCCAAGAAACAGAAAATTTATAAGAGCCTTTCCAGGCTAACTTCGAAAAGCACCTGTTACTTAGTTTTTACTGTATACTACTAAATGTAAGAGCAGGGGGGGGGGGGGAGGAAGAGTTAGGGTTAGGGTTAAGGTTAAGGTTGGGGTTAGGGTTAGGTTAGGGTAAGGACTAGGGATAGGTTAGGGTTAGAAATCAGATTAGGTCGAGGTTGGGGTTAGGGTTAGGAATAGGTTAGGGTTAGAAATCAGATTAGGTCGAGGTTGGGGTTAGGGTTAGGAATAGGTTAGGGTTAGAAATCAGATTAGGTCGAGGTTGGGGTTAGGGTTAGGAATAGGTTAGGGTTAGAGATCAGATTAGGTCGAGGTTGGGGTTAGGGTTAGGAATAGGTTAGGGTTAGGTTGGAGGGTTAGGGTTAGACGAGCAGTCTCCACTGATTTCAATGGTCATAATGATCCACTGAGTTAAACGTTCGCCTTGTCAGGAAAAGGGTGTTGCGTTAAGCTGGTTAGGGTGGATAGCTAAAGTTGAGCCAAGGCTTAGGGTTAAATAAGGATAAAGGTTAAAAGAAGTACGGTTTGTTCAGGGTTAACGTTTGAGGGGCTTCTGGGCAGGATACCAAATTACGTTGCGTTACATACATATCAATTACATCGCCGTACTGGGCGTAGGATTGAATTTCAAAAGACAGGTCAGGAGGTGAGAAATACAGAGATGTAGTTTCAATACAGGCGATTTTCGAAGACTAATCACTGGTCAAGCAAATAGTTTTAAATTAACGTTATCTTACAAGACGTTTCGCTTCGCTTTCTTCGTGTTTGACCACAGCAGAGCACAGATAATATAAACATTTCAGAGAGTAAATATTCCAGCTCCGAGGGGGCGAGTAAAACCAACGGCCACATCTGAAAGAAAAGGACAAAAGGAAAACCTTGTTTAAAGAAAATTCCTCAACACGTGTTTAAAAAGTAATATATCTCTTCTACATCATTTTCCCTAGATCAGTTTCATCCCGCAATGGTTTTATAATCGCCGTACCGGTGCATAAAGCAGATTAAAAACATAGTACCGAACATTCCGGAGAATCAAGCATAAACGGCGCTCGTCGTCACGACGGTACTATAGCGCGGGAACTTTAACATGCTTTGAGGAAAAATAGTTACTCTTTCGCGATCCGATCAGCATTTAGCTTGCAATGCCAACAATAAATTGAAAATGAGCGACAATTCAGCCTGTGCAGTAGGACGGCGGCTCTTTTTGGACACAGTAAATTTCCAGAGTCGCTCGACACATGACCAAAAATAAACCTTCGCTATACGAAACCACAGACTTTGATTTCAACTAAACTTTCACGACTTTGTAACATAACCTTTCCTGGCAAAAAGCCTGCTACTCACCGTTGTTGCTCGCTTATTCAAAGATCAGCACGTCCGTCGTAGGAACTGAAACACAACAACAGAACAGTCTCACTGTAATGGTCAAATATTAAACATGTTTTTAGCCTTTCTCGCAGTGCATTCTGGGAAATCCGTGTTCGACTCGTGCGGGACACATTACATGCTGGCAATAACAAGACAATTTATAAGTCTCCAGCAAGGCAAAAATCACAGCCAAAAACTCCGTTGGCCCTCTTTTCTTATGTCCAAACTAACCAATTTGCCCCTTATTGCCTGCTGGAGACTTCTTCACGGTGTGCAGAGCTAGGCAGAGACGGTATACACCATCCACCGGATGGTCTCTCGGATTGTGCCCGAAGCTCGGTTCTTTGAGCAACGAGCGCCCATTTAAGCCTTCCCGGACTTAATGATGTCCCAGGCACTTTGCAAACCGTGGAAATAGAATTTCTTGCCAAACTCGGCTCATATTAGTCCCCGTTTCGCACACGCTCCGATCAAAACCTCTCCACTCACGAAGAGAGCCGTTGAAAGGAGAAAGATACCGCGCAAACTCGAACCTTTCAAAACTAGAACCGGTTCCCCTCGGACAAAAAAAAACGGAAGTCCTTTCTAACGCGAGTGAAAAGAAAACAAGAAATAAAATAAATAATAAACTTACTTCTGTTGACTTCCACGCTGCTCCTCCCTGGTTTTCTTTAATGAAAAATATCTAATATGATAAAAAATGACATTTCATAAAATTAATTTAGATAATTAATATACACCGTAATTTTTAGGGAGTTATTATAACTCCAAAAATGGAGTAAAAATTTTAGGTACAGGATAACCCCTTTTTTGGGGTTATTTTAACTCCTAATTTAACTCCGAATTTGGGGTCATTTTTACTCCTGAAAAAGAGTTATTTTTACTCCCACTCTGGAGTTAAAATTACTCCGAAATGGGGTTATTTGTACTCCTTACATGGGTTGTTTTTACTCTTTTTGGAGTTAATTTAACTCTGAAAGTGGAGTAAAAATTTTAGGTACAGGATAACTCCGTTTTTGGGGTTATTTTAACTCCTCAATATCTGGAGTCACTTTTACTCCTGAAAAAGAGTTCTTTAAACTCCTTTTTGGAGTTAAAGTAACTCCACGAAAAATAACTCCACTGTAAGGAGTTAAATTAGCCCCACTAGAGGAGTTATTATAACTCCCTGAAAATTACAGTGTGAGCGTGATTTATTCCTTCTTAAAGTTTTTATTGTGGCTGATGAATTTCAGTTGATGTGTTGAATGGAATAACTACTTTTGAGCTATTTTATGCTGTTCTGAGTACAGGAAATTATCATTAAATTATTACTTTGTTTAAATGTTAATAATGAACTCCTTTGTGACTACGCCATAAAAAATAATTGCTTCCTCAGCTTAACTGTTAAGCTTGGTAATGAAGGAAAAAAGATGTAGAATCCTGAATTAAGGAACGCTTATCCGGAGGAACTCGTCAGATTTTCATGAACATTGAATATTCCTGGAAGCTCAGCACCTGGGCCAATTCATTGGGCCCTTCTAATGACAGTGGACAAGAGCGGGATAGAGGGGCTTGCGGTGAAATATTCCTTCCTAACATTCTCATTTTAATTGCGACTGAAGAAGTTTATTAGTTGGTGTGAATGAAACATTCCACTTTTCAATTTTTTTCATGGTGTTCTGAGTACAGGAAATTATTATTTTATTACTTTCTTAATTTTTATCATTGTTCTGCCTGACTTTTGCGGCAAAATGTATCCTGAATATGTAGCCTGGACTTTTTCAGCCTTTCTTTTCGCAACTGCAAAAGTTGCATCTATAACCACTAAAACCTGCAATGATCTTCATTTATTCACTGATTCATCACTCAGCAGTTCCTATATTTTACTAAGTTTCATACATTCATTATCTTATGGTCATCCTTTGATGGGTTCATCATAACGAACCAACTCAATGAGGTCCAATGACTTGTCTCAAGAGACTATAAAGGGGACAGAGAGGGCATCCCCCATATATACCCTATTCCATAGGTAATTCGTCTCGAGTTATTTTTAACACCACAGATCTCAAGGGGGATTAGACAACAGCCAATCACATAGCGCGAATGTGTTCCGCGTGCATGACCCACGCTGAGAGCCACGCGTCCTTCACGAAATGACGCAGAACAAAATGGGGGAAGACGCGGAGAGCGATTTTGCTATTCCTTTTGTCGACGAAAACGACTACAGCGAGATTTCTGCGAAAGCTGTGTCAGCGAAACTGAAAATAAAAAAGAATCGCCCTTCCTCTTGTATAGAGCTAACAGTAGAGCAGGGAAATCCTTAACACACTGAATATTCTCTCAGGATCATTTATAATTTACAGTTTGAAGAGAGCAATTTCTGGTTTGATGTTTATTTTTTTCAGTCTTTATAGCGATTATTCCTACCCACTTACTATGTCAATTGTAGGCGAACCCTCCATATTCAAGCTCAGAAAGAGAAATAAAATTTCGTCGTTGCTTATTTACGTTCTCCATAAAACGCGAAATTAGGCATTTTCACGTCGTAGTCGTGCAAAAAAGGGAAAGAAATGAACAAAAAAGTGTGTTGCACGTGCGAAGTTGTTGTTTTGCTAATTAAACCTATTGTTTTTTTTTGACGTTCTAGTTGTCGTCCGCGTCGTTGGATCATTAAACTCCCTAAATTGTACAAACGACCGGTTTCAATAGACCGGCGAAATTTCTCATTTTATTAAAGCACTGAGGTTACGACAACTTCGAGTTTAACTGATTTCACGGGTTGTCAAAGAGTTCAGCGATTCCTTTTTCCCAGGTGAACCCCGACTCATTTCGCTTCAATATTCAGGCAAGCTCTTGATCTTTTTAAGCTTTCATTGCCTCTCGCCCGACATGTTTTGCACGGCGTTTGGTCATGCGAAACCTCCACGAAACATCCACGCCTCGCGCGAGGTAACTTTATCCCGATTCTAAAAATAATTCGAGACGAATTACCTATGGAATAGGGTGTATATGGGGGATGCCCTCTCTGTCCCCTTTATAGTCTCTTGCTTGTCTTCATTTGACTTGTAGCTCAAACGGTAGAGGACTAAACCAGAATCACAGAGGTAAAGGGTTTGAATCCCGTAAAAGCTCGCATTTTTTCAGGCTTCCTAAAAGATGCGTCTAACTGCAATGATCTTAAATTTATCAGTCTCTTCTTTACCCCTAGTTCCTATATATGATTTTCATAATTTATATTCATTATTTGATAGCTTTTCAACTAATTGTTTTGCAGCAATGTTGCAAAACACTTTTGCACGTTTTTGTTGCCCGTCTTACGATGGCTTAAACCACGAAACGACAGTGGATAAATATTATGTATCACAGCATGGTTATTAATACAGGGTTCATACAAAAAAAACTGCAACCAATTTTCAAGGTACTTTCAAGGACCACATCGAATTTTCAGGGACCAACTACCCGGAATGTAATTTCACAGATGGTCCATAAATGCACATTCTCAGTGTAAGCTAAGGGAATTTTAAGGCCTCAAGCGTTTGCCCCATCTTTTTTTCTATATTTTATTGTTTTGGTCAAAAATCAACAGGCATTAAAAGAGCACTTTCCGGCATTATTTGCGAAGAAGCCAATAAAACATAGAACTCGTAATAAAAATACATGTAACATACGCAGGAGCATTAAGACATCCACGTTTCATTGAATTTTGAATTGGATTACTTTGCTTCTCAGTTTCTCTTTATAAACTGCTTTTACAGTGATTAATTTTGCTTAAAATAGGAAAAGAATACCAACGTCTAACAAAAGAAATTTGCTTTCAACCCCACTACAATTCAAGCTCAAGAAAATTCAAGGACTTCCACAGAAATTCAAGTAATTTTGAAGGAAAGATGAAATTCAAGGACCCAAACTAAAACTCAAGGACTTTTCAAGACTCTGCGAACCCTGTAATAGAGTGGAATGATTATGAAACGCGTAAGACTCCTTTGTTTTGCATTTGTGGACTAGACGGTGCACAACGTTCAACGGTAGTTCCAGAAAATATTCATAGCCCCCTCCCACGAAGGGCACTTTTGCCTTAGACCCCCACCCCCCTGGAGTTTTCATTCTAAGGGTTGCTTGTCACGCCCCCTCCCCCCCCCCCCCAGCTCCCAACATAAACTGCAACATTATTTGCCGTCTTTCATAATCAGTCTCCTCAACTATGATCAGTGTCAAAATACACTCCATAAACTTGTCCTTCCAGGTATCTTTATTTTAAAAAGTAAAATGCTACAGTTATGGCAATAATATTAAGCTACAAAAATAATGTTATTTTTCTAATTTATTTCTATTTTTACAATGCACGGTTGGCAGTAACTAATTTTAAAAAATTTTCTTTGGAACAAGGAAATAGAAAACTTACAGGAAAAATTTAAAAAACCAACAGTCCATTCAGCATAATCTTGAATTACAAGTTACTATTTCCTGCAAGATTAGTCTGAAAAGATTTCTGCAAGGAACAGACGGTAAGGTTTTACTGGCTAAAAAAGAAAGTTTAAACAAAGAAACAGACAATGTGGCTAGGCAATGGCCTTTAGTTTCATAATAAGCTTCACATTTTAGAAAATTGTCACCCTTCTACACTTAAACAAGAAAAACGTTTCCCCAAAGGTAATAATTACCTTCAAGGAAACGTTTTTAATGATTAACAATATTCAAACAATGACTTCAAACAATATTCAAACAATGATGTCTCGTAGCCTGTTTCTTCACACAGTCTTTATTGCATTGGTAAAATGGCAAAGCTAACTCTATGCCGTCATTTGCACATAAATCCTCTCCACTTTAAAATATACATAGTATGATGCAGAGAAAATGCACTTTGTTATTATATTAGGACTTCAAAAGGTTAACTACTAGAGTCAAACAGTGAAACTAACACACTCTAAAATCATTTCCTCTAGGTCCCCTCCGTTAGTTTGTTGATCCTAAAATTTTGTTTCACAATAATTGTTTCTTTTTTGTTAGGGACTGTCCCCACAGTTAGTTTGTTCATCCTAAAATTTTGTTTCACCAGAATTGTTTCTTTTTTTGTTAGGGACTGACACAAAAATGAAAAGCCAAATGCTTTGTTAAAAACAAAAAACAGTCCTTTATGTATATTTGAAGTTATATTGCCATGCAGCTATGAGAAACTGATCTTTAATATTTCCCCATGATATTTTCATTAATTTTTTTTTATTCACAGTCCCAAAATATTTAGAATTTTTCACCTACCGGTAGTTTGTGTAACCTCCTTAACTAGGAAACCACAAGGCAAAAACGGTATATGTAGATTTTTATCCAGCATTTTTTATGGCAAATTTTAAAACTGGCTCAAATGAAAAAAACCTGACACAAAGTTGAAAAGTTGCTGAACTATAAATTAAAAAAATATGATCAACCATCTCCTATTATAATAATAGTTTATTCTGCTGAATTCTGCTCTCAAACTTAACCCTTTTCTTCTTCGCAGACTGAAACCTGCCAGGCTATAAGGTAAATCAGGTATCAGGTATCTGAAGCCTAAGTCCCTGAGGTGTGCCCAAAAAATCAATTTGGGGGAGGAAGAGGACTGAATTCTTACAATGTTTAACATAAATATTTAATTCTATAGTTAATCCTGGTCATTTCACTGGTCAATGGAAACCCTGTTTTGACAGCTGTCAATTGACCATAATATGGATGTCTATTATCAAATTAAACACAGGCTTCAGGCTCTCACACTAGCTAGGAAGTTTCACATTTTCACATTGGTTTTCCTATGGTGAGGAAGGACAGGCGTACAGTCACATGATTACCATGAAAACTTCTCAGATGGACAGATTACCAAATTTTCTTAGGTATGGGGCCCCGGTCACACGTGCTATCTCCACTGTCATTATTTTAACAAAATTCTGCTTGCAACTAGTATCAACACATCATTAACATACAATGGAGGCCAAAAATCCTTGGGACAGTTATTGAAAATCTTCCTTCAACAAAGGAAACATATCAAATATGCAATTGTAGCATAAGATCCATTTTAATTTGCAATAATTCGGATATCTCTAATGGCCCTCCCCTCCCCCCTCCAAACAATGTTGCAAATATTTTTTTTTTTTTTCAGGACAGGGTAAAGTGTACAGGCAGGGTTAGAAAAATGTCTGGTCTGGTTGTCCAGGACTTGTAAGTAGATTTTCTTGCTGGGCAAGTTTTTAAAGCCCACTTGCCCATATGGGCAATGGTTCAAAAAAGTCTTCTATTAAAAAATCATTGGCTAACACGAGCAAGAAGTGGCCCCGAGCGAGCAAAATGTGAGAGCTGCTTGTCCAAAGCACAAGCTTGAATTCAAGTTTTTTTTTGAGCCCTGACAGTGTGCACAAAATACTCCATTACTTGAGGGTAAGGGGGGAAGGGAGTCAGGTTAAGTCTTATTGTGTTAAGTGTCCCAAGATTTTTGACCTCCATGGTAGACACGACCAGAAAAAAGAAAAACGTTGATGCTCTACTATGGTTCTTTGTTTAACTGTTCCAACTCCATCCACCGTTAGCTCCATAAGGCACTGATGGAGCTCCCCACATCATTGATCCATCATCATACCAGTTCCCTGAATCTTCTACAATATCACCCCAGCCAGTGGGCTCCTCAATACCTTTAAGTTCAACGCCACCCCAGCGATCAGGGCCTTTGGGAGGGTTTGGAATTGTTCCTGCTGGCATTTTGTAAGAATCAGCATTTGTTGTTGACTTAAGGTTACCTAGTTCTTGAATGAGACTGGGAGTCACTTTGGAGGTTGTAGGCTTTGCAGCAGTGCCATTTGTCTCTTGATGCAGTGCATTCACATACTGTTGAACCATCACATCATCCAGGTTGTCATTATCATCAACAACTACAATGTCTTCTAAATATTCATCCTCAATCCGTCCATCCACAACAACCGATGCCTCCCACTCACGCCAGGGATCAAAACTTGAAGCTTGATTTTGAATGCTAGACCCTGACGGTCTAAGTTCCTGTTGTGGTGTTGACTCATCACCCCAACTCTTCTGTCTATTGCTTTCCTCTTTTTTATTGCTCTTATTATAAGTCTGTTTTTGCTTATTGACCCACGGTCTACTTTTCTGCTTTTTGAAGTTCTTTTCCCATTTACTGTTTTGGAATCTTGGGGGAATCATATCATTGATTGCCCCTTTGTTGTCGTCAACAATATCCAATTTCTGTATGCAGTTTTCAAGACTGTTTTGCGTGGCCTCAGTTTTCATGTGGTCTTGCAACTGAGAGTATCCAACAGGGGCCTTTGAACATGCATTTCCACTATTTAAATCAAATAAGGAATCATCTCCATCTAACTGTAGCTGGCTTGATGATGATGAGAGAGAACTAGAATCACTTCCACTTTTGCCAGCATTTAAGTGTTTTTCAATAGTTTCCTAAAAAAAATTGAAAAGGGATAATAAGGTTACAAGTTATCATAAACTCTCTAGGTCTCTTAGCAGATCATGCCTACATAAGTCAAACATTTGCCAAAAATTGCAACTAAGAGTTCAGTGATGCCCCTTTCTTACCTTGAGTCATTCCTTTAGACTCTCGCTAAGGGGTCAGATCTCTCTATCATAGACATTCACTTCATCTTAAGGTGATGTTACATTTGTTACAGGCTAAATTTG